>NC_061161.1:42769835-42842335 GCF_022113875.1 Hydra vulgaris | reverse complement strand
TCAATCGATGTAGCAACACGCTGCGAGTTGAGCTATTTGTCAGTCGATGTATGTACTGAAGCTCCTGAAAGAAAAACAAACGCCATGTTTCTTTACTTTTACTTAAACAAATGTTGGTGTTGGAGTAAAAAAACCATACTAAACATTGCTTTATTTAAAAGCGTGCTTTTTTTTTAATTTTCTTATTATTGCTTAAGTGAAGTTATGTTTGTTTGCATAGTAAAAACACTTTTAAAAGTTTTAAAAAGAATTTTCAAGTTTTGCTAAAATATATAATATCTAATAGAATATATAGAATTATTTTGTTTATTATAGTTTAATTTTTCATTATAGTCATAATATGATATTTTTTTATTAAAAAAATAATTATATTTTTAATATTAAAAAAAGTATAATATAATATCATATTAAATATATAGTAATAACTTAACATAATAACTTATTAAATAATTAATATAATATTATTATTTTTAAAGATTTCAAATAGAAAAGTTAATACAACTTCTATTTTATTTTTAGTTTCCTTTTGACTTTAATTTCCTCAAGTAAATAAGTTTTTTTTATAAGTAAACAAATTTAACAAACTAAATCACTATTTTGTATTAATAGATAACCTTTTACAATCATTAAGTTATTGCATATTATCAATGCCGTTTTCCACTAGACAAGATTTTTTCTTCAATAAGCATGCGCAGATAAAACATTTCTGCTGATCAATCAATTCGCTGCAGCAACAAAACAAAGTTGATCATTATGAGCAAAAACCAATATATTTAAATAATATATCATGCAAAGTCAACAGTAAAAAAAAGCGAAAGCACATTGCTTTTTTTAAAATGGCAATAACAACAAACAAAATGCTAACATGGTATTCTTATTTACTTAGAACTCACCCTGAAAATTGGCAAGCATTGGCAAATTCATCAAATAAAGATGAATTTATTAATTAACTTCTTGTGAAGTGAAACTTCTAATGAAGTTTCACTTCACAAGAAGGTTTATCTTCTTTCAGAGTTGAACCATCTATTACTTCTTACAGTAACAGTTTTTCAACAGAAGTGTTCCTATGAGAAGTTATCATTTATTTTCTTAAACATTCTAAAAAAATAAAGATAAACATCAAAAGAAAATTTATATTCATGTTTTTTTTTTCAAAACCATATATCATAAACTTATAGCTGCCATTTTTTATTGATAACAAAAGCAGTAGGGCGAAAAATATATGGAAATCAAAATGGCCTTTCATCATGACGAAAAATTTCGCTTTGTGAAATTTTTTTCATCTTGTGGAAAACGGCCTTTAATTATCATTAATTTGCACGCACTTTGCAAAAGCATGAAATATTGTATTGAAATATTAAAAAATTGAATAAATTCAATAAGCATGTTTGATATATCTAATAATTCATTAACTAGAACAAAAGTTATTTGAAAATAAATCTCTTAAAATTTAATAAAAGATTATTTGAATTTAAATTTTTTTTGAAAATAAAACTGGGTGTTTCTTTTTTTTTTTTTAGAATGATTTTTAGGGGTGGCTACCGACCCTACAATATTGCGCAAATGTACCCTAAAAATGCTTATGTTGCGTATGATGTTATGCAACAAAAGTGGTTGGTGCTTAGTGTACAAACCTTTTTTAACTAGTAATTTTTTTACTTTTAGTGTGCAGAATTGTGTCTATAATGCTTAATTATTCCTTTTGCAGGTTAAACTAGTGTAACTACTGTACAGTGATGTATTCATCAACCAGTGCAACGATAGCTACTAGAAAGAAAACTGAGATATGGCTTATTGGACAGATGTCCTCTTCTTTAGATAGTGTTATGCTTCCATCAATAAGGGAAGTGTTAGCTCTTTTCTTCCATTACAAGCAGATTACCAAGTAAAGCATTAGGGAAGCATTACATTCCACAGCAAATGATGTTTTTAAGATTTGATCGAAGGCCCAAATACCTGTGCAATTAAAGAAGCACGTTGTCCCTAAAATCGAAATTCAATATTGTCCATGCTAACGCATTGGAAATGATCACCATTCAGGAGGATAAGGACTTCCTATTATGCCAAAAAGAGAGGCAAAATGTCCAGTTGATAAGGCAAAGCAAAGGAAGTATCAAGAAAAAGACAAAAAGAAATGAACCGAAAAAGGGACCGAGAGAAGATGGAAAGAAAATCTTGAGAAGAAACAGTTGTTCTTTCATCATCATCTGAAGGTGAAGATAACCCTAAAGAAGATAGCAAACTCAAGAAGATGCCTTGCCTGGTAACCAAGATGACCCTAAGCCATCAACTTTAGTTACACCGGCTCCAAAGCGTCCTAGACCTGGCAGGAAAAATATACTGAATGAGAAGTTCGCGGCTAATTTAGATGTGGCTAAATTGAGTGATCATGGGCGGCACTTGTGTTAACACCCGAATTACAACTTCTTGGTCATGATCCAATAGAATACAATGTTAATCCAGTTTAAAACACCGCAAGAAGATAGCATAAAGTTTAAGGAAGGAATTCAAACCAGAAGTTCCTTTATGTATTCATTGGGATGGAAAATTACTCGCTGATATCACCGCTAAAGAAACTGTTGACCGACTTTCAATTTTAGTATATAGAGTAGGAATGCAGCAGCTTCTTAGTGTCCCAAAACTACCATCAGGAACAGGTGAAAATGTGGCATCTGCAGTGCATGATGTGTCAGTGGCATGGGGAATTAACAATCAAGTAAAGTGTATGTGCTTTAATACTACTGCAGCCAATACTGGACCAAGAAATAGGGGTTACATTTTTCTAGAGCAGAAGTTTGGGAAAGATATATTGTGGATGGCATGTCGTCACCATCTTCTGGAAATTAATTTGGAAGCAGTAGTTTTGCTATGTCTCGGCCCTTCAAGTGGACCTGACATACCACTCTTTAAAAGATTTCAGAAAAAATGGGTCTCAATTGATTCCACAAAGTACCACACAGCACAGTCTGATAAGAACGCTTTTAATGCTTTTACCGATATCACTGACAAAAGAGTTGTCTTTTGCAATGATTAACTACAAATCTTTCAACCTTGTGACGACTACCAAGAACTTTTGGAGTTGTCTATTGTTTTTTGGGAGGAACACCTTCGAGGAGCATTTCATTTAGAGCTTCTGCCAGTCTACACTGTGCTCACTGGATGGCGAAAGCTATTTATGCATTGAAGATTTGGATGTTTAGAGACCAATTCAGGTTGACAAAAAGAGAGAAGGGAATAAGGAATATTTGCTTTTTCACGGTTCGACTGTACATTACAGCCTGGTACAGATCTCCTGAAGCAACCTCAGCTCCTAGACTTGATCTGCAGCTCTTGAAAGACTTGGATGACTACAAGACCCAGCATCCTAAGATCTCAAAAATTGCTGTAAAGAAGTTACAAGGGCATCTCTGGTACCTATCAGAGGAACTTGTTGCTTTAGCTTTTTTTGATAATGAGGTTCGCCCTGAGATGAAGGTCAATATGGTCCAAGCATTGAACAATGTTTCAGATCAGATACCTATGAAATGGGCTACTGTGGACTGCTCAGTTATCCAAGAAAAAAAACTAGAGGATTTTGTCACATTTAATACACGAAGATTTTTCAACATCACATGACTTCCATAACACTTTTTCCAAAACAGTGTGATTGAATGGGAACATGATGATGAGTTCAAGACTGTAAAGTCCACTGTTCAAAGCATGAAGGTTGTTAACAACATTGCAAAACAGGGTGTAGTACTAATGGACGAATATAATAGACTACATACAAATAACAAAAAGCAAAAGCAGTTCCTGTTGCTGGTAGTTCAAAAATAAAGACAGAAATATCCTGACAGAAAAAGACAACTCTCATGAGCGATTAATCTTAGTACTGTAACTATTGTCTTAAATAAACTTACAATCAAAGTAAAAAAGCATGTTTATTGCTGCCTTTTAATAAATGCAATGTTTATTGCTGTCTTTTAGTAGAAATGCAATGACAGAAAATGGATGTTTTTAATTTATATAATAAGTGGGTAGCCTACTGAAATGGCTCATTTTGGTAAGAAAAACAAAAAAAAAAAATTTTTTAACACCAACTAAGAAACACCCTAATATCAGCCCTCAGAATTAGGCTCAACATTCTGCAATGCTGACCTTATTTTTTGCGACTAATGCTCGACTAGCTATTTTTTATAAACATTTTCGCATTCAGCAGAGTTCTTTTTTTTTTCTTTTTTCGAATTTTCATGCTATATTTTTCTATACATTTTTTTTCTATCCAGATATTGTTGGCTTTGCATAAGAACAGCCACATAGTCATTAAGACTAACCCAAAGTAGCATCCATTATTGACCAACATTTTTGCGTACCGAAGTACTACTCAAGCGCTGATTTGGCGGTGGCAGGATTTGAACTCGTAACTCGTAACAGTCCGGATTTAAACTTTTCGTTTGACGCTCTAACCAACTGAGCTATCCTGCCACTAAATTCTCTTGCATATTCTAGTCATTTTTCATTATAGGGCTAAGTGTAGACTAGAATTAATTTGAGTAAATAAAAGTAATGTTGTAAACAATTGATAACATTCACTTTTCTACTTTCAGATAAAGCACATACTAATATATACCCCCCATAAGGTGTTAAACTTGAATTGCACACTTTATTTTAAAAACTACCGGGTCCCAGTCCAGGTACCCAGAACCAGGTCTATTTTAAAAAGTTAGAATAAAAGCTTGTGAAAGTACTGAATTGTTTTCACAGAACAATTCAGTGCAAGAAATTTCACAAGATTCAAAAATTAAATTAAATATTAAAATAATAATAATAAAAGAAATAATCTTAGATAATACAAAAACCACCCACCTCTTACCCACTTTACTCTTACCTCTTACCCACTTTACTCTTACCTTTTACCCACTTACTTTTTACCAATCTTTAACCACCTCTTACCCACCCCCCTATGACCAACCATGTCATCACTTATTTATTATTAAACTTATTAAAAATTAATTTCTGAGCTATAGTTTAATTAGAAAATTTTGCAACAAATTATTGCAAGTAAAATACTTTTCAATAATGTTATCAAAAAAATGCAATTAGAAAAGATTTTGGTAAGATTGGGGAGAGGGTAAATCTGAATTTGCTGCACTTTCCCTCTGTACTTTATATTATTTGTTTTTAGATCTTTAACACGCCCGTAAACGAACTTCCAAGTGCGTCAAACAGCGCTTATAGATCAACCAAATAAATGAGCGCGATTTTTTACTCTCATAACGAAACTAGCAAGCGCTATTTGTCGCGTCCGAAAGTTTATTTATGGGCGTATTTCACATGTATATATATATATATATATATATATATATATATATATATATATATATACATGATGGCAACTTTGATGGCTATTACCTTACAGCTCCAAACTATTAATGCTTAAGTAAAAAAATTAAAAAAAAAAATCCTAAAAAAAATTCATAATGATATAATTATTTTATTATAGCCTTAAATTTTGAAAAACATGTGGAGAAATGTGACACTTTAATTATGTGTTTAAATAACCAACCAGGTAAATCTACTCGTCTAACACAGTAAAGAGATGGTCAGTGTGGAATAGACTTACTAAAACATGTATTTTACGGGTCCAGACAGCTAGTACTACTTATTATACTTTTTACAGTTAATTACCAGTAAGTCAAACACCGCTTAATTTAAACTTTTATTATCTCAAACTGTTTCATTTGGTTTCTTAAAATCATCTAACTGATTAGTAATAAAATTCTCCAGTTAAAACCTCAGATAACTAAAACTTTGTTAAATCAAACCATTTTTTCGTCCCTTTTAAACGAAATTTTTTGGATAACTCTAACTTTTTGTATGGGAATATTGACAAAAAAAAAAAAGAAGTCATTTCATATAAAGCATAAACAATTGTAGCCAAATAATTTCTTTACTTTTTAATAGAATAGATGGTTATATAACATAAAATCTTGTAAACACTGGTTTATATACAAAATGGTTTTTAGAATTTAATTTTTAGTTTGACCTCCTTACAGAATAATTCAAAATTGATCAATTATTTTTTGTAGCAAGTTCGTAATTTAATATTTTTTAAACCATATAGCAAATTAAATATTAAAAAAATATTATTAAAATATGTATTAAATTATTAGGGAAAATTTGTTAAATATTTATAAAGAAAATAAAAATTACCCTACTAACAAAATTTCAAAGTACAAGAGATTACTAGTTATTTAATAGCTTAACTCTCCTTTCAAATACCTATATTTCTGAACAAGTATTTTATATCTGTCATTTTTATATATGCATTTGATCTTTATTTTTTAAAGTTTATTTTATAAACACCAAAATTTAGTACAAAACCACAAGAAGAACAATATATGAAAGTTGTTTAACTGTCAGGCAAAAAAAAATTATGCTACAGTTTACTAGACTGTAGATTGTCTAAGTTAAGTGCATACAACCTTAAAACATAAAATACATAGGTTATATGCATGCAGGTTTGCAACATGTTTGCTCATTCAATAAGAGAACATATTGGAAACTTGTATACATTTCACAAGGACAAGGTTTATTGGTGAAAATGATAATCATACTCATCTGTCTATTCTACAAGTTTTAAAAATTTTATATCAGCTACAAGTTTACAACATGAACCCTCAACAGGGGTGACTATCAACAGCTAGGTGAAAATGAACATCAGAACCAAGTGAGGTGATAAATTGTCTTCCAGGAAAATAGTCAACTTTCCAACTCGCTTTCCTGACAACCTGAATCATTTAAATTCTCTAATTGACTTGTGTCTTGTTTCTGATCCTAGTCAGTGCTCAGTTTCTCCACATTCACCTTTAGGTGCCTAAGATCACAGCTTGATCTCTCTAAAACTATTATCTCATTCTTCTTTATCATCAGACTCCCCATATCATCATACATCTTACAACTAACTTAAAGCTGAGTGGGACTCTTTCCGAGATTTTCTTCGGGATGGCCCTTGGATAGAAATCTTTCGTCTTCCTGTTGACAAATGTGCTTCTTACATAACTTTGTAGATTCAGGCTGGCATGGAATCCTTTATTCCCTCTTGACATTTCTAGGTCAAGCCTCACTCTTTTCCATGGTTTTCCTCACATTGTGCTGTCACAATTACCAATCGAAACCATTACTTCCATATCTATCAGCAAAACAATTCTCCAGAAAAGAGACGTCTGTTTATTACTGCTAGAAACCATTGTAAAAAGGTTTTGTCTAACGCTAAAGCCCGCTATTCTCAGATCATAAAATCTCATATTTCATCTCAAAAATTAGGCTCTCATGAAATTTAGAGAATCTTAAATAATATCAATAATAAGGGCAAATCTGTAATTCCACCTCTTTTTTATGGTTCAGACTTTGTCACCTCACCTAAAGGCAAAGCTGAATTGTTTGCTAAGAACTTTTCATCAATATCATCTTTTGATTACACTTGTTGCGTTCTACCTGATATAGTCGTCAAACAGGTTGATCCATTGCAAAACATCTGTATCACTCCAGCTTCTGTATCTAAAGTGATTTCCTGCTTAGACTCTTCTACAGCTTGTGGCCCGAAAAACATAGCTGTTATATAGTCTTGCAGAAGTGTTCTCCGGTGCTGTCGTCTATCCATTCAAAACTATTCAACAAGTGCTTATCAGAGTTTTCCAGCCTGCTGGAAAGCAGCATCTGTTATCACTATTTTTAAAATTTCTGGAAAGCAATCTGATTCGTCTAACTACCGTCCTATTAGTCTTCTTCCTATCATAAGCAAGGTTTTTGAATCTTTAATTAACAAACACTTAATCTCTCATCTTGAATCTAATAACTTGCTTTCTGATCATCATTATGGATTTCGATCTTCTAGTTCTACAGCTAATTTGCTAACAGTAATAACCGATAGGTTTTATCGCGCATTAGATAAAGGTGGAGAGGTTAAGGCTATTGCTCTTGACATTTCTAAAGCGTTTGATAAAGTTTGGCATGCTGGTCTTCTCCATAATCTATCTTCTTACGGTGTATCTGGAAACATCTTTAGGATTATTGAATCCTTTCTTTCCAATCGTAGCGTAAAAGTTGTTCCTCTGGGGTTTCTCAAGGTTCTATCCTTGGCTCTATACTCTTTTTAATTTATATCAACAATCTTCCAGATATTCTCACATCTAGAGTGGCATTGTTCACTGATGATACTACTATTTATTCTTGTCACAATAAGAAGCTAACTCCCTCTGATTGCTTGCAGGTGGCATTTGAGCTTGAAAAGGATCTCACTTTTGCTACAGCATGGGGCTCACAGTGGCTGGTGAACTTTAATTCAGATAAAACTTCAATTTTTTTCAGCCAATCATTATTGCAATAATTTAGACCTTATAATTATGAACGGTAATGTACTTGATGAGCCTCCTACCCTTCATCTTCTAGGATTAACTCTTACTTCTGATCTTTCTTGGAAACCTTATATCAAATCTGTTGCAAAATTAGCATCTGCTAAACTTGCATCTCTTTATCGAGCTTGACACTTTCTTACTCTGGATTCTATTCTCTATCTCTATAAATCTCAAATCTGGCCTTGTATGGAATACTGTTGCCATATCTAGGGCGGATCTTCTAATGATGCCCTTTCTCTTTTAGACAAGGTGCAAAAACGCATTGTAAACATAGTTAGACCTGTTCTTGCAGCCAACCTTCAACCTTTATCACATCGTCATAATGTTGCTTCTCTTCCTCTTTTCTAGACAGTTTTCTTCTATAATGCAAAAATGTTTAAAAAGAGTTTATAGTCATCCTGATTGACAACAATTTACAAGATTAAAACAACAGATTACATGTTGTAAACTTGTGCAAAGTGACATGTTGAACATGTTAGTATAAAAACTAGTTAGCAACATTTATATTGTCTTACCATTTTAAATAACTCAATTGCCATAATAATTTTTCTTAGTCAAAAATATTCTAAACATGTTTTTAATTTAATGAAATATTTTAAAATAATCAACATCATTTATACTTAAAGGAGTCCCCTTGTGTTCTATAGATATAATGTGGTAGTAGACTAGTGATAAAACATTAGGCTCACATAAAGCTGAGGTTCAAATCACTTCTGTACCCTCTGAAATTACGGTGCTTAATTTGCTTCTCCACACAGCACCCTTGTTTAAAAATGTAAGTTAATAATGTTATTTGCTAAGGATTGAGAGTGAATTATAATGTTATTTTTAAAAAACCATTAAAAATACAACTGTTTTATAGTTTAATGAATTTCTAAATATAAGAGCTATTTTTTAGATGCAATTCAATTACCAAATAATAAGTAAGTCATTATGCCGCTAAATTTTTTTGAATGTTATCTTTTGATTGTACTGTGTGAATACAATCCATTGAAACATTAGTATAATGGTATAAATTCAATGTTTATACTTTAGGATTGAATAAAGAAAAAGTGCTTCAAACTAATATTAGCTAAATTTCGACTTAACAGGAATTCATTTTATAAAACCACTCATTAAGTAAAACCATTTTTTCTTGTTCCCTTGGAGATTCAAGTTATCGGAAATTAACTGTATCCACATGTTAAATTGTTATAATTTATTTCTTTTTCTTATATTCTTTAATCAATTAACAGACATACCTCTACCTCTTGTAAATCATTTCGATTTCCAAATAGATTATTTTTGTCATTTACATTAGAATCATCAACAGACTCGATCATCTTTTCTAAAAGAATATTGACATTATAAATATACAACCCTCGGAATTAGGAAAAATGAGGTCGGCAAAAATTATTTGATACAGTCTGACCATAAAACATAGAAACGTGTATATATATATATATATATATATATATATATATATATATATATATATATATATATATATATATATATATAAATATATATATATATATATATATATATATTTATATATATATATATATATATATATTTATATATATATATATATATATATATATATATATATATATATATATATTTATATATATATATATATATATATATATATATATATATATATATATATATATATTTATATATATATATTTTAAAATATATATATATATATATATTTTAAAAGTTAAAATATTTGTTTAAAATTTAAAAATACCATTGGACAAAAAATAAAAACTATAAATTTAAATTAATAACTAATTGCAATGTTTTAATATAAATAATAAAAACCGGGCTGTTTAAATCAAAATAACAGGTAGTCAACAGTCAACAACTGTCCATGATCAAAATTACTGTTTAAACTTGATCAAAACTACTGTTTAAACTTAACAAAACAAACCATTGCCAGTCAAGTTAAAAAAATTTAGTTTTAAAGTTAAAAAAATTAAGTTTAAATTTATAGTAAAAAAATATAGTTTAAAAAAATGTTTTAAGAAATAAGTTGTTACAAAACAACCAGGATGTATTTTGAAAATACTAAATGTTCATAACATTTAATATATTTTAGACAAAAATATTTTAAAAAAACATCTATAATATTTTTATTGCTTTAGATACTTTTTAGATTCACTCCAGCAAAATTAATGGTTGTCATTTATATACTTGAAAAAAGTTTTATTATTATTTTCTATTGTTAATAAAATTTGTTGTTCATTTTTTTTTCCTTTATAAAATCTTTTTAAAAAATCTTTTAAGATTTGGCAACCAACAGTAAAGGAATTGCAATGAATCAATATTACTATCTTGTTTAATAATGTAAATAAACTATAATTATCATTTATAATAATTATCAATTTTTTTTTTCATCAATCATCTTGGCTTTTTTTTCATCAATCATCTTGGCTTCCAACAAGGCTGCAAGCAACAACTATTAGAGTTGGAAGTGACTGGAAAAAAAAAAGATGAATTTTATGGGTTGACAGACGACTTGAAAGATTCCAAATTATATGAATCAGGAAAGCAAGATGAAGGAAGAAAATTCCAAAGAACTGATGTTTAAGAAAAAAAACTAGACGAATAAGAGTTTTTAAAGCACTTAGGAGCAGTCACAGAAAAAGGATAAGACTTAATTGAATGACAAGTAACACTAGAATGAACTTTAGTAGATGGCACAAGAGACGCTAGTTCTTTAGAGAAGTGTCCATTATAGTATTTGTAGAAAAGAGAAAGAGAAGCAATATTATGGCGATGTGATAAAAGTTGAAGGTTGGCTGCAAGAGCAGGTCCAACTATGTTTAAGTATATGGTACAAGAGACGTTAGCTCTTTAGAGCAGTGTCCATTATTGTATTTGTAGAAAAGAGAATAAGAAGCAACATTACAACGGCGTGAAAAATGGCTAGAGTAGAGATGTGACGCGTTTTTTTGGTTCTTGTTTTTTTTGTTTTTTTGGTTGTTTTTTTGGAAAAAAAATGCATGGGTTCGTTTTTTTGGTTATTTTGGGAAATATTTAAAAATTCATCATTTAAGCTACTAAATTCAACTTTGATGGCAATATTATTAAACATATTTTAATTTAAAATTTATATAGGAAAACTAAGGCTGAATTTGGCTAAAATTCTTTTTCTTTTGTATGTTAAAAGGTAATTTTATTGTTAATATTTAGGTTAACAGGGTTATAGCAGTCCTGTATAAAAAATTATTAGTTAATTTTATTGTCCTCTATTCAATTTTTATTGACTTTATTGTTTTTATTGACTTAACTACATTTACTTAATTTTATTTAATATTTGATATATATATATATATATATATATATATATATATATATATATATATATATATATATATATATATATATATATATAACATTATTATTATTATTTTTATTATTATTAATTTACTGTACTTACAAAGTTTTGAGTTGCAAATAAAAATTTATATGCAGTTTTTAAAGCTCTTATTAATAATCACTTATGTTCTCTATTTAATTATATTTAAATTTTAGATATTTTGCTTAACATAGTAAATTTTAATTATAAAAATGAGTAAAGCAGGCCATTCAGGGGGGAGAAACAAAACCGTAGTTGCCAATTTATTTATACCTATGAACCAAATTAGCAAAATGGAAAGAGTTAAATGTTCTATTTGCTTTGACATAATGTCGAAAAATGGAACTCGAATGACTAAACATATTGAAAAGTGTCGAAAATGTCCTGGTGAAGTAAAAAGTCTATATGCAAATAAATCAGGTCATAGTCAAAGACTCAGACAGCAAGACTCTCCTGCAGATGCTGAACCAAAAACAAAAAATCCTCGATCAGATACTTTTGGAACATCCTTTTCTGAATCAATTTGTAGAAGTAAAACACCAAGTTCCATGTTTGACAGCATGACAAAAATTGAAAAGGTGTGTAATGTATTTTTATAATTTTAAGATTTATTTTAAGAATGAACTGATATGGCTACTAACTTATTAAAAATTCATGATGAATAGATTTTAGATTTGTTTCATGATTGACTGATGTACCAGTATGACATATCTTTTGCAGGAATTGATTGATACACACCTAGCAAGAGCAATATATGCCAGTGGATCCCCACTCCATTTAGTAGAAAATAACTATTGGAAAATCTTTTTGAACAAGTTACGTCCTGCTTATAAGCTTCCGTCAAGACATGAAGTGTCAAACGTATTATTAGATAATGAATTTTCAAAGATTTCAGCAAATGTTAAAGAAATGGTAGCAACTGCAGATTATCTTGGATTGATGTGTGATGGATGGAGCAATTTAAGGTACAAAAACATTTTTTTATATAATTAGTTGATGCAATTGAAACTATATTATTTACTAAATAAACAGATCATATTTGTTTATATGCTGCTTTTTCTTTACAGAAATGAAGCAATTATTAACTTTGTAATGACATTGCCTTCTTCATCATCCATTTTGTGGAAGACATTGCCTACAGGTAAAACCATAATTCTTGTACTGTATACAATGGGTTTACTTAACAGACTGGTAAACTTTAAAAATATGCATACTATTTTATAATTAACTTTGATATAAAATTTATAACAAACGACACTGAAAACCATTTCAATAAACAGAAATAAAGTATCAGTAAATACGTTTATAATATTTATATAGTACAGTATATATAATATATCCTAAACTGTTTTGTAGGAACATCAAGCCATTCTGGTGAATATATGGCAAATGAAATAAAGAAAGTTTTAGAAGAAATAAACCCTAACAACGTTTTGGGCATTGTGACTGACAATGCTGCAAATATGAAAAATGCATGGACTCGTCTAAAAGATTGTTATCCCCATCTTCATTGCTGTAAACAGCAAATTTAAACCATGGATGCATTTCACATGGTTTAAATTTGCTGTTTACAGACTTTTTAAAATTGGCAACTTAAAGTGTTTTAATGTCACAAGCAACTGATATTGTTAAAGAGATAAAAAATTCTCATTTATCTGTTGCAGCATTTAGAGATATACAAAAAAAGTCAGCTGGTGTAGTAACATGCATTACATTGAAACTACCAGTACGAACTAGGTAATACAATAAAAGCATAAATATACAGTACATTACAAAAAATGTTGAATTATGTAACTAAATTTATTATACATTCATAAAAATAGATTTTATTTAGTAAATTACTTTAATCAAAATTTATTTAAGTTATTGCAATTTTTGTGTGTTTTATTTAAAGGTGGGGATCAACTGTAGCATGCTTAGATAGCATACAGAAAAATAAGCAACCATTAAAAACATTGGCTAAAAATATTCTTTTATCAGATATTTTCTGAAAACAGTGGGCTTAATTCAGCAACAAAAAATATTCTTTTATCAGATATTTTTTGGGACAGGGTTGAAGGTTTTTTCAAATTGCTGTCACCAATAGCTGATGCAATAAAGAAAACTGAATCAAATGCTCCCATGTTATCTACTGTTGTGAAAACTTTTCACTTCTTGGAAGATCACATTTTTAAAAATTTAACAGTTAGCCCATTCTCAAAAAAGGAAGAAGAAGAAGCCAAAAAGATCTTCAAAAAAAGAAAAGAATTCTGTTTAACAGAAATTCACTTGGCAGCCAATATACTAGATCCCAAATTTCAAGGCAGAGTCTTGACTGGAGAACAAAAGGTATTTCCTACACATAATTCATATATGATTCTTAAAATCAAATACCTTTTGCATTAAAAGTAAAATTTTTGAAAAATTTTGAATTTTTTAAAATACTATTTTCAAGTTTGAAAATACTATTTAAAATAATAAAGTAAATATAAAATTATTAAAAGAAAAATCTTTTTATAGATTGATGCATGTGAGGTGATACATAACATTGCTGCAAGTATGCCTGAAATAAACAAAGAAATTATGATGTATGATTTGGCTAATTACCAATCAAAGGGTGGTATATTTTCAAAACCCTTTATTTGGTCTGCAGTTGGAATAACTCAACCTATAAATTGGTGGAAAGGGTTGTGTTCCTTTACTGAATTATCAAAAGTTGCATCTAGAATTCTTCAGCTACCAGCTTCAAGTGCAGCATGTGAGAGAAGTTTTAGCACTTATTCTAACATTCATAGTACAAAAAGAAATCGTTTAACGACTGAAAGAGCTGGAAAACTAGTTTTCATTTCACAAAATTTAAAACTGGAAAATATTGAAAACACCAGTTATCAAAATGGTACAAGCATAACTACTCCTCCAATTAATAACTCGAGTGTAAATAAAGTTCTAAGCACTTCAACCCCTTGGTCAGAGTCTGAAGCGGTTTATATAGAAAGTGACAGTGACTTAGTTTATGAATCATTAGATGAAGATAGTCTTTATAATGATAATATACTATAAATAAACAGAATAAAACCAAAACTCTTCCAAATTATTTACCAAGAAAAATAAAAAACTTGTTTAAAAAGTCAAAAAAACCTAAAAAACACCAAAAAAACATCAAAATAACCAAAAAAACACGTTTTTTTGACCCAAAAAAACGCAAGAGGAAAAAAACTCGTTTTTTTTGCAACTCTAGGCTAGAGGTTGGCTGCAAGAGTAATAGTTGGGTGCAAGAGTAATAAAGAGGTTCAACTATGTATAATTTACACATAACAAGTGCCATTTAATGCGGTCCAAAAAAGTTCTTTAGAACAAACATCATTTAATGTGCTCTGAAAAAAGTTCTTTAGAAAAAATTACTTCAAATAATATATATATATATATATATATATATATATATATATATATATATATATATATATATATAAATATATATATATATATATATATATATATATATATATATATATATATATATATATTACTTGAAGTAAGGTGATATGAGGCAGACAACAATGCTACAACCTTGATAGTACGACAATAAGGAATAGAAGCTTTCATGCCTACCTTCATGAAAACTATGTAGGAGGTGCAAAAATACTTTTTTAAATGCTAAAAAACAAATGACAATTATATGCTAAAGGTAGCATAAGAAATATAAGATTCAAATTTTAGTGAGATGATAGCATAGTTCTAACCACCCAAAGAAGAACAAGAAGAAACTGAGCATAAGCTAGGTTTGGACAATAAGCAAACAAAGGAAGTTAAGTGATGAGATTTACCTTAAAAACAAGTCACAGAGTTAACTATATGTGTAAAAGATTGAGAAAGGCAAAAATTTTCAGCAGAAATAAGAATATTAGCTTTAATAAAACACACCAAAAATATTTATAGGGACACCGTCCATGAGCAACAAGACACTATCTATAATTTAATATTTTCCAGCTATTGATGGAATCAGCTTCTCAACATGCTACCAGAGTTTTAAAGTTGAATTTTCATTAGAAGATATGGTTACATAACTACAAAAGAAATAGTTGAATAACCACTACCAAGGAGGAACAAGCAAAAACCTATGAGTATAGTCAAAAAGATCATTAATCATTCAATGCAGAAAAGAACGTAACATAAGTTTACATCTATGCCAGCATATTAGATAAAAGAGATGCAAGGCTGATCAATAGAAATTTTTTGCTCACCCCTAAAGTCTTTGTGCAAGAGGCCATCTACAAGACAAATAATTAGATGCTGTTAACACCTACTAAAACAAATAGGTAAGCAGCTGTGGCACAGTGGTAGCGCACTTGCCTCAGAAACGTAAGATCTGTAGTTCAAACCCACCTCTGGGCAAGTTTTGCGGCATCGGCTGGGAAGGAGGCGTGAACTTCCTATTAAATGTTCTTCCGCGGTGCTCTGTGATGAGACCGTAAGAACTTTTTGGGGCACCTAAATCAACATTAAAAAAAAAAAAAGGTAAATACATTTAACACCTGTCTAAAATAAGTTTTTTAATCAAGACACTATCTCTAGCCTTTACTCAACTATGAACCTTAAGGCAGTTAACTTCTCTAAGCCTTAGCCTAGAAAAGAGAATACTTTAAGGCAGCAATTCATATGCCAGGTTGTACTAGATTAGAAGCTACCAGTAGTAAGGTGATCCTGTTTTTGACCTGAACTTACTATAACATACTAATGGATTAAGTAAAAAAAAGACTTATACTTCAAAATACTGGAATACTTTGTAAATATTAAAAATTCTGAAAGGTATTACAAATACTTGAACTTAATAACATATTAGAACATACAAAAAATTACTAGAACATATCTAAGATAACTATGCAAAAATAACTATTATAGTTTAAAAAAATTATATACAATGACAAATTTGCTACCAAAATGCCACCTTTATATTTAAAAGCATTTGAATAATTGTGAAAGTACTTGACATTGTTTTTTTTTACTAAATCACAAAAAATAACAAATTTGAAGTGTAATACTTTATATTTATAGATGTTATTTATTTTATTTTTATAAACTTGTTAGGCAGGTTTTTTAAAAATTGAGAATCCTGCCTAACGCAATAAATTCAAAATTAAACTAAAAAACTAGTTTATTTTTGAAGTACAACCACTTCTAATTTCTAAGATTGAAAAATGGCACTATGAGTTAGGGGAATATCTCTGTATAACTGTTTGAAACAATTTTTAATAGAATAAGTTAATACGCACTTTGCTAACCTGATGTTTTATATTTATATTACATGCATTTAGAGATGACCTTAAAAGAATTTATTATTAATATTGTTATTTTTAGTTTTTCTTACGTATTTTATCAAGTTAATTACAAACATAAGTTGATAACTCTTAAACTAAAAAGTGTTTTGAAACATCTGCCTTGTAATAATTATATAATTCACTAGTTTATTTTATTTTAAAAGTGAAAATTACCATTTATTTTAGTGTGATTTTTTTTTAAAGGCAATAAGCACAAAAATCAACCTTATTTTATGTTCGTAGCGCAGTTAAAGAGTATTTAGATACACACTTCTGCCAAAAGATGCAGTTGTAGTAAAAATAGACATGGACCTTTTTTTATTCATTAACAGTGGTAAGTTATTTATTATAACTATTCAACTAGTCAATGACTTATTTAATTTAAATATTTGTTAACCACAAATCTTTTTAGCATTTTGAAAAGATGCAAAAATTGGTTTTGCAACTTTACAAGGGATAGTAATAGTTTTAAGGAATTTTGTAATGAACTCTGTGTATGCATTGCACCAATCTTCCCCGTCTTTCCACCATCAAGTCCTACTCCAAGATAATTTGATAATTCATCACTTGAGCACATAAGTAATTTATCACAACTAAATAACAAGCCTTTATTTTCTGAACATTCTATTAACAATGTACAGAATTGGCATGAATTAAGAGGAGAAATGAGCCCTAGAAAAAAGGTTTGAATACCAGATTGTCTTATTTAACTTCTCAGCTTGCTGTCACATCCAGCATGCATTGAAAAAAAAATTAGCAATAGTGAGGACAAAATTGAAAAGCATGCCATACAAGTTGAAAGTGCTGAGACAAAGCATTACATGAAAGAAACAAATTTTTAAAGTTTTGAGAGCTGAAATTAGAGATTATAAACAAAAGTTGCAAACAGTACATTACAGTAAGATAATAAGCAATCTTAAAGCTTAAAAAAAAGACAATAAAAATTTAAGAACTTTAAAAACTAAAATAAGTTAAAGTATTAAGGCAAATAAAATACTTAGGATGCAAAGAAAAGTACTAGTATATCAAGTCCTTTTTGAAAAAGATATTTTTCTAGCATAAGTTATAAGAGAAGTAAAAGAAAAAGAGTTTTTTTCAGACATGGTATCAGAACTTTTTACCAATTAGTTTTTGGTTTGCATGTTTTATAATGACCAAGTTGCAAATACTTAGTGCATGGCAAGTAATGAATATTTTAATCTTGTGATTTATCATAAAAATATATGAGGGTAAAAATATATGAAATCATCCAGACCATGACACCCTTACGTCTCAGAATTTGTTTATTTTTACACCAATTGCAGTCCATATCAAAAAAATAATAACTGCGAAAATTTTAGTTAAAAATACTAATGGGTTCCATAGATATTGTCACTTGAAATAATGCTGACTCAGCATTTTAGTGATTTTCTGAAGCGACTACAAAATAACTTTGACATATAGTATCTTCATAATGGCTTGATCAAATTTCCTAAAATTTGGTACTCTAATAGATTTTAACTTGAGGAATCCAAAAATAGCACTCTTAAGACTAAGATTATCTCAAGAAATGCCTCATTTATCCAATTTTGTTCAAAATTATTGACTTGTAAATTAGTGATTTTTGGAGGTAAAATAAAGACTGTGGCCCAAAATTCAGAGTAAAAATTTTAATTGTATATCATTATTTCATCTTAGGTCTACTGAAAAAAATTAGATTCATCAATTGTCTCTCTAATACGTGATCAAAATTTACATTTAAAAATGGTGTCTTTTTAGAAAAATTTAATTTTTGTAACAAAAGCAATTAAAATATTTTTTAAAACATTTATTTGAATAAAACATCAAATAGTGTCATTTATTGAACAGTTTAGGACATTTACAGTCATTATATATTTATATATTTATAGTCATAGGGCCAAGGGAAATACCCTCCACTCCCACGGGAGGCCCCTACGCCCCCTCCCCCAATCTCCCTAGATTTTTTTTTTTGCATAAAATGAATAAATAATGCAAAAACATACAATTTAATTTTAATTTTGAAAAAAAAAATTTCATTATTTCAAATTGGTGACTTGAAACCTCCTTTTATATAAAAAACAAACATAAGTTTTGTTTTGTTCTTTTTAAAGGTATTTACTTGTTTGTATTTTCTTAAAAAATTACTTTTAATTTTATAGTTTTTATATTATTTTGTTAGGTAAAAAATAATAAAAATAGTTATTATGGAGAAATGTGACATTGGAAAAAGTCTTAACATTCATTGCCACAAAACTGGATTTTCAAGAAAACAAGGTTTTGTTCAATTTAAAGATCTTCCTTGTGAAAAACAAGAAGAAATAATATGGCGAGCAAATTTAAAGGAAAAATATAGTTCAATAAGAATTATATGTTGTTATCATGAGCAATTCTATGGAAAATATTTTGAGAGAAAAATTACAAAGTGTTGCAATCCTTTTGGAACACACAAGGAAAGTAAAAAAATTGCTATAAAAGGTAATCTTACCTTATTTACAACAGAATTGATATGGAAATTAAAAGAAAATAATTTATTATTTATAAAAAGTTTTATAATTTCAGTTATTTTAACAACGTAAAACGTAAATTTGTAAATTTGTTTTTTAGGTAATATAAAGATTTCCATAGACATGGCAAACTATTTGCAAAAAAATAATGTTTATGTAACCCCAGGTTCGAAATTCTGCAGTAAATGTTACAAAAAAGCAATAGAAACTGATGAAGATTTAAATTCACAGGAGGAATGGGAATCAAAAAGTGAGAAAAAAATTAAGTTAGATACCACAATAGAGTTGCTTGGAATCTCACCGGTCAAACTAAAAAGTCTTTCAAAACACAGCAAATTGCCTGTAGCAAAACAAAAGTTTGAGAATACTATTGACAGAGGTGCAAAAATGGTCTCATTAGCATATAATATTAAAGAAACTTTTTTAACAACAGAAATAAAAAGCCCCATTTTAAACAACAACATTAACAATGACCATGATCTAGACATTTTAATGTATGAAATAAAAAATAAAATTTCAGAGACTGACTCTTATTGCCATAAGGTGCAAATGTTAACACTCGCACCAAAATCATGGAAACGTAAAAAGATATCAAGCTACTTTGAAGTGTCTGAGTATCTTGTTCGAACAGCAAGAAAAGTTAAAAATGAGAATGGAATTCTATCATTACCCGGGAAAAAAACTGGAAACCCACTTTCACCAGAAACAGTTAATTTAGTGATTAACTTTTATCAAAGTGATGAATTTTCAAGAATGATGCCAGGAAAAAAAGATTATGTAAGTATTAAGAAAAACCAACATGTTCAAAAAAGATTATTGCTACTCAATCTTAATGAATTACATGTTGCATTTAAAAAAGACTACCCTAACGTCAAAGTCAGTTTGTCAAAGTTTTGTACTCTTAAACCTAAATGGTGTATTACAACTAATACGTCAGGTACCCACAATGTATGTGTTTGCATACATCACCAAAATACAAAATTTCTCATTGATGCCATTAGGTGGAATAAAAGTTATAAAGATTTCATGGCATTGATTGTTTGCTCTCTTGAAAATGCAGAATGAAAGTTGCATCGATGTAACCAATGTCCTGGTATTGAAGCGTTAAAAAGTTTTTTAGTGCAGGAGTTTATGGACCATGAGCATGAAGAAGATGTAGTATTTAAGCAATGGCAGAGTACAGATCGTACAACACTACTTTCACAGTCATTGCCACTAGATGAATTTATTGATTTATTATATGACAGTATTGACAACCTTACCACTCATTCATATATTGCAAAAACACAAAGTAGATACTTAAAAAACTGTAAAGAAAATCTTAACCAAAACGAATGCTTAATTTTAGGAGATTTTGCTGAAAACTATCAATATGTTGTTCAGGATGAGGTTCAAAGTTATCGCTGGAGCAAAAGTCAATGCTCACTTTATACAGTTGTACTTTATTTTATAGAGAACAAACTTCTTTTCTGATGGTTGTGCAGCACAATTTAAAAATTTTATCAATCTTTGTCATCACAGTAAAGACTTTGATTTAAATGCTGAATGGGTATTTTTTGCTATCAGTCATGGTAAATCCCCCTGTGATGGTATTGGTGGGACTGTTAAAAGAGTAGTATGTCAAGAAAGTCTAAAACAAATAACTACTTTTGTAAAGCCAAGATAAATGGAATTTATTTTAAGTTATTTTCAAAAGAAGAAATTGATCAAACACAACCACAATTAGAAAAAAGATATTTAGGTGGAAGAACAGTTCCTGGCACAAGGATGCATCATTATTTTATTCCAATTGCTCCAAACACTATAAGTTATAAAAAAATAAGTAGTGATGCATGCACTGAAATATTTGATATCATTCCAAAAAGCAAACATTATGTAGATATTTCATTAAATATTAAAAAAATGGATTATATTGCATGTTTTTAAGATGGATTTTGGTGGGTAGGGATTGCTGAATATGTAAGTGAGCTTGATATAAAAGTCAGATTCATGCATCCTTATGGACCAGGTAAAAACTTCTTTTGGCCAATAAGAACTGATGAGTGTTGGGTGCTCAATTCCGAAGTTATATGCCTAATTTCTACACCCACAACAATATCAGGTCGTACATACAACATAACTGATTTAGATTTGGAGAATATAAACTGTTGGTTACAAAAAAAAATTAATTATGCTTAAAATAATTTTGTTTTTATTTTATTTACCTAATTTGCATTTTAAATGTCTTTTATTTTTTTCAAATCCTTGGATTGTAGGCTGAGAAGGAGGGGTGGGGATTTAAATAAATCACAAATCACTCCCATCTTATTATGTCAATGACTATATTAGTCTAAAACTACATAAAGATATTTATTGTCAATATGTTTTAAAAACATTTTAAAACATTTTTTTTGAAATTTATGACTTAAAATCGTAAAAAGAGCTTTGAAATAAGAGGTAAGTATTTATCGATTTGAAGTAACGCAAATAAATCGTTTCTCAAACTTAAACTGAAAAAATATGTTTTTAAAATGTATTTTAACAATCAACTATTATTTATTCATTTTATAATTAAAAAAAAAAAAAAAATCTAGGGAAATTTGGGGAGGGGGCGGAGGGGCCTCCCGTGGGTAGGGAGGGCATCTCCCTTGGCCCATGACTTTAAATGTTTATTTAAATTTAAACTAGTCAATAAATAACACTATTTGGTGTTTTATTCAAATAAATGTTTAAAAAAATATTTTAATTGCTTTTGTTACAAAATTTAAATTTTTCTAAAAAGACACCATTTTTAAATGCAAATTTTGATCATGTATTAGAGAGACAATTGATGAATCTAATTTTTTTCAGTAGACCTAAGATGAAATAATGATATACAATTAAAATTTTTACTCGGGATTTTGGGCCACAGTCTTTATTTTACCTCCAAAAATCACTAACTTACAAGTCAATAGTTTTGAACAAATTGGATAAATGAGGCATTTCTTGAGATAATCTTAGTCTTAAGAGTGCTATTTTTGGATTCCTCAAGTTAAAATCTATTAGAGTACCAAATTTTAGGAAATTTGATCAAGCCATTATGAAGATACTGTATGTCAAAGTTGCTTTGTAGTCGCTTCAGAAAATCACTAAAATGCTGAGTCAGCATTATTTCAACTGACGATATCTCTGGAACCCATTGGTATTTTCAACTAAAATTTTTGCAGTTATTATTTTTTTGATATGGACTGCAAGTTGTGTAAAAATAAACAAATTCTGAGACGTAAGGGTGTCGAAAATTTTTTTTGTGGATGATTTCATATATTTTTACCCATGAAGAGTCGTGGAAATGTCATAAAAATGTCATGGAAAAGTCATGGAACTTTATTTTCTAATTTGAGTGGCAATCCTGTAAAATATTTGGTTATAATAAAATTGTAAAATATGTTTTTAATAAAGTTTGTCATTATTTTATAACCAAAATAAACAATAAGTTTTTATTAGTTAAAATTAAAATCTTTTTGAAGTACTGAGTGTTTAATTTTCTTTTTTTAATTTCTTCTTTTCTTTCATTTCCCTGCATATATGTAAAGCAGTTGATTATCTCGCTTTTATTCCGATTTTCACTTAGCTTCTTTTAATGATAGTTGTTGATAGATCATCTCAAATATATCAAACGCAATGTCAGACAAAGTTGCAGTTAACCATCTTACCATAAGCCAACTGTGTGACACTTGGGGGGAAAGTTTGAATAAGCTAAACTGACAGTTGCATAAACTCTCTTAAAATAAAATAGAGAGTTTATATACATTGTCTATCAAACAACTTTATGACTAAGATGATGTAATGTTAAATAGAATTGTTCGGCAAAAACTCTGCCATGAATGGTACGATAGTGAATATTTGAAGTACGTCATGTATGATGGTAGAGAAGAAAAACTTGAAAAAACAAAATGAGACAAAGTTTACTGGAATAAAGATAATACTGATACTGAAGCTGTTGACTACAACATGAAAAAATTACAGCTTCCGCTGATGTTGGACCTGGAGAGTTGATCTTTTTTTAAAGTGTAATATGTAACAAGCTATAATATTACTTGTAATGAAACTTTCAAAATAGATACCGCATGTGATGAAACCTGCATAAAGGTATCGCAAATCATAAAACTTGAAAAGATAGTCATATCAAGTCAGGTATGCTAGGTACTAAACTATATATTTTTAATTTTCTTTTTTTCATAAATGTTTTAAGAGAAAAATAAAAATATTTGACTTTGCACAAGTGTTGTGACTTGCAAAATATTTTGATAAGCGGCTCTGGCTTCTTCACGATATTCACATTGCGTCAATCTTTACAAATGATTATTATAGTGTTCCATTTATGAAATTGATTATTTTAATTATTTACTAAAAGCCAAGACAACTATTTAAACTTAGGGTATCTAAAATGTTTTAGTACAGAACAATATAAAATTGATTGTTACATTTTTTATATAGGATACAACACAGATATTTTTGGTAATGAAATAAAACATATTTAATGAAATATCAAAAAATGAAATTTACTAATTTATTTTGTTTGTTAAAGATACAATTATTTTTAAGAATTAAATATCTATTTATTTTAGGATGTGGGTAACCATTACCACCCTATTTAACAAACTTCTCAACTTAACCAAAATTTACGAATAGCAGCGAAAAGACTTTTTCTTCAAAAGTAGGCTTGGTTGTGGTATTCAGCTTTAGCTTCTAGGTTATACCTGGTGCCAAAAGCATAATTAAGGTTTTAAATTGTTAATTCATTTTAAAATAATTAAATTGTTATTATAAAGATTTATTTATTTTATTTGTTTTTTTAGGTTGGGTGGGGGGAGGCTCAAGCCTCTCCCACAAGTCAATAAGCACACCACCAATAAATGAAATTCTTGTAAATAAATTTTTTTTAATGTTTTTTATACTGTGTACTAGTTTCACTTATTTTGTTAAATATAGAAATATTTATAATTAGAGAACTAAATATTTTTAAAATTAGGGTGTGTTAAACCATCACCACCATATCCACCACCAACTTTAATATACATCAATCATTATTGTTGGTTTGGAATAAAAATATAGCAACTTTTTGTATTAAAAAAAAATTACCGTTTGCTGAAAAAAAACACTCTTTATTGAAAGAATTATGCTAATTTTTAGGGGGGGTGATGGTTCAACACCCCCTTTAGCCCGCAGGAAATGCCCAATAGGTGGACGATGTTATAAATTTGTTACCCACTGTTACACCTATCTTTTGATACCAATTTACAGTTATTTAGATTATAAAAATTTAAGTGAAAAAAAGTTAACTTTTGACCAAAGTTTCTTCAACAACATATATAAAAAATTTGCAACTAAAAACGTCATAACTTTTTGTAGAATAGTTCGATTTTAATAATTTTTCATCTTTAAAATACTGTATTGAAGCCCTTTCCAATGATATATAACAATCTAGCCTTTGATCAATTTAAAATTTTCAATCCACATACCTAACAAATGGCTCATGTTTCTTCTTTACTTAAGAAGCAGTATTTCATACTTATTAGGTTTAATCTTAGCAGTCTTAGCTTATAAGTGATTCTAAACAGACCAGTAATAACTTTACTTGACTTACAAAGAACCATTCAATTTGCTTGTTCTTTGACTTTAAATCTTGGAAATATTGACATCATACATTGAGTACTTGAAAAATTTATGCAATTATGAGGTGAGGTAGAGCTAAACTGAACTGATGATTATCTACACTTATTTTATACATAAAACTTAAATTATGTAGTAAATATAATAACAAACTATTTTCAATATTAATGATATATAGCTATATGTTTTACGAACTATGAGGCATTCTAGTTAAAAAAAATATTATTTTTTCCTGTTGATAATCTTTTAATATCCACGGACATCATAGATAAATTTTTTAATAATTAAAATAGATGAAATAACTGACATGTACTTTACAATCTTATTAATCAATAGCTACGTGAATAAAAATTACCTTTTAATAATTAAAGGTTCCAATAGAACAAAAAAAACTTAACCAAAATAAATATAAACTAATACAATTGTAAATATATTAGCGAAAATTTTAATAATAATTGTTGATTTTATTTATTTTTGATTAAATAAGTTCTTTGTAGAAAATCCAAAAATATGACTTTTTGCGCATTTTATTCGGACTTGAAGTATCATGGATTTTATTCATGGCTGTAAATAATAATATAATAAACCGTAAAATCGCCTAAGTTCGGTTTATGTTCGGTTACAATTAAGGATGCGTTGCGAATCCTCTGACAATTGGTTGTGTGAATCTTGCTGTTTTTCTGTGGTCAACGATATGTGCAAGAATTGCCAATAAACATACAAAGTTCATTTGAAGCGAAGTAGTGTTTTTTTGTTAGTTGAAAAAACCTTTTTAAATTAATTGAAAAATATATTTTTAGTTTTATTAATCAGTGACGTAGAGAATATGATAATGGCCAAAGTAATAAATTGTTGAATAGTTACTAAATACTACTAAATATATTTAAAAAAGCCTTTTTTTATGTGCTCCTTCTTGTTTTCAATGCCCCCAAAAGACTTTTTTTATGAACCCTGGGCGACGCCCTCCTTAGTTACCGAATAAAAACAACATAATTTTACAAAAAGACAATGTTTAAAAATTAGTTTTCATTAAATGTAAAGTTAATTTTGTGATACGTTTTTAGTATTTATCGGGAAGCTGAATAAGCGCGAATTGGCATATGTGCGAACTGGCATAAGTGCGAAGCGTTGCAAAAATTGGTATGAGTGCGAAATGGCATATGTGCGAATTGGCAAAAGTGTGCCAAAAGATTTTGCAAACATTGGCATAAGTGCGAATTGGCATAAGTGCAAACTGGCATAAGTAAGAAGCAGTTGTAAAAACTGGCACAAATGCAAACTGGCATAAGTGCGCCGAACAAATTTGCAAACATCGGCATAAGTGCGAATTGGCATAAGTGCGCCGAACAAACTTGCAAACATTGGCATAAGTACGAATTAGCATAAGTGCAAACTGGCATAACTGCAAATTGGCATAAGTGCGCCGAATAAATTTGCAAATATTGGCATAAGTGCAAATTAGTATTTTGCACTTATGCCGATTTGCGCTTATGCCAGTTTGCACTTATGCCAATGTTTGCAAATTTATTCGACGCACTTATGCCAATTCGCACTTATGCCAGTTCGCACTTATGCTAGTTTTCGTAACTGCTTCGCACTTATCCCAATTCGCAATTGTGCTGATTCGCACTTATGTCAATGTTTGTAAATTTATTTAGCACACTTATGCCAATACGCGCTTATGTCAGTTCGCACTAATACCAGTTTTTGTAACTGCCAGTTTGCAGATGTGCCAGTTTTTGCAACTAATTTGCACATATGCCAATGTTTTCAAAATCTTTTGGCGCACTTATGTCAATTTGCACTTATGCCAGTTCGCACTTGTGCCAGTTTTTGTAACTGTTTCGCATTTATGCTAGTTCGCACTTATGCCAATTCGTACTTATTTTATACAGCGGCCGAACTTATGAGATGGTATTGAAAGTTCGGTCATAGTAGATGTTTTCATTTTAAATTAAATATTGAGTATAGTTCTAATTTTAATTTTTTTTATTTTTACAATATCAATTATCAATATATATGTATGTGTCAAGAAAAAAAATTAAAAATTTTAAATTTATGCGTGATAAATCGGATTAAAGACTTTTTTTTTGAGCCCTGGGCGACGTTAAGAGAGCTTACCTTTTTTGAAAATACATTACATTTTGCATAAAATACTTACTACTTTTAGTTTAATTTTATATTTTTTATAGGTAAGTTAAATTTTTAATGATTAAAATTTTTTTTTCAACTGGAAATATTTAAATAATATTGAAAAAAATATTTATTAAAAAATTATGTATTTTTATTTTAAATAATAAAATATATATCTACATACAGTCTGTATATTGTATATTGTACAATATATACAACTAAATAAAACGGCTTTTGATTAGTCATGTATTGAGGAGTGTGCTGTACAGCTTGATTTAAGTTTTAGTAGTAGGGGGAGGAGGGGGTCCGAAATTCTATATTTCTTGTTTAACCAGTTATTCTTAATTAATTTTTTGAAAAAAGTTCAAAAAACAATTCAGTTTTTGCTAATTTTTTATGATCGACCTACTTTTATTTTAAAAGTTTAAAGATATAAAAAAGTCTTTGCAAAAGTTTCTTTGCGTATAAAGTTACGAAACTTTTCTTTCAAATTTATGAATTCAAATTTTGATTGGATCAATTTGATTTTTAATCGTTGCGTTTTAGAAAGAAAAAAAAGTTTTAACTGAAGTCTCTTTCTAAACAAAACGTTTTAAGTAATCCAAAAAACAGATTGCTTCAAAATATCTTAATTTTCTTTTTGTATTTATTTTTAATCGTTATTTAAGCTATTAAGAAGGCTATTTGAAATATAAAAGCTGTTTAGTAGAAGTGCAGTTAAATTCTAAAGTTTTAACAACTCTAAAGATAAACAGTTTGTATAAAGGAATACCGCTACCTAAAAGCTAGTTAAAAAAAATTCTACAAGCAGTTACTAAGTATATCTCAAAGAGATTGAATGATTGTATTATTCTTGCTAGAGTATTTTGGCAAAAGGTAGCCTTAGGACTTCAAAGAGAAAAGTATTATGTGTTTGGTTGATGATGGAATATGATTAGTATTAACTTTCTAATTAAGTTGTTGCAGTTGGAAAGCTTTGGAAAAAACCCATTTAATTTCAACAGTGGATGTATACTTAATTATTTAAAAAATGAAGGTTATTGTCTGATTAATTATCCAAAAAGTTGAAACTATGGAATAAAGTTTACTAATATACTATACACATTATTTATATATATATATATATATATATATATATATATATATATATATATATATATATATATATATATATATATATATATATATATATATATATATATATATATATATATATATATATATATATATATTATTACCTAGTATTATTGAAACAAAATTTCTCTTTGCTAAAGCAAAACTTTTTTTTCCACTTTTTCCATCTCTTGAATAATATGCAAGAACATTTTCCTTCTACAAACTCCTCAATATATGTAGACCACACGGATAAAACCATAGATGTCACATTTTTCTCATTTTAAGAAAAATGAAATTTAGTGATTAGTGACATTAGATATTTGTTTATTAATAATTTATTTAATTAAAAATTGTTCTTTTGAAAACAAGACACTCATTTTGGACTGTGGTTTTTCCGTTGTAAACTCATCAACTCATAAATTACGTTAGCTTGTAACCTTTTAGAGCACTATTTTTTTTTAAGGTATATAGTAACACATTGTAATATACAACTACAACGTACTAAGTGTGTGATGGGATAATAAAACCATCCCCCCCTTTTTTTAATAAAAAAGATTCAAACAAAATATTATATGAAAGTTTTATTTAACTTTATACAAAATAGCATTGCAACCTTATCTCTTCCCCAACCTCATCTATTTACCACAGATAATTCCATGTTGTCTGTGCTCCATCACTTTATATCAAGTTTGTATAAACCATATGTATGGTTTCAGTGCCATAGCAAGTGGGTCTGGAGCCCCACCAAAACTAGTAATTTGGGCCCCAATTTTTTATTTGTATATTAAAGAGTGGATAAAATTTAGACTACCCCGGAAAGCTAAAACCAATCAAATTAACGCTTAAATTCAATTAAATATACTTTATAATTGTTAAATTAATATAGAGTTTACTAGTAAAGAGTTTTTTTAAATACTATTAATTTATTACGCAGATAATACAAGTACGTCGCAAACATTTAAAAAAAGAGTTTGCGACGTGTTTTCATGCTTGCAAACTCATTTATCATGCCTTCATAACTTAATTTCCTTGCAACCTCGATTTCAATCGAAAGCGTTGCTAAAGAAGACAAACGTTCATCGACCATAGTTGACCTATTTAAAGATGCAAAGAAATATAGCTACATTTATTTATGTATAATGAAGCAAGATTATTTATGCTAACCTATAGAAAGTTTTAATTAGTTTTAACTTGCTAAAGCTACGTTCTGCACTTGCAACAAAAACTGATAAAGTAAGAGTGATTTGTAATGTAACAGCTGATTGGGATAAGTTTCTTGCAGCTCTTTTTTGAGGCATTTTTTTCCTGAAAAAGCTTACTTGATTTGTTGATTTGAAATAAAATATTATACCAAATAATGATTGATAATAAAAAAGGCCATGTTCTAATATATTCCGTGAGCGATCGTACTTCTGTGGCTGTAGCCCTATCTATCTTCTAAGCCATGTTCTTCCAAACTTTCGAGTGCCTCTAAGATTTTTTGTAAGTAACAGTTAAGTGGTTTAACACAATTTATTCTACTTTCCCATCTGGTATCTGATTGTAGTTTGACAGAAACAGCCACGCACAAGTTTAAAATTTCCCAATAGAGGAGAAAATGAAAAGAATGTATATAACCTTGAAAGAAAACCAAAAAACAAAATTGCACTAATAGATGACGAATGCTCATTTTTTCTTTATGCAAAACGCATGGCGTACAATCTAAAATAATATAATAATATCTTTCTTTTTTTACCTTAGACAGGTTTTTGGATTCAATCTCCTCCTCGAACCTCGTTCTGTGTGTCATTGCTCAAATAGTGCTCCTTGGTTTCTTTGTCCTAAATTCTTTGCATAAGATCATTGAGAACATTATTGTACTTAGCCAGTAATTCAAACACCCCAAGAAAGTTTCCATTGCTCTTTGAACCAATGGCTGTGTCTGAACCACGTAATTTAAGATTTCTTGCAGAAAGAAATAAGGTATCCTTTCTAACACTGCACTGCATAGATAAGCAACTTTTGTTGTTGCTCGTCTATGGTAGCTTGATTTGCAATGCCTGCATTACCAAAATTAAGGGAAAATTGATTAGGAAAAAATAGTAACAAAGCAATAAATTAAAAGAAATATGAGTTAACCTTTTCGTTAAGTCATCCAGTATTCAAAGTACTTAAAATGTGCACTACATGTATTGTGTTCTTTAAGTTTTTTTGATAAGCCTTCCCAAGTGTTCATTACTTGTCGGATTGGTGAAGAAGTTATCCCAAAAAGTTTTCAACAAAAATAAAACACTTTATTGCTCTTCAAAAAATATACGAGCCATATCCGTTCAAAGACTTCTCCATTCTTCATCTTGCTGTTATAATAATTCAGTAAAAATCGTCTTCTTTCTAAATTGTCTGGAAAATCAATTTCAATCTTTTTAAAACGATGTTTAACAATGTCACACCTCTGTACGTTAGAAACATCATCAGGCAACTTAGAAAGATCATCACTGAGAAAAAATAGACGGAACTGTTATGCTATTTGATGTAGACTCGCATATCAACCTATCTGACTCTAGTATACAAATAATGACAATCAGAATTATTTGTAGTTTCTGTTGGTGTCGAAACACTTCCAGGCTAAACTGCTGGTTTCAAAATGTGTTAGTTTGGGGTATTTTTTGATTTCCTCCCTGGCAGCAGCTTTTTCTCTTCTCTTAGTCGCACCACTTTTCACTTTTTTTCATACCAAAATTTATATCGTAAAAAACTAACGAATGATAAATATATATTTTTGCAAACCTTCTTTCATTGTTTATTTTTTATGATATAAAAAACTAACAACGTTTAATAATAATAAAAAATCAATTAGAAATTGCAAAATAAAAATAATAAATTTAATAAGCTTGCGTTTTATAATATAATTCAGACCTCGGGAGTGTTAATTCTTTTTTTTTTTGCATTAAAAATGTTATTGCTTTTTTAACGCTTGCATAATTTAGGTAATATTGTGATTAAAAGGCCAAGTTTTTTTTATTAATAGTAACAGTAACTATATATATTTAAACATTTTTATCATAAAAGATACAAATTTTTTTTAATAATTTTTGAAAAGGGCCCCCAAAAATCTTGGCCCCCTCCCCCCCACCAATTGGGGTGTGTAGGGGAGCCTAGTTACGGCTCTGAGAATAAAAAATAAACGACATGAATTCTGCATAAAAGTTATATTCTTTTTATAAACAGTTCGGCGGTTAATTTACGCAAAAAAGTTGCATAGATCACAAATTTAAAGGTCGAAAAAAAAAAAAAAAGTAGTGAATGGGATAAATCTTTACGTTACTTTAAATTATGTTGTTGTTCGAACAGTTTTAAACGCAACAGGTTTTTAGCATTTTTATTATCAGTTCTTAACAACTTCCAGGCGCGGATCTAGGGTATAGACGTTGTGGCTAAGGCTGCACCTTAAAATAATCAACGAAATAAAAAAAACAGTATAATACTCAAACATATTTTAAAAGTAAAAATAATATAAATAATTAAGATAAGTTTATTTTTATTTGCTGTGTAAATTCGGCTTTAAAAGCGATTATTTAAAACTAAAAAAAAACGGAATTAAAAAAAAGATCGGTCATTGCATATCGGTTTGTGGCTGAGCCTGATTTAACGGCATAAGCTGACTAAATTATTGTTGTTTTTTTAACAAAATATATTTTTCTTGAAAAGTCTTACGCCGTCAACACTCGTAGTCCGTGGCTAGATTGCTTTTTGCCAGCCAGGGCAATAACATCCGTTTTTGCCATGTATAATAACATCCGCGAAACAACATCCGAAATTTCGTCGATGTATAATAACATCCGTGCAACAACATCCCAAATTTCACTGATGTATAATAACATCCGTGCAATAACACCCCAAATTTCATTGATGTATAATAACATCCGTGCAACTACATCTGTAGATTTTTCGGATGTAACTACATCCGATTTTTTTTTTTTTTTAAATGCATAATTTTAACCAGATATAGTTACGCATCTGATTTTTTTCGGATGTAACTACATCCACCAAAAAAAAAATTATTGTAATGCATTATTTTAAGCATAATAAACCAATTAATGCCCAAACCTAAGCCTCAGTCGATGTAGCAGCACTCCGTTGCGAGTCAGGCTATTTGTCAGTCGATGTAGCAGTACTCCGTTGCGAGTCAGGCTATTTATCAGTCGATGTAGTAGCACTTATATAAATTAATAACTATATATGTAACTTATAAATATAACTACATCCGGAATTTTTTTTTTAATAATGCATTATTTTAACCAGATGTAGTTACACATCTGATTTTTTTCGGGTATAACTACATCCAAAAATTTATTTTATTTAATAATGCATTATTTTAGGCGGATGTAGTTACACATCGAAAAAAACTCTCGGATGTAGTTACATCTTTCTAAAGATTTTATTAGACATCAATGAAGTTTTGGATGTTGTTGCACAGATGTTAATTCAGTAAAGAAAAAAAGCGAATGATCTTATACAAAAATGTGCGAATGTTATTTCACTACTCCAAGGATGTTGTTGGACAGATGTAGTAATCTTTTCCCCTTTTTGCTTTGTGGCTGTACTTATTTCCCAGTCTTTTTATGCCCAATAAGGAAAGGGCCTTGATTATTTTTTTAGTAAGTTGGTAATTATGGCGGATATGTTTTGAAAAAAAACTGTTCCAAATGCTATTGATTCACATTCATAACAGTAAATGTTGCAATAAAAATTGTTTATAAAACGAAATAGTTTGAATATCTCACCAGTTTAATTTCGTAGTTGACCTTATATAAATGTCATATTTTAACATGGATCTAGGTTTTGAAAAAACCTTTGTAACTTTAAGGTATATTTTTAACTATGTTTTCACGGATTATATTTGTAATAAAAATAACTAGCTTTTTATAACTGTAACTAGTTTACTTATATACAATTGTTTCTGTGCACACAGAAAGAATTTTAAAACAATAAACATGTGCTTATTGTTTTAAAATTCTTATAGCATTTAACTAAAACATTATTTTATTAAACAAGTTAATACTATAAATAACAGTTTTGCCACAGAGCTATATAAACAATTTTAATTTTTTTATTTTTTGCTATAAATGTAAATAATTAAAATATTACATTTTTATTTCTTCAAAAAAAGTTTTAATCTTCAAATTGAAGCTTTAATTAAAAAGGATCTTATAAGTTGATTCTATTGTTAATTAGAATCAAATATAATACAATATTGGAGACTATAATACAAGAGAGTCCTCAAGAAAGAGTTGAAGGAAATGTTTTCAAACTACTTTATTTTGGAATTTATGCAGGTGACACTATCTTATAAGATTATTTAATATCTGCCCCTAAAAATGTTGCATTATTTCTTAAACCACACAAAATCAACTTATGGAGTGTTGTAGCGAGGCTTTTGAGAAGATTCTTATTTCTGAAATCAATAATAGAAATACTATTCAGTTTTAGTTGATAAAGCATCTGATTGTGCCAATCTTAAACAGTAGTCTATCGTTATAAGATATATAGGCAATAACTATAATAATCGTAAAGATTTCTTAAGGTTTGTTGACTGCCCTTAATTTTTTAAATATGCCCTTAGTCGGAAATTACAGGCATGTTTAAATAATTATCTTCTATTGGTAAAGCAAAGCTAATCAATGTCTGTTTTACTTGTTGGGTTTGAAAACAGAAAAGTCTAGGTATTTTTATTTTAGCTAAAGTCTCCTCATAGTTGATATTTGAGTTTTATTTAAATCTAACTTTAGTTTTGACCAAAATTTGATGGATTGAATTTTTTATTTCGCTAAAACTGGTCTAATATTTCTTTTGAATTAGGTCTGACTTTAAATGTAACAGAAAAAAAAAACTAGAAAATGTGGAAAGCAAATCAATTATGATAATCACTCATCATCTGATTATTTTAAGCTTTACTGGACCATCTTGTTAATAAGGTTAATAATTATATAAGATTTGAAACAGAAAGCAAGTTAGTTTATATGGGATGTTTGCAGTTCCAACTGTCATGTTAAGCTACCTGAAAACTAACTAAGATTTGCAAATTTACTTTCAAGAATTTCTAGGTCTATCATTCCGACTCTGCATTCAAAAAAAGATCAGTCAAAACCCCCATCTAGTATTTTATAAACAAAACTCATGACAATGACTGATCCCCCCCCCACATTCTTGAATATTTTAAAGATTTAAATCTAGGTCCCAAGAGATTAAAAACTTAGTCAAGAAGTAGAGTGTTAAAAAAGTCATTGAATGACTTTAATGTCAGTTTATATCGAAATGGTTCTTAATAAAGAGAGGGTTAACAATTTTTTCAGCTTCTGGAGAGAAATGTTTAAAGTTGCTATTTAAGCCTTAAATAATTGGCTATGATTGAATAATAATTATATTTATAGGTGAATAAAATAATTGAATATCTCTTATATTTACAATCATTTTTTTGTTTTTTTCATTGTTAAGTTTTCTCTACGCAAAAAAACAAAAAAAAAGAGTAGATCTCCTAAAATATTTTGTATTGACCTTTGTAAATACATTTACTTTTAAAAAAAATAAAACTATTTAAATCCTATTTTTTACATTGTATTACCATCAAATATCTAATTAGATTTCAAGAAATGTTTTTTTTTATTTTCTCCACCAAAAGATTATTAATAAATACCTCAATGTACTCTTTTAACACAAATACTCTATAATACTACTTTTTAAGATGGTGAAAATATTCACTATACGCCGTAAAATATGAATTTCAGCAGCCTAATTTCTAATAACTCAAATGATGTTCTTTGAAAATGCTTACTGTTTAGATCAATTATGCTGCGCAACAATCTTTCTTTGTACTCTGGATGATTATTATTTCGCTTATACCTTGAACAATATTGATAAAAATCTTGATGAGAAGTTTCGACAGTTTGTTCACTATAGGATCCCAAGGGGTATCCTTTGTGACTGATAAAATCGTTGATGTAGTAGAAGACGGTGTGAATTTCGGGTGTTACGCTTGCACCAATTATCATTAGGTAACACTTTTTAAAATTTTCAGTTTTTTCAGCGAAATCCGGCTGAAGGATGTATCCAAAGCAAGCCTTGACAACTAAATTGAAGCTTTTGAATGCTTTAATTATGCACACAATATTGGGAACCATGTTTGTCTCAGCAAGTTGCTGCAGTATATCCACATTTTTATGAAGCTTCCTGCATTCATTTCCCTCAAACTCCGTGATACGGGTTCAGTTAAATGTGGAGGGCGGCTGGCCACTTAACAGCTTCTATCCAAGCAGTTTTAAGGATCTTGAAAAGATGGCTGACAACTTCTAAGAGGAGATGCAATTCCATCGGTGGAATGATTTCCAAAATCAGAACATCAACAGGCCCGCAGATGATTGGCTTTTAAATGACATTGCCAAACAGCTTTGCATTAAAAACAACCCCTCCAAATTGCTGAAAAGACTCAAAGCTTGAATTAATTGAGCCCAGTGTTCGCAAATTTCCAGATTTGCCAAGACAATTGGATTTGACGTCACACCAGGTGCAAGGGTGCGTACTTGAAAGAGTTTGAAGACCACAAATTATATTTGCAGCTTTCATACCAGAAGCCAAAATAAGTTTAACTCCATTTGCATTAATCAGTGACAAGATTTGTTCAATATTGGAGTGTGTTTCTGGCAAATCTTATCAAACCTGCTAAAGATTGAATGTTTTCCCTTAACATTATTTAACAGCATTGGTGGCGCAAACCTTTTCCTAAAGGGCTGAGGTATTCGCTGCAACGCACCTTTGGTTTTTTCTCAATAGGGGTTTTCTCTATAAGAAGATGTTTTTCTTGCAGCTTTGAACGACCAATTCGGCATATTAGGTAACAACACATCGTGCCTCTTGTTTCAGGTCTTACTTGTATTGACTTAAAATCAAACAAAGGAAGGAGTGCAGCTTCTTTTCCCTCTTGTTTCCTGTGCAAAGTATTTCTATACGATTCGCAGAATCCTTTTGGTACTCTAGTATCACTGATATTGATCTTGGTCTTGTACAGTTGACATATTCAATCAGCTTGAAAAGTAGTAAGCTGTTTAAAATTTTTTTTTTTTCTTTTTGATTACTTTTCGAAATCAAGCAAAGAATCATGATGAAAACTTTCGATTTTCATCATGATTCTTTGCTTGATTTGGCATCGTGGCAATTCACTAAATTTGACTTCACTAAATCAAACTGTGCCTTTTACAAAATTTGACCTAAGTAAATATATATAAATATAATAAAATATATATAAATTTAATATTTGATAACAATCCACTTAACATAGTAACATATATTATTAATAAAAAACTATTAAAATAAAGGAAATATTTACTTGATTTAATTGAGGTGATATTAAATTACAAGGAAATAATTCTTGAATAGTTCTTTCCTTACCAGGAAACAATTGTTTAAACTATTTACTTGTAAGGAAATTACATTATTGATAAATGTCACACTTATTAAACTAACGGGTTGTTTTATTTCAAAACAACACTTCAATTTAATTAGTTATTCAGTTAAAGTAGTTTTCCTCCGACTGGCCCTTCCAAACTTTGTATTGGTCAGATACCTAAGTTAACTTATCTAAATTTTTGAAGTCAATTATCTTTGTCAATATTAAAAATATTTGGTTTTTCCACAGTTGTTCTGTTTTCAGATAAATAAATATTTTTATTTTCAATGTAGGTATCCCTAGAAATCCTTCTTAACCATTTTTTAGAATTTTTTGCATTCTGGCAGTAGTTTATACCTTAGGAAATGTCGGTATATTCACGCTATGCATAAATGGCCGTCAAGGAAGCCATGGCCTGCCCACTTTTTTTTTGCGAGGACGTTTTGTTTTAGAAATATAGGCAATTATTTTAGAAATTATGGATTTTATTATAGAAATTGAGCTCTTCCACTTTGAAGGCCGTGTCAACGTCATTTTAAATCACGCTTTAAGTAGCAAATCACTATTTTTGTCTATAAAATGAAAACTGTACATGTACCGATAAAATAATTAAAACAAAAATTGTTGGTATTACATAGTAGAACACTGATGTAACCGTTATTTTAAAAATAGTGACCGAATTTCAAAGTAATTGGTAACGCTTTGAGGTATAAGTAGAAAAAAAATGACAAAACTTCAACTAAATCTGCAATAAATCATACACCAGTCATCCAATCAAGCTGTAATTTCGTCCAGAGTTTGGTGTGACTATTGGCTACATTTGCACCAATTTTTATCAAATTATATTGGATAAATTCAAATTCTACAAGTGTTTATATTAGCGCATTATGAAGTCTAAACTTGACTTAATTTGAAAATTGAAATTAAGTTATTTTCCGCGGACAAAATTAAATGATTTCAAAATTTGCATCACATCACAACTACCTTGATGTGTACGCTAACTTTCCGTATAAGCGGCGTTCTTGGGACAGCTAGGTAGGCATTATAAGGATCCGTGCTAACCGTGTTGCTGATTCCTGAAACAAAAACTTGTCTATTCTTCATTTATTGTTAATGGTTTTTGAAAAAAAAAATACTTAAAAATACAGGGAAAAAACGGTAAAATACAGACTAGTAGGTTGAAATGAATATCGTTTATAATCGGTTGAAAATCAATCAGTTCAAAATAAAAATCTCTAAAATAGGTTGAGAAAAAAATCGGACGGAATTAAAAAAGGCCTATAATTATTACTAAAAAGTGAAATCTAAAAATTATTTTCACTTTTTAGTAGATGTTTTATTTTGTAGATCAAGTTTGTAGGTACAGGTTTTTGTAGGTTGAGCTATGCGACACGCTCAAATCATGTGAGGTAGCATTTGTTTTTTATTTTCTTTTTAGATTATTTTGGTTGGAATTGTTTATTAACCTCTTTTTAAATTTTTAGAGGCTCTTGATGACGCTTTAATGTTCAGTAAGTTGCTTATATTTAATTTTTATTTGTTCAGTAATTCGATTTTAGTCGTCTTTATTTGTTCAATAAAGTCGTTTTTATTTTTTTTTTAAGTTTTTTGTTTGCTCGCTTTCCATATACTTTACTCTTTGTTTTTAGTTAAACCACAATTTTTTTAAGTTATCTGTATTTTTTTTAATTTTAAACTGAAATATTTTTTTATTTAGTGGTGCAACTACAACTTGGTAAGAATTATTCTATGCTTTTCAATAGCCTCTCAAACCTATAAAAAACCTATTTTGTATTTGTTGTGCCATTGATACCAATTTGTTTTTCTTTTACTTATCTATTTATTTTTATCTGTTTTTTTTTAAAGTAGATACACAACAACAATCACAATCTGGTAAGAAGTCTGGTAAGAAAGTTTTGTTTTAATGTATTTAAATCTTTTTTTAAAAAGTTTTTAATATTTTAAAATTTTCTTTTTCTTTACTAATGTATTTTTTAAATCTGTATTTATATTTTTACGAGAACCGCAACAACAACCACAATCAGGTAAGATTTTTTTTCAATGTATTTAAAGTCTCTTTTTTAAAAACTTTTAAAAATCTTATTTCTATTTAAAAAAAGTAATGTGTTTTTATTTTCAATACTAAACATTTTTAAATTTAGTTGTGCAACAATCTGATAAGAATTTAATTTTCTACGTTTTTAAATAATCTTTTTTATAAAAAACTTATTTTTATTTGTGGTATTGTTGATACCAATTTGTTTTTCTTTTACTTAATATATTAAAATTGTAAAAAAATCTAAATTTTTGTTTGGTGTACTGTTGGTAACTGTTTGTTTTCTATTTATTTAAATTTTAGGATTTTTATAGATATACAATATATTAGTATAAGTATTTTTTTTGTAGTGAACTTTCAACAAATGTTTTGTAAGTTTTGATTAAAAATTTTTTTTTTCAATTATTTGTTATTATGTTTATTATTTAATTAAGTCATTTTTGATTGTGTTATAATCAATAGCTCATGTTAATTTAGTGCAATCTATGCAAGAAATGTGTAAGATTTTGGTATTAATTATTTGTTATTGCAATACTCATGTTTGATTTGATTTTTTAAAATATTACTCTACATAAAACTATAATACAGTAAAATTGTTTTTTCTCTTTAGTTAATTATTTTTTAAGGAAGATGGAGGAGCAATCCTGTATAAAAATATCTCTAATTTTATACTTTTATAACATGGTTCTTTCCAAATAATTATAGATTATACAGTATGGTTATACACATACCCCAGCTAGCACACTTACATTGGGCCAACGTATGTAAAACCATCGCGAACTTTGGCTCTTTTTTCCAATGCAAAACCAACGTTGATTTAATGTCATTTGGTTAATGATAAAATTTATACTGACGGAACTAAAAACATCTGGCAAATTTACATTGGTTCAATGTATGTAAAAAAATCGCAAAAAGGTGTTTTTACGATCTAAACCTAATGTTGATCCAATGTATATATTTTGAGGTTGTTTCAATGTATATAAATCAACGTTTTTCCAATAAATGTAAAAATATCGCAAAAAGTTGATTGTTTTTACGATCTAAACCCAACGTTGATCCAATGTATATATTTCGAAGTTGATTTAATGTATATAAATCAACGTTAATCCAATGTAAGTAAACACATCGCAAAAAGTTGATTGTTTTTACGATCTAAACCCAACGTTGATCCAATGTATGCGACCAAATATTGCTATTGCGAAGTTATATAACTTAAATAAAATCCGTGATTATTAAAATATCAAATCACAATCAACACAAACATGATTTTTCTTAGATTTATCAAGCATTAACTAAACTGTATAAATATAAATATAAACATAACGTATAGTTACATTAAGCGTGTTTTATTATCATATAAAAATATCATATCATCATCTATATAAACCTAAAAAAAAAAGAAAAAAACATATCATTATCATTTTTTTTTTAAATTATAATATTATATATATATATTATAAAATAATATAAATTGCTCCTTCTAATATCGTGTTCAATACGGTCCGCTTTCTGTATGCTATCTTTCTAACTCGACCACCTATGCCTTTTACCCTAACATACCTACTTTTTTCAGCTCCTTTAGGAGCCGAAAAAAGGCTCTGCGGACCTAGGTAATGTGGCCTCCACAAGGCAATTAGCTGGCGGAGGATAAACCACAAAACTTATATACACATCGCTTCTCGGCCTAATGGCTAAGATCAAGATCTGCAATGTTTCCAATTCTCTTTTTATACTTCTTTATCTTCATAATTTTAAATCTAGCTCTAAATCAAGCTTCATGGAAAATTGCTTTAGCTCTTTTAAGGCTTTCCAAAAATTATATATATAATGACATTATTCTGCTAAGTTAATTGAAAAACTTTTAAGATATGTGCCAGAAAAAATCTGCGCGGACGTTTATTTAAAGGATATTTATTTAACTATTGTATTTCGATATTGAAATGTTATATATATTTTGAAAGTGCATATATTAATATTCTTAAATTTTACTTAAGAAAGTTTGTGAAGTTTTGTACGTGAGAACGCACGCACTTTGCGTTTTACACTTAACACCAGCTTTTGTACAGCCTTCGGCAAAACTTTTTTGGTAGCTCTCATTTATTTTTGGTAACTCTAATCCATATATTTTTGGTAGCTCTAATCCATTTATTTTTGGTAGCTCTAATCCATTTATTTTTGGTAGCTCTAGCCCATTTACTTTTGAAGTCTTTATTGCTTTTGGCTCCTTTTACATTAAAGCTTAGTTTTCTTTTTGACAAGAGCCCAATATCTTTTGATAGGACGTAGTTTGGAGCAATTTGGTGGATTGCAGTGTTTTTCTACGAAATCTACTTTATGTTCTGTAAGTTAGTTTAAATTTGTTCCAGGTAGTGACATGTCCCAGGTAGTGACAAATCGGGTCAAAATAACGGGTTACCCGTGAGTATTTTTAAAAACGGCAAAAGGCGTCTCTTGAGGCATTCTTTTATGTATATTTTGATGTTAATTGTTCTCGCAGTCACAAAACAAAAGCTTCTTTCACCACATTCACAAATTTCTTGCCAAACTAAGAAATTTTTGCGAACTTTTGCATTCCTTTGGATTTATAATTGGAATTCAGTTTCTTGCGATAAATTGCTGAATAATATTGGTGTACTGGAAAAGATCGGAAATATGCAGCACAATAAGTTTCATCATCAATAATCAAACAAGATTTTTTAACATACAATTTTTTATAGAGCAATTTTTTGAATAACGAATTGCGACATTTGAACAACGAATTGCGACATTTTCTTGCTATTCTTCAAGACGAGAAATTTTTTTCTTTTTATAAGATTTATAGCAACAATTTTTCTTTATTATTTGTATATAGGAAGTACTTGTCTTAAATTTATTTGCTAAATTTCGAACAGAAGTCTAAGGTTTTCTGTTTAGGGCATCTTTCACTTCTTTTGTCCAAGATCTCGTCTAATGAAACATTTTTTTCTTCCACTTCCTGATTTCCTTTTGGTTTTATCAGTGTCCTTAAATTGTTTTACAACGCTCTGCACTGTTCTCAAAGTAATCTGCAACTCTTTAAAAATTTTGTTTGATACGCCAGGATTTTCAACGAAAAAATGCAAATTTTTTTTCGCTTCTTATCTTGATTTGATGACATTTCAATTAAAACTAATTGTTTTGATAACAGAGTTGTTTAAATTTTGAATAACACTAATACAATGAGATTTTAAAACAATTAGCTATTTAAAATGGTGCGCGGTTTCCGTAAACACCATATTAGAACACGCGCAGATTTTTTCTGGTACATGTCTTAATTTTGTTTGAAAAATTATAAAAAACAAACAAGTTTGTAACACGTTTCAATTAAACGTTTGAAAAAGTTTTTGGTTCTTTGCTATTGAGTAATGACTACTGGCTAAGGAGTTTGCTTATTCACTTACATATGTTGCGTCGCCGCGTAAGTCTCTCGCTCGAATCTTTATCTCTCCTTTGCTTGAAAAATCTGTAATCTGCGTAACAGACACTCTGACACTCTATGTATTTGTGAGAAGTAGTGTCTTAATTATTGATAAATTAAATTCTTAATAATTATTTTCCAATTTAAGATGAGTAAAAGCGCAAGTAAAACATATAAGCAAAGCTTCAGAAAAGAGTGGCTACAAATGGACGCATTTATAAAGTAGTTATGTGAGGTCCCTAGTGACAGTACTAAAGGACATTGCTGATTTTGCAAAGGTGACATAACAACTGTAAAGCAACTGTATCAAGCTATTAATGACAATCAAATACCTCTAAAATTTTTGAACAATTGTGCAACCAGGTGGCTCTCTATTGAACCTGCAGTAGAGAGAATTTTAAACCAGTGGCTGGAATTGAAAACTCACTTTCAAATTGCATGGACAACTGAAAAGTGTTACACAGCTCAAATCTTATACGAGATGTACAAGGGTAAAAATAATATGGCATACCTTTTCTTTTTGCATCCCATATTAGTTCAAGTTCAACAAGTGAATAAAGTTTTTGAATCTAATAGTGCGGACTAAACTATTTGAAGATCTTTCTCGGATGATTAATGTGATTGCTTACATGTTAATTTTTTCTATCAGCCCAATTGATCTTCTAGTGTCTAATATAGAAGATTATTTAGATCCTAAACCAAACCTTGGTTACAGGTTTGAAAGGAAAATTTTAGAGCTTGTAACTGAAAAGAAAGTAACCGACAAAGATGAGGACAATATTCGAAATAGATCAAAAGATTTCTGTCTCTTTAAACAACTTAAGCAGCGCTTACCAGATAATTTAAATATTTTAAGAAAAATATCTTGTTTTCTGTAGATAACACCTTAAAGCATTTAAAAGAGCCTATTACTACCTCAATCTTGCAACTGCTGTGCACAACAGAAACTGAGATTGCTGCTGAACTTCAATAAAACACAAATGGACAATATAAAAAATACTGAACTGTTCTCGTCAGAGGTAAAAGAATATCAAGATGCTTCTGGAGTCAATCCATTTCAAGAGATTGCTGAATGTGCAATTAAGATGTTAATTTTACCAAATTCAAATGCAGAAATTGAAAGAGTATTTAGTTCCATGAACATTGCAAAAACGATGATGAGAAATAGAATGGGACTTCCGATGTTAAAGTCTATTCTTTTAATAAAGTATGGCTTCAGACGCAACGATAAGTGCGGCAGAGATTATATATTACCTTCTTCAGTATTGAATTCAATAGGAAATATGAAGACGTACAGCCAAAAAAAAGATACTTGTAAAGATAATCAAGAAAACATTTTGAATGAAGAAGAAATAGATGTCATTTCACTCATTTGACTCATTTCCCGGCAATTGATGGCAGACACATCGCTGACATCAACAAATTTCTCTACTTAAATTAAATAAATAAATGTAAAGCAAAGTAAAAAAAAAGTTATGAAATAAATGGAAATTTTATATTTAGCTTTTTTTTCTATAAACTTTTAGTTTTTTAGACCCTTTTTTTAAACAAAATATAGCTTTTTTTCGCAATTTTAATTTGGCAACACTGAGTATCTGTTCCAGATTGGAAATATTTTCGAACAGATGGGGTACGGAAGACATGTTTACAAAAAGCCTGTCATGAGGAAAACGCCTGTTAGTGGTTCGGAATATTATACAGTCATCCTCGTGGCGGTTATGGAAAATATGCCAGTCCTGATGCCTGTCAGCCTGAATACTATGGAATATGCACTCAGAACGGGGTACAATGGCCAACAATCAACATCATTTGTACAACCTATATCTGTTAAAAGACCTACTGAAGAAACCGCAAACCCAATACAAGAATATAACCCGCAAGTACCACCAACAACCTCCGAAATCAAAATACCTCCCACACGATAATTTCTAAACCATCCAATGTCAAACTGAACCGAACCATGAAACTGAAACAACCAACTCAGAACCAACAAATCAAATCCAGAAACACAACTCAAATCCAACAAATCAAACCTCTAACCTAATTAAAGAGGTTATAACCCAAGCCAACACCACCACAACCAAACACGATACCAACAAAAAGCATGAAGAAAACGAAATGAAAAGTGATACGGATGAAGAAGGAAACAACGACTCGCGAATGAAAGATGACCAGCCATCCACAGATTTTAAGTTTAAAAAAAAAAAACCGATCGAAACAACCGTAAAAATAAGAACATCAAAAGATATACAAAAGAACGGTAAAATACCTTTTATTTTTTATTTTTTTATATGCTATATATTTTTAAACGGTTACGCGCATTTTCAAACAAACTGATTTTCATTTTTATTCACTCATTAAAAAAAAAAGAATTTTTTACTTGAAAAATTTACTTTGAACTCTTACCTTAAATAGGAATGGTCTCTAAATCGAGACCAAAAGAAAAAAAAATATTTCAATTTCTCAAAAATTCGGACTACGACGTGATATGCTTGCAAGAAACGCATAGTACCGAAGTAAATAATAAAATGATCAAACTAACGGTAGTTCCCTATAGAATAATTGAAACCAAAGAGAGCGTTTTCATTTTAACTAAAGAACAAACAATTGTTAATAAAGTTACTCAAGATGACTGTAGGAGAATTCTTGCAGTTACATTTACTTTTAAAAATAATAATCTAAGAATAATTAATATATATGGACCGAATGATCCACAACAAAAAGAAAACTTTTATAAACAAATAAGAAAACATGCACGCGGATCAGAATATATGATCCTCGCGAGAGATTTCAATATGGATGAAAACCCTCAGTTAGACAGAGAAGGGTAAAGCCAACTTGATTTTTTTTTCCAAAAAGTTCAAGATGATCGATATTTATAGATATGTTAACCCAAATAAAATTGAAATTACAAGCGAAAAACCAGATAAAATTTTTGAAAGTAGAATAGACAGAATTTATTTACCTTTGACAATCTTAAGCGATAGTGAATGCACAATAATAGAAAACAAAATAAGTGACCACAAAACCTTCGGCTGTACTCTTAAACTTGAAAAAATAAAAGAGAGAGGCTGAGTGGCAAATAAACCCTTAAGTGGGCCATACGCGGAGATTCGGCTCCCTAATAACACTGCCTTCTAGGGCCCTGTGTAAGCCTGGTTATAGCAGCAGATGTCTCTAGTTTGAAGGATAAAAATTTATATACATATACAGGATAAAAAAACTCTAACGTCACCTTTTGTATGGCGGGTATTTTGGGTTGGGTTTCTATTATCTAAACATGAGCTGGCTGGATCCGCAGCGTCATTTGCATTTAGTTTTACCTCTCCTAAATTAATAAATATTAAAAACAACTTATATAAAAAATATATATATGCAAAACTGTTTATCACTAATTTTTATTTGAGATTTACTTACCATTTGTTAAAGAGTTTTTTTTTAATGTACCGTCAAGCCAATTTTACATGAGAACGCTACAAGGAACATTTTGTAGAACATTTTGTTCAAGTAACATTTGTTCCGGAACAATGTTCCGTCAAACATCGCTAGTGTGAACATGGTATAAAGAAAGAGGCATGTATATATATATATATATATATATATATATATATATATATATATATATATATATATATATATATATATATATATATATATATATATATATATATATATATATATATATATATATATATAAATATATATATATATATATATATATATATATATATATATATATATATATATATATATATATAATAATTGTAGAAATAGTAATTACAAAGCTAATTACAAAAAAATTTACTTAATTAACTTTTTATATAGACATAGATATACGCCAAATGGCGCTGATAAGATTTTTTTTGGAGTTTTATACCCAAAAATGCTAAGTCTTCTTTGATTTCTTTTTTTTAGGTATTTAAGTATAGAAAAAATAAAAGTTTATAATAGTTATTATACCAGAGCATCAATACTATATTAATGTATCATTATTTTATTAATGTATTTTTATCAAACTGATACGTAATAACTTTGTATATATATTTCTTTTTTTCGCGAAAATAAATGTATATTTTATATGGTATACCTGGAGAAAAAAAAAAAAAAAAAAATAATAAAATACTGTAATTGATATGAATTACCTTTTTAAAAACAGACTGAATAAGTTTATAATAACTGTTCAAACTGTCAAGAAGTAATCGCAACAAAAATCACGATCTACGTAAAGTAATCGTTTTTTGAATAACTTGATGCCAGTTATAAATATAAAAGTTTTAGACAGTCTTTGTTTGAACTATTTATTTGAGCTTTATCGTTTACTTCCCCGTTCAGTTATAGGTTTGTAACGTTCTTTTATAAAGAAATTTATAAAGAAAGTTTTTGTGACAAGGGACTTATTATAAATTCTGTTTCGGTATCGGATTTGGCCGAAATTTCGATTTGAACCGATACCGAAATCATGGTTGCGGTACTTTTTATAAATTCGGTAAGAAGCAGAATTTCGATTAAAAAACATAATAAAACTTTTATGAATTTAAAAGTTATTTAGTTTAGAAAACTATTTATTATAGAAAATTTCCTCAAAATATTTTACTATTTCTAAATGAAATATTACGCCACTGTAAATAGGGCGTATCTATCCGCTTCTTAAAAATACCAAAACCACAAGCCATTGTAGTGCGCATTATATTTTGAATAGTGCAATTATAACGAAAAACAAACAGGAACTTAAAGAAAACAAGTTTGGTTTAAATAGAAAGTGAAGAAAGGTATAAAACGGAAAAAAACACATCTAAACTATTTTCAGTATTTGTGTTAATAAGGTATGCACCATTGAAAAACCCAGCCGGCAAATAACGTTGAAATAACGTTGAAATATCGTTGAAACCTAACGTTGAATTGACGTTGGTTTAACGTTTAGAATGAAAGTTTTTTTCAACGTTGATTTATCAACGTTAAATCAACGTTAGGTTCAAACGTTATATCAACGTTGATTCGACGCGAAAAAACGTTACAATAACGTTGAATTTACGTTGGTTTAACGTTTAGAATGAAAGTTTTTTTCAACGTTGATTTATCAACGTTAAATCAACGTTAGATTCAAACGTTATACCAACGTTAATTCGACGCGAAAAAACGTTACAACAACGTTGAATTTACGTTGATACAACGTTTAAAATGATAGTTTTTTTAACGTTGATTTATCAACGTTAAACGACTGTAAAATACTTTTTCACCATCAAAACGTGCTATGTATGTCAAAATGTATCTATGTATGTAAACGTGCTATGTGCGTCAAAATATGATCACCACCAAAACGTACTATGCATGTACATTAGTGTTGCTGTACATTATCAAGGTATATTATGGATATTAAATCTATTCATAGTCTATACTTAGACTATTTAGAACTTTTTCAGTTTAGTTTAGTTAAAATAGCTAGGTATGATTAAAGAAAGAGATAAAACTTGTTTTATTCAAAAATACATATTCAAATATTACATATATTTACATGTAATTGAATAAAATCTACACAAATTTCTTCTCTTTTCCACCACCTTTTTGAAATAAAGCGTAATTTAGAAAGTTAAACAATGTTCCATTAACCGAGGGTTCTTTTGGTCCATTGAGTACAATATAAAAAGCCGTAAATAAAAAAATATATTAAAAAAAAACAAAAAGGGAAGATTTAAAAAATAAATAATGAATGGAAAAGTGTTACAACTTATGAAGGTATATCTTTTTCAACGCCATATAGATTAGTGTTCTTAAAACATATTTTTCCACCTTTGCCCTTCATATCCATGGAGGCCATATAACTTTTCGAAAATACTCTGAGTTTTTAAAAAATATAACTGTTAGTTGGTTATTAATAACTTTTTCAAATATTTAATTTAAATAAAACAACCTTATTAATATATTAAAAATAAATTAATTATCAAAATATAAAACATTTCTAGCATTGAAAAATAATTTTCGGGGTGGCCACATAAAATTATTAAAAGAAATTTTATGTGGCCATTTATTAATGTTTTAACGTCCATGTTTATACACTTATGGGGCTTGGACAGGGATCAAATAATGTCATTTGTTATGTTAAATAGCATGCTTTTTCTAAAGCAATTTTTTACAATTCCATGCACTTTAAGGCGTTAACCAGTTTTGCAGACCAAGAATGGGTATTTTAAACATTATACATCCATCAAAAATTAAAAAAGGAAGAATTAATGAGGAGCTTTGATCAAATTTTTACCTCTTTAGAGGATAATAGAGGATTTTAGAAGTGGTTTTAAAAAAAGAGGACTTTAGAGGATTTTAGAGGAGCTGCAGACACCCTGATTATAAATGAGGCAACTCCACCAATTAACTGTAATTGATTAATCTGTAAAAAAACATGAAGTAAATCTAATATTATGCTTGTGGAGATATATTATATTGTGGAGAACCATCCAAACCACACAAGTGGAAAATTTGCATCCAAGTTTCCATTTGTGTGCAAATCTTGCATCCACTTGTCAACATTCTTATTATAACATTTTTCTTTTGTAGTTGTGAATTTAAAATTTTCACAATACTGTTTGCTTTCTTTTAGAATTGAAATAGTTATACAAATAGTTATATATTTTGTATCAACAAAATAACTCTTCTTACCACATTATTTAAAAAATAATAATTGTAATATATAGATGTAATACCTGAAGAGAATATAGTTTTTATTTGTATAAATTTAAGCCAATTCTTCTCTGCATTTTAGTGCAGTCAATGCTTTGGTGCCTGGAAGCCGACAAACAGTTATATCACTAATCCAATCAGATGGAATTACTTCTTCTTGTAAATCTTCATTCCAAACAGCTCCTTTCCGCATATTCGATTTTGAAAAAATTACATGAACTAATATAAAATGAAGAAACCATAATATAAGTGTACTAACAGGCCTAATTAAACTAGCTAAATTTGAACATTTTATAACCATGATACTTGCTAAACAATAATATTAGTAGACATTATAAGCAAAGATAAGATTTTCTTTATTTTATAAATTTATTATATTTTAAACTCATTTTTATTAATTTATTTATTACTCTATTATTCAGCAGAGTTGTGAATATATTATGTTCAAATAACTTAAGGCTCAATAACAAAGACAAATAATGAAAGAATACTAGGTTGCTAAAACATAAACATCTACATAAGATAATTATGGAATATTGAACAAAAATGGAAATACAAAAAAACAAAAATACTCATTATTAATATAAAATATAATAGTATAATATAAGGTATATTATAATATATGACACAATAATATCTACTTTTAATTGAAATATAAAAACAACAAAATTTAAAAAAGAAAATATTTGGATAAATAACAAAATATCATTCAAACAATTTTCAAGACCAAAAATTAACTTATTTTTTTACTTATCTTCATCTAATAAACATTACTTATTTTTTACTCATCTTCATCTAATAAACATTAATATTAAAACCAATTTTAAACATTATTAGAATTTTTTTTATCAAAAAATAAAAATATTACATCAGTTACTATTTGGGCTTTTCTTATTTTACTTAAAACATCAACTCAATCCTAGGCTTTTTTCATAATTGAGTTTTAATTTGTAATGTTGAATTAACACTGAAAAAAAAAATATTAGCAGACAAAAAGAAAATATTTCTTTATTGAAATAAATGTAAATATTTCAATAAAGAAATTTTAGATTGATTTTTATAAATATAAATTTATATCAACCAATCTAAATTTTTTTCTTTTCCGCCACCTTTTCGAAATGAAGCCCATTTTTAGAAGTTAGACAAAATGCCATCAATTAAAGTTTCAGTCGCTCCATCGTATTTAATAGAAGAAGCTGTTAATAAAAAAGAATTAATTAAAAAAAAACAAAAAAACACAAGGAGAAATTTTTGAATATATAAAAAATGAGAATAAAAAAGTTTTACATATCTTATAAAGGTATACCTTTCACTCCACCGTATAAATTAGTGCTCTTAAAGCATATTTCCACCTTTCCCCTTTATATTCATGGAGGTCACAAAATTGTTGGAAAATATTCTAAATTTTAATAGATAAGAGAACTGATATTAATTGTGCGAGAACTAATATTATTTTTTTTTTAAAATTTAAATTGAACTCATTATCAAACAATTTTTTTGCTAAATAATTTAATCCTTAAAATTCCTGAATAATTAAAAATTATTTTGATTACCTCAGCATTTTAAAGATATTCCATCAATTGCAATTGATTCACCTAAAAAAAAAACAACAAGTAAAGCTAATATTATTGTTTGAAATTTTAATTATCTTTATACAAATACTCATCATATTTTTAAAGTGACTGATAAAAATGGATTTAATTAAAATCACTTCATTTGTATTAAAAAATTAATATTAAAGCCTTAATCATACATTATACAAGAGTATTTTGTAATACAATCTAAATAAATGTTGCGATATGTAATTTTTTTATCCAAAATTTAGCTTCTGTAAGCTTTAGATATTTTTATAAAGAAATTATTGATGAATTTGGATCTACGGGTACTAATGTTTTTATATTATTGTAATGTTTGTATTCATTCCCTGTTCGTTTCTGTAAGTCAAAATTTTAAGGTGTTTCCATAATAAATTCTGTTATATCTGAAATTTAGTGTTAGTCTGAATAATTTAATTTCTAAAATCTGTTTTGCATTGCCTGTCTTATAACATCTTTACTTGGAACAAAAACCATGTGGTTTAAAAGTGAGCTTGAAGCTTTCAACAATGAAGAAAATATTGCATTCACTAATCCTAAAAATATATTAAACCTGTCAGCAAAATCAGCTGTCAATAATCCAAGTACTAGCATCATTAAAAATTCATCTTTGCTGCATTACATTTATTTTGGTCCAAGTAGTTAAGGATTTTTTTAAATTTCAAAAAACAGAAGTAAATGTTTTTTTAATATCACTTTATCTCTTTTGATTAATGGTGATACTGCACTAACTGATGAAACACATTGACAGATGTAAGGCCAGTATAAAAGTCGCAAGATCTATTATTTTTAAAATAAATTTTTGTATACAAGTAAATTGCAATAACACGATTTGTTTGGATTATGTTTATATACAAGTTTGTCTGTTTTCATAGTAATAACTGATGTGGTTGAAGTTAATTTTTCAAATAAATCTTTATTTTTTTATATCGTGCTGAAGTTCTTTTTTAAAGTTATCAATTTCCTTTTTTAATTCTTGATGCTCTATTAAAAAACAACGCTTAGCATTAAATTCAACATAATTTAATGGATCATTTTTTGAAAAAGCTGTATTTTTTTTTTTTTTTTAAATTTGCATTCACTCCCAACAAGGCTGCAAGCAACCACTATTAAGTTGGGAGTTACTAGGAAAAAAAAAAAGAACAGAGTTATAGAGCAAGGAAACGGTTGACAGAAGACTTGAAAAGTTGAAGGTTGTATGAGTCAGGAAAACATGAAGATGGGATAGAGTTCCAAAGGATTGAAGTGCGGGGAAAAAAACTAGATGAATAAAAGTTTTTTGAGCATGCAGCGACAGATACAGTAAACGAATGAGACTTAGCTGAATGACGAGTAAAACGAGAATGAATTTTAGTTGATGGAACTAGAGATGATAACTTCTTTGAGCAGTGACCATGATAGTATCTGTAGAAAAGAGAAAGAGATGCAACTCTACGACGATGGGAAAGAGGTTCAAGCTTAGCAGATAGTCCAGGTTCAACGACATTTACAATGCCTTTTTTGGACCTTGTCAAGAAGAGAAAGTGATTCGTTAGAAGAACCAGCCCAAATATGACAACAGTATTCCATACAGGGACGAATAAGAGATTTGTAGAGGTAGAGAATGGAATCAGAAGTAAGGAAATGGCGAGCACGAAAAAAGAAGCAACCTTAGTAGAAGCTAATTTAGCAATCGATTGTATATATGGTTTCCATGAAAGGTCAGTAGTAAGCGATAATCCAAGAAGACGTAAAGAGGAGGACTCAGTAAGAGGATTGCCATTCATTAATATAGGAATGTTGACCATATTACGGTAGTTGTTTGCAGTAAGCAATTGGGTTTTTTTAGAGTTGAAATTCACAAGCCACTGTGAACCCCAATCTATTACTGAAGTGAGACCAGATTCAAGATCAGCTGCTTGTTCTAGGCGATCGAAAGGAGAAGACTTTTTGTCAAGACAGGAGTATAAGGTTGAGTCATCAGCAAAAAGAGCTACTTTAGATGAAAGGTTGTTAGAAAGATCGTTTATGTAGATAAGAAACAAAACAGGGCCCAGGATGGAACCTTGGGGAACCCAAGAAGTTACTGGAAATAAAGAAGAGTGTTGGCCTTCAGGGATGACTTTAATAAACCGGTTAGAAAAAAATGATTTGATAATATCAAAAACTTTCCCAGAAACACCATATGAAGCAAGCTTATGGAGAAGACCAGCATGCCAAACTTTGTCGAAAGCTTTAGATATGTCGAGAGCAATAGCCCTAGCCTCACCGTCTCCATCTAATGCACGATAAAATCTTTGAGTTACAGCAGTTAGCAAATCGGCCGTAGAGCGAGAGGATCCAAAACCGTATTGATTGTCTGACAGCAGTTTATTTGACTCAAGATGAGATGTGAGGAATTTGTTGATCAAAGATTCAAAGACCTTGCTAATAACAGAAAGAAGACTGATCGGACGATAATTGGAGGGGTCAAAATTTTCTCCAGAGTTTTTGAATATTGGAACCACAGATGCCATTTTCCAACAAGCAGGAAAACAAGACTCAGTCAAACACTTGTTAAATAGTTTAGAGAGAATTGAAGAAAGTTCTGGAGAACAATTCTGCAAGACTGTGACAGGAATGTTGTCTGGACCACAAGCTGTAGACGAGTTTAATTGAGATATGACTTTGGCAACAGAAGCCGGAGTGATTTGAATGTCTAACAATGGGTCAACCTGTTTGACTGGAATGGAAGGAAGAGAATGTCCATAAGATTCAAGAGTGGAATTAGAAGAAAAGTTCTTTGCAAACAGTTCTGCCTTATCCCTGGGAGAGGTAACAAGATCAGTCCCATGAATGAGAGATGGAATGTTAGATTTACCCTTGTTAACAATGCTGTTGAAGATTTTCCAAAAGTCTTTAGAGCCTAACTTCTGCGATAAAATGCGAGATTTAGTGAACTGAGAATAATGGAGTTTAGCATCAGAAAGCACCTTTTTACATCGATTTCTTGCAATAATAAATAGCCGTTTGTTCTCAAGAGAGTTGTTCTTTTGAAAAAGATGAAAAAAATGGTTACGATTGGATATAGCAGCCGCACAAGAAGGAGAAAACCATGGAGTAGAATGAGGCTTGACTTGAAACCGACGAGAAGGAATGAAAGCTTCCATTCCAGCCTGAATCCAGGAGGTTACGTAGGAGGCGCATTTGTCAGCTGAGAGAGAAAAAACATCAGCCCAAGGACCATCACGAAGAAAATCACGAAAGGATTCCCAGTCAGCTTTAGGGTAGTAGTAGGTGGTGCGATGATAAGGTGAGCCCAAAAAAGTACGAGAAGAAAGATTTATAGAGGTCATTGCATGGTCAGAACCACCTAAGGGAGAAAAGGGAGAAACTGAACATAAGCTAGGGTCAGAGACAAGACATAAGTCAAGGAGTGAAGGTAAATGATTAGGGTTGTCAGGAAAACGAGTCACAAAGTTAACTATCTGAGTAAGAGATTGAGAAACGCAGAAGTTAAAGGCTTTATTTTAGTTAAAGAACGTTGAATCAACGCTTCAACCGAATTTCAACGTTGAAACAACGTAATAATGCCGGCTGGGAAAGCTCATCTAAACTTTTTAGAAGTCTTTATTGTGGTTATTTTATTCATTGTTAGTTTATCAAAAAATTTGAATATTTGGTTAGGTTTAATTTGTTCTCATGGCTAAAAGTTATGCAAGCGCATTATCTTCTTCTGCTTCTTCTACTTTTCAAGCAAAAACGCAGCTAGGCATTTTCAAAAATAACCTTACTACTGACAATTCAAACGTTCTAGTTTGCAGGTACGGCGATTTAAATTTTAGTGTAAACGATTTTTTAATACATTAATCTGGAAAAAATCTGTTAGGTAATGCCTGGGGAGTGAAGAGGCATTACTCAAACCAACTATTCGAGTTTGCAATGATAAATAATTCGGCTGTCGACTTATTCTTAAAGACCGAAATTGAAATAAAAGGATGAATTTTACATTTTCAACAAAAGTATATCCGTAAAGTGCACGTCCTCGTGCAAAATATTCCAATAGGTATTCTGCGAAAATGTTGCCAAAGTGTCTTTATCTTGCTGAGAAAACACCTTGCGACCGGCAGAGGTGAATTCGAATCTTTCTACTTACAAAAAGTTAAAGTGCAGGGTGAAGACATTTATACAGGGAAAATTATCATCATCATAAAAAGTTGGAAAAACCCTTCTTTAAATCCACTCCCTCGCTACCAAAACGTTGATGGACTCACCCTTAGAAATAAACATGTCGGTCAACATGAAAACACAACAACAAAACCTAATCAAACCATTTTACCCAAACTCGATGAACCAACTGAGATAAAAAACAAAAAAGTTGAAAGTAACGACGTAGACAGTGCAAACATTTATGAAAATGTCTGCAGTGTTGACATCAATGTCCACAACGATTCAGGAAAAAATGAAATTACTTGTATCGTAAGAAAAATTTCACCGAAAACAGTTACTTTGTCAACAAGAAAAAGACTTGGCCAATCGGAAGGTGAAACCCCTAAAAAGGTTACAAACACCACTATGTTGGAAATAGACATCACGACCTTCGAAACAGCAGATGTGATGCAAATAGAAGAACAACTTTTATGCAAAGAAACCGACCAAAGTTTTGGCGAGGACGGAGCAGATATGTTGTTCATTGACAAAGATTATGAAAGCCAACCGTGTGCGGAAAGGAAATCGTAAAAAAATTCACAAATTCTCTAATTTTTCTTTTAATTTTTTTAATCTCTTTTTTATTTTTGCTATGTTCTCAATTTTGAATTTTTTTTCGAACTTTAATAATTCTAAACTACAATTTTTTCTTCTCTATAAAATTTTCTTCTTTTCGATCCTTTTCACGTTTCTCATTAATAACCTCGACAATGCCTCGACACCGTGCGGGAAATTTTTTGACTGAAGGCCGGTTTTAAAAAACCTGTTTAAAGTTGTAAAAGCTGTAGCTGCTTTCAAAGAAATTTAAAATAAATAATTTATGATGCCTTTAAAATGCTGCGTACCAAATTGTTACTCAAATTATAAGTCTTCAGATTGTAAAATATCTGTATACAAATTTCCTCGTGAAATATCTGGTTTATGAGTATTCCTCGCTCACACTGGACTTTAACAAAATATAGCGTTGTTTGTAAATTGCATTGGCCAGAAGATGCCGAGTTTACTTTATATCGTGGTAAATTGAGACCAATTAATCTTCCATCAGTGTTTCCAAATATATCTAAAAGTTGTCTATCCTCTTCACCACCAAAAATGAGAAAAACTTTATCTTCTTCAAAAAGAGGTATCGAAAAAGATGAATTAGAAGATTATAGAATAATTGATAATTTAAAGTTTGAAGATATTGAAAAATACTCATCTACTCTTTCGAAAAATAGAATAACTTATTCTATTTTTCGAAAGAGGTTTAACAGTACATTTTGAACCATAATGAAATGCTTTAAACATTAAACTTTGATTAATTATCAGCAAAAATAGTGGAACCCCATAATTAAAAACTTTAGACTAAATAAAAATAGAATTGTTTTGCTTGTAAGTAACTATATCATTTTCAGTAGATAAGTATTTTTCAATATCTTCAAACTTTAAATTATCAATTATTCTATAATCTTTTAGATATCTAAGAGCTTCATTTAAAGCTGACTTTGTATTAAATGAAGTTATTCAATAAGTTCATTTAATACAAAGTCAGCTTTAAATGAAGCTCTTAGATATCTAAAAGTTAAAGATGAGGATCATAAAACCCAAGTATTATTTCAGCATCTAAATGTAATGGGAGATCATTCTGTTGGCTTAACTGTATAATTACCTGATATAACAACCAGGGCTTTTGAATATTTTGCAACAAGTCCAAGTCCGTTCCACTTACAATCAATTGTGTTGTGATTATCAGTTGCCAAGTATTCGAACTTTAACTCGTATAGCTTCAAAAATAAATTCTCAAGACGATTTGGTTTTTTTAAGTTCTGTGCTATTAAACCTTGAGGAAAAAAAGTTATTTATTGATAGACGAAGTTTATGTCAAAGTTGCTTTATTATATCAAAGTGGAAATCTTTTTGGAAATGCTGTTAATAATCCAGAGAAATTAGCTTCTACTGTACTTTCAATTATGATCAAAAGTCTTTATGGTGGTCCTGAATTTTTAGCAAGAGTTTTACCAGTTACTAATCTAACATCAGATTTCCAACTAGATCAATGCAAGTTAATTGTAGACACCATAGAAAGTTCTATATGTAATGGCAAAGTAGTTGCAATTATTACTGATGGTAATAAAGTTAACCAAAGCTTTTTTTCTAAATTCAAAACAGTAGATGGAAAACCTTGGTTATGTCAAAATGGAACTTATATTTTATATGACTATGTCCATCTTTTAAAGTGCATTAGAAATAATTGGCTGACAGAAAAGTTAGGTCAGTTGCAGTTTATTTATAATGAAATATCTTACATTGCAAATTGGAGAGATTTAGTTAACTTATATACACTTGAAAAAAACCAATTATTAAAGTTATCAAAGTTGACTGAAACATGAATAAATCCTAAACCAATAGAACGACAAAAAGTAAGTACTTGTTTGCAAGTATTCAGTGAAGAGACAGTTGCAGCTCTAAAAACTCATCCTAAAATAGACTAAGAAATTGTCAAGATTACCATTGCTTTTTTGGAGTTGATTATAGATTTTTGGAAAATAGTGAATGTTAAATGTCCTGGTGCTAATCTTAGATTCAGGGATGAGTCCCGTAATGTGATTAGATCTTCAGATGACGTTAACTTGAAAAAATTGCTTGCTATTGCAACAATGGCAAAAAATATGAAACCAACATCTGGTAAACGAGTTCGCCAGCTTACAAAAGATACAAGCAATGCACTTTCACATACTTGTCGTGGCCTAATTGATTTATCTTGCTATCTTTTATCAACTGGAAATGAATATGTAATTTTAGTTGGTTTTCTTCAGATCCGATTGAAAAATGCTTTGGAAAATTGCGTCAAGGATCAGGTGGTACTTATTTTATAACCGCTAAATCAGTTATTGAAAAAGTGCGTATTCAGCATGCTAAGCTGGTGCTGCAACTAAATATTAATGTAGAAGGAAATGATGGCCATTACTGTCTTTTTATGTCTTGTAGATTTAGATGATAAGAAAATCGATATTGTTTACAGTTTAGCAGATCTAGAAGATAACTTAAACATAGAAATTTTATATTCTATTGTGGTTATGTTCAAAAGTGTTCCCCTGAAGAAATTGGAGAGAAAAATATGAAAATTATTTAAATAATTTAAATATGGGAGGACTAACTATTCCATCTGACACTTTAACTCAATGGTACTTATTTTGCTATATATTTTTTTCTTTATTAGATAAAAAAGTTTGCAGAACATTTCTGATTCAACAATTTACATTTATTGCAGAATTCTACGAATTTTCTATTTCAAAGAAACAATGCCAAATACTGGCAAACATTTTTTTAAAGAACTTTGCATTACTTCACACTCCTAAAAATAATAAAGAAACTAAACTCAAAGAAATTAAGTTTATGTAAACGTTTTTTTTTTTTATTTAGTACAAAATTTTTATTTTTATATCACTTATAATATCTTTTAAATTAAAAATCTCAATTGAAAATGCTTTTATTTAACTTTACTTTTAAAAGTTATTAATTAACCTCAATAAATTATTTTTGCAATAAGAAATTAAGATTTTTTTCAAACAGACTGTGAACTATTTGTATGTGTTAAATTTTAGCAAAGATATATAACTTTAACCGGTCCGCCATTTTTTTTTTTTTATCGGTCTTCAGTCAAAAAATTTCCCGCACGGTGTTGAGGCCTTCTAATAAAGAAGGACTTGTTAATAACGCAAGGCACGTTTTTATTTAAGCGCTTAAGCTGTCGTAATTCGTATTGTTGTAGTTCGCGCTATTGTGTGAAATGTTATGGTCCAGTGCGTCCATCTGTTCGTATTACGTCAGTTCAATCGAAAACTCGTTACTAAAACCATAGTCATAGTATTTAACTAGTCTGGAAACGCAGGCCGTTTTCTTTAAACACTTAAGTTCCTCTCTATACTAGTGCTCAGCCTACTTTAAAGTGCATCAAATTGTAAACATTGTATTTCACTATAGATAAGTTACATATATTCTGGGATAAATATTGAAATGGCATAAACAAATTGTGATTTTTTTAGTTATTCAGTTTCAAGTTAACATTTTGGATTGCATATATATTTCGTATTCCGAACAAAATGATGAATATAGCATAAAATAAAGACATCAACTGTTTATAAATGTAGTTATGTGACAGAGTTTGTATTGGTATAAATATGCATATTCAACCATATAGCTTATCATATAACCATTTAAGTTATATACTATATAAAAATATGTTATAGTTACAAACATTTCATCGATTGTATAACTTGATGGATGTATACGGGTATAAATGCTTTGTATTATACTCAGAGTATATTTATTTAAAATGTTAGCTATTTAAAATGTTAGCTAATAGAGCTTTAAAATGTTAGCTAATAGAAATCTATATTGTATATATAGTTTATTTAGCAGGATTTAGTTGATAATTTATATACCACTCTTTACACTATGTTAGTATCTTTTCTGGAAACAAGAAAAAATCAGGTACAATTTTATCATTATGAATGGTTTCAAAGCTAAATTGGATAATGTTGGTATCTTTATAGATATGTGTTATACCCTTAACACAGCATATTTATCTACTTTAGAGAGAAAATTATATCTTAGTTATTACCTAAATTATATTAAAAATAATGTTTTGTTGTTTCATTTTCTACCTTAAAAGGAAAAAAAATTTTACCTTTAAAGATATAATTTTTTACCTTGGAAGGTTTTACCTTACTATGTAGAAGATTTTAAGAAGATTTTACCTTACTGTGTGCATATCACATATTCTACCCTACGGTAGAACTTCTACTTTTTTTACAAGTGCTATACTAACAATAAATGTTGTGCAAAAATATTTTTCTATTTTTATTAATAATTAAAAAACTTAATCAGTCAAAAAAATTAGGATTTTAATAAATACTTTAAAAATAGCTAGTATATCAAAGCTTCTTAAACTAAAATTCAAAAGCTCGTATATAAATTTTTGTTTTTATTATGTTGTATTGCAATTTATATAATAGCAAATAAAAAAAAATATACTTGATGCAATAAAGATGATGCAAAAGTCTGCTATTGTCTCCTAAAGTCTCCAAAAATTGGATCACTAGCATACTTAAATCAAACAATATTTAATTAAAAAGAAACTAGTGTATTAAAAGAAGATTACAGAATTCTAAATATATAATATATAAAAATCACAGTATATTAAATTAAGTTACAGAATTTTATTTCAAATCTTGATTTTAAGTTTAAATTATCTATTTGACAAATAAAAAATATATACTTGATGCAATAAAGATGACGCAAAAATCTGCTACCAAGTATTGCATCACTGTCATACATAAATCAAATTTAATTCAATTATAAAAAAAGTAAAGTGTGTTAAAAGAAGATTACAGAATTATTTCAAAACTTGATTTTAATCTATAATTTAATATCTATTTTGTTGAGTGCAGAAAAACAATATCGCAAAATCTAAGGTTATCTTCAACTAAAATAAGATATTTCATGTTAATTATCTAGTGTTAAAGTCAGCTGCAGTGTATGATGATATACTTGACTAATCTAGATGATATACTTGACTTTTTACAACTGGTGCCACTGCATGACAAATGTTTATTTTGCTTTAGAAAAAAATCAAAATTTCTTAAAAGTTGTTGCTTGTAACTTTCGATGTTTATGCAAATCGCAAGTTGTTGAAAAGGCATTTTTAATGATTCGTTTATGCCTAATCCACCTCATTAAAATAAGACAACTGGTTACTGTCTTATCTAAATATGACATATCCAACTTAAAACATATGGAAAAAAAAGATATATGTAAGAATGGTAAGTTTATTCAGTGGAAACATATTGCTTATATATTCTATTAAGACAGAGAATGTGGCCTTTGTATTTTACCTAAACTTACTTTTCAGCATATAAAGTTGACAAAATATTTATTAAAAAGTGTTAACCTCGCTGCCTAAGTAATAAGTTTTTGTAAATGTAATGTATTTAGCTACACGGGTATTATAAAGTGGTAGTAATTCATGCCAATTTATAATACACGGGTATTATAAAGTGGTATTAAGTCATGCCAAACAAAAAAAAGGTGTTATCAGATTTGTTCAAAACTAAATATTTTTTATATATGTAAAATAGCAGTGTTGTCATTATTATTTTAAAATTAAAAAGACGATTATATTATTTTTATTATTCAATCTTTTATTATTATTTTATTATAAAGTTACAACATCATAAAACTATTAAATATACATGAAGCATTTATTGAACTACTCTAAGAACTAATTATATACCAATAATATTTTAAAAACATATGTGGCTATGAAAATAGCCCTTTTAGTAGGTTCAAGTCATCTCACTTTCTCTTTAATGTTCTTGTTCCAAAATAGAGGGGTTTTTTTTTTATTGATGTTCTTTATATCGCGACGTTAGAATTATCTTGTGCTATCTCCATGTTTTTGCAAACTGAGAAAATCGATGTCAAAGTTTGAATTTGTTCGCAGCTAAATTGAAAAAATATTTTGAGAATTTAGGTATTTCCTAAGATTTAAAAATGTTTTATTATTAATTTTTAGATAAAAAAAAAATTTTTTAAAATTACGCTAACTTTAAATTAGGGGCCCATGCCCCTAATTTATGGGCATGGGCCCCTAATTTAACGGGACCCTTTTCAAAATATAAGACGCTTTTTGTATTACCTAAAAAATTAAGTTTTTTTAAATAAAATGAGGCCCTAATTAGGAGAACTTTTAGAAGAGCCTCTAACGACACTGTTCTTACGACTTACATTTACTTTAATTACCTGTAGGCGCCGGCCCTGGACAAGACTAAGACGTCTAATTTAAAACGGAAAATTTGGCTGCGTAATAATAATATAAACGTATTAATATAATATAAACGTATAAAATAAATTATGAAAGGTATATAGGAAAGAGTTATGTTAAAAAAAATGTAATAATAAAAGAAATAACATTATGTAACTATCTGATAATTCACAACAATTCAACTAATCTAATCACAAACTCCATGCAAGATGAACTTGATTTTATTTTTCTTATGCCAGAGTTTAACTTTTTATTAAAAGTTATTGCAAATATTTACAAATAAAAAATTGTTACTCAAGTTAACGTCAGGAAGGGCATCAGGTTGTGAAACATTGCTTTAACTCTTTTATAGTGGCCTTTATGTCACTATGAAAAACCATCCAAACCAAACAAGTGGGGGAAAATATATAAAAGTACAAAAAAACAAACAAAAAAAACACAAGCTAAACAAAAATTTTTATCAAGATTTCAAAATAATATTATTTCAATGTGTTTTATATTTATATTTATACTAAATAAATATTTTATTTATATTATTATATATATATAAATATGCTATTTATATTTATACTAAACATATAACAACCCTAAAAATATTTTGACTTTATTAATGTTTTGTAAATGTTCAATTTATTATTGTTTTATAAAATGCAATATCAACAGCAGGCATGTATGAATACATGGAAATGATATCATTGGCTTTTGCAACAGATATAGACTGATAAGAAGCACGAAAGCAAGCTGCCATTGGTATATTGGTATTTAATGGTTTTGCAACAATGGTTGATGCTGCTTTCTTGACAGACTTTTTTATACGAGCTTGTGAATAATGATCTGAAAACGAGGTATTAAAAAAAACATGGTATGGCAGTCCGTTTCGATAAACAAGATTTTTAACCTTTGAATAAGGCACTAACTTATAACTTGACAAACCAGCGACAACTAAAAAATTCTTTACATCTCCTAATTGCATTTGGTAAACACAGAAAGGTTTTTTACGGTTTACATTTTTAATAGCTCTTTCTAACCCAAGTGGACTAAATATTTCTGCAGCAGAGAGGGATTTTTTAATCTGACTATGAATGTTGTCACATTCTTGAATGCTGGAATGACCTGGCTCGCAGAACTTCTGTTCAATTACTTTTATTTGTGGGTATCGTATTATAAATTCACACAAAGCTGCTGACATGAAACTATTGCGGTTTTGTGGTACACATGAATCGAACCAAAGTATGAACTTATTTATGTCAAGGTCAGCCATGATTTTCAAAAGCAAACATGTTACAGCACTGGCTAGATCATTTCCTCCACGACCAGTCATGGCTTCGTGCCAAAGGATGCAATAACCCTTCCTGTTAAGCGAGCAATGACTAGTTAAGTTATAATTTGAAAGTTTTCGTTTGTAATAAAAGTTTCCCACATTAGCTCTAGGCAAATTTAAAACATTTTCAAGGTCAATACAAACAATTGCAGTTTTAGAATCAACATTTTGGCGATCATTTTCACGTTCAGTTTTGGTATCATTCCTTGATTTTATGTGCTTATTATAACTATCTGTTTGTTCATTGCTTGCATTAACAATGTTGCGATACTCATAGCATGTGTCACATAAATCTTTCTTCGGTTTTTGAAATTCTATATTGAACTCGTGATTAAAGATATAACGATACATATGTTCTTTTGCTGGAGGATAGACATTTTCATCACAATATATTTTATAAAGATCATACATTCTACCTATATTTAGTGATCCTTCCATGTATTCTTTATGTGTCTTTTTCCTGCTATAATGAGCATCAATTCTTGGGAAAAGGTTATTATGGTCTCGTACAACTTGTTTAGACTCTTCTAGTAACCTTTTTTTAACATGTTTCCCTGATTTTGATTGCAATGGTGTTCCAGTAGTTAAAGATTTATTAAACTTATGAAAGTAAAACACTCTATGGCTGCTAATATTCAATGTTGAAAGATAATATGATTTACAAACTCTATATTGTGTATTAGAAACAAAAAAGCTATAATAATAAGATGTTTTTCTTCTTGAATTGTCACCAGCAGCTGTCCGACAGCGTTTTTTCTCCAGATTTTCAGTAGTATTAGAATAGAAATGTTTTTTCCGTCATCATCTAAGGTCCAAAAGTTATCAAATATTATTTGACGCTCAATATATCTCAGATATATTGGTAGAACATTTAAATTTACAATTTCTGCAACTTTTTAGTGCAACAATAGATCTTTTTGGCATTTGTTCTCCTTTCGTATTTTTATAAGCTTTACCCGACTGACGTTGGATTTTTCTTACACTTTGTTTCCAACTACTCCTATCAGCTTTACGTTTCCTAGAAACCCCACCATGGGGCGACCGACGAGAAGGTGTAATGCCAAGCAGCTCTAACGATTAAAATATTAATTTTTTATTATCCAGGATGTATAAATAATAACTTTTAAATTTAATCTAAAATGGCACAAGCGAAAGTCAAATTCTACTTTTCCAAAATTATAATACAAATTAAGTTGAAAAACTACCTTCGTTTTGATTTAGGGCAGGTTCCATTTCTTGGTCAATATTTGCAGTTGCAATTTTGAAAGCAACAAAACTGATAAAATTATTCCGAACAACTTTGTAATTGTAATATGATTGGTTGATTGGAGATAGAACAAGATAATATTTTCAAGTTTGCTCATTAAGGAGATAGAACAATGCAATATTGCATGCAATACCGTGTTAAAAGTTTCATTTTTTTTCAATATAATTAAAGTAGAACAACACAATGCTAAAATATTCGAAAATAATAAAATCTCAATTTTTTCAAAAATTGGAGATAGCACAAGATAATTCTAACGTCGCGATATATCAATTTAGTTTGACTTTTTTGAATTTTGAAAGCTTTCAGGTTATTTTGCAGTGTACAATCTACGAACTTGTATATAAAATGTTAGATGATCTTACATACTTAGCTGCAAGCAAATATGATAAACACTGCTCATTATACAATTTAGACATGTTAGAAAACCAATTGTAAAATTAGAGGTATCAAAAACATTCCCACTAAGTCATAATAGAAAGTTTTGTTTAGTAATGTGGAGGGATACATGATTAAATGTTATAATATGATTGATAAAAGAGGTACCAGTCAGATAAACAAAGACAAGATTTTCTACTTCAAAACATGAAAGAAATTGTTTTTTCAGAAAAAGTTTTGTAGAATCGATTCTCCAAAATATTTTCTGAAAAAAATAATTTCTTTCATGTTTTGAAAGCATTTATGTTTTAAATTTTACTTCATGTTCTTTCATGTTTTGTAGCATAAGTAGTGATTAATCAGATGAATCAATTACATTTTTACTAGGAACTAAGTTGTAATGACTTCTTCTTGAAATAATTGAAATATTTATACTTGATTTTAAACTTTTGATACCAGCTTGTAGCAAAGTACTATTTATCTGAAGCAAGCTTTACTGCAATCTTGATTAAATAATTATAAAATCTAATAGGATGAAGAATAATCTTTGCTTTCTTTTATTCTTTACTAAATGTTTATCAGTAATCTTGTGCTTGGCGATGAGGTGACGAGTCACCGTGTAATATACATCGTTTCTTGCAAAACAAACACATAAATATTCTTTCTTCACCTTGGTTAGGATAAATTAAAATAGGTAGTCTAATGTTTGAACTAAAATTAAGATCTGCCTCCAGCAAATAGCAACTCGATAGCAGCTAAAAAAGTATCGAATTCATTCAAATTTTCAAAGCCTGCGCTACAAAAAGTCATTTTAAAAACATTTAATGCACTCTCAGAACGGTCACCCTTTAAAGCTCAAGTTATTTTACGAAATCTATAGTTTCAGCGTTTCCAGACTAGTTAAATACTATGACTATGCTAAAAGTAAGATTAAGGCTTAGATGTTTGTGTTTTTTATGTCAAGTTGTAAAAATATTATATTTATGTTTAAGCCACACAAGTTTTCAAATAAAGAAAACTGATTCTCTCCATCATGGCTATTAATGTTTTAACATGCAACATAAACGGTCTAACGACCAAGTAAAACGCGATAATATTTTTGGGTTTCTAAAAAAATCCTTCTCCGATCTCATCAACCTGCAGGAAACGCACTCTGGACCTTACTGTTAAACAGTGGGGTGACGAATGGTCTGGCGAGCCCATTTGGAACTCCGGTCCAAGTCATAACTGTTGCGGGGTGGCGATTTCTCAAAATCCAACATTTCTCTAAACGAACTAAAAAGGGATAATACGGCAGAATATTAAACGTCATGATAAAAATTGACGAATACGAAATGCAAGTGCTGAATATTAATGCACCTAATGTGCCGAGAGAAAGGCGCCTATTTTTTGGCGGCCTTGGAGAATCCTCGCAGAACACAGGGCTACCCGTCCTGTTGGTCGGAGATTTCAACATGGTCGAAAGCCTGCCTCTCGACACAGAAGGCACAAACAACGCTAAATATCACACTTATGGCATTGATGAACTCGGGGTCTTCCAAGGTAAGTATAACCTAAGTTGATATTTTTCGTTTTAAATACCCAAACAAAAGAGAATTCAAGTGGCAAAATCAGAAGGTAAAATGTAGACTCGACCGAATCTACTGCCCTGAAAAAAAGCCAAAAAAGCAACACACACCAAAATTCTCACTAACCTTTTTTCCGACCACGAGTTCGTGTCAACAATAGTCAATTTTAGTAAAACTAGGAGAGGACCAGGATAGTGGAAATTAAAATGCTCCTTATTAGAAATTGATGCACACAGGCAAAAAATTGAACTCTCAATTAAAAATTGGCAAACTAAAAAACGGTCCTATGAGTCTATTTTAAAATGGTGGGACGACTGCAAACTTTTTCTTAGGACAGAATTACAATACATTTCAGCATATTGTTAATATTAAAGAAAAAACACTTCCGCAATTCAAATCTAAATTAAGACGTTATTTAGTACTTACGGATTTTAATATAGCAGATCTTCAATGTCACTTTTAAAGCTTTAAAATTTATTAAACTAAATTAGCACTATAAATTCAAAAATCTAGACCATTTAACAATACTAAGAATTTCAATGTCTTTATCATACTTTCATTGAATATATATATTCTCTTAAAGTTACCTACAATTTTCTTGATATATTTTATAATATTGGAACAGAGTTTTTATTTGAATTTTGAATTATTTTAAAAGAAAATAGTATATACAAATATATATGTCGAATCACATCCAATTTATAACCAAAAACAGAAATTTTTTGTCGTTTTTATTACTTTATTTTAATCATTTCTTTTTATTTTTTTTATTTTTCTTCAATTATTTTAATACTTTTTTTTTTTTTTAACTTTGTTTCTTAACATTTTAAATTGTCTTTTTTTAAATACTTTTGCTTATATATTACGGATTATTGTATATTACGGATATTTATTTGCGTTACTATTGGGGCTCGGTGATAAGGCTATTTTATGCCTTCTTCTTGCTCCAGCCAATTGAACTTTTTATATTGTTGTACTTTGTAAATATTTTTAACGGCGAAATAAACTAATAAACTAAAAACTAAAACTAAAAACTACATATCAATACAGGAAAGTGCGAAAAACAAAAAACATATCAAAAAGATTAAAAACGAAATCCAACGGGAGTGACAAAACGCTAACCCAAATTTAGATATCATCAAGGAAAAACGTGATGCTCTTTTCTTGCTCCAGTTTCCCGGAGCGTTTATTTGCACGAAACAAAAATTAATAGAAGAAGGAGAAAAACCTTCAAAATTTTTGTACAATTTGGAAAAAGTTCAACAGCGGAACAAGTCAATTATCGAAACTCGCAAGAATGACGGCACATTGACCAATGAACCTGATGAAATACTTAACTCCCTTGTTTGATATTATAAAAGCATTTACACCAAAACAAATTTATGCAAAGACAGCCAAAACTATGTCTTGTCACACATCACTAAACGTTTGAGTGATGATTAAAACCAAATTTTAAATACCCGCCTAACCGGCGCGGAACTAAAAGAAGCCCTTTTTAAATTTGAAAACGAAAAATCTCCGGGCTATGACGGACTTCCAGCAGAATTTTACAAAACCTTTTGGCAAATTTTAGAAAAAGATTTTAAAGAACTTGCCTACGAAATACTATTTGTAGAAAAAAATACTAGCCAATTTATGAAAAGATCAATAATTTCACTGATTCCAAAACAAGGAGATCTTACTAAAGCAAAAATTGGACGCCCATATCCTTAATCAGCGCTGATTACAAAATAATCACAAAAGCGCTGGCCCAAAGACTTGCAAAAGTAATGGGGAAAATTATAGAACCAAATCAAACTTGTGGAATTCCAGGTAGAACAATTTTTTCAAATTTACATTTAGTCCGCGATCTTATAAATTACGCAAAATTTAAAAATCTACCTAGTTTCATTTTATCTATAGACCAAGAAAAGGCGTTTGACAAAGTCGAACGTGCGTTTTTGCTGCAAATTCTCCAAAAATTCAATCTCGGAGAAAATTTTGTATATTTTGTTAACACCCTATTTTCAGAAGTTTCGTCATCTGTTCTGAATTGCGGTTTTTTGTCGGTCTTCTTTCCTACGGAAAGAAGAGTCAGACAAGGCAACCCACTCTCTCTTCTGCTGTACGTCTTTGTTGCCAAAGCTCTTGCTTTAGTGGTCAGAGCGGATAGTAGAATAGAGGGTTTCCCACTCCCAGGAACATCGAAACCCCTTAAATTACAGCAATACGCCGACAATTCGAATTTTTTTGCCATTTTTGATCCTAAAATGTACCCAGAATTGGACAACATAAAGTGGAACAATAACACCGGTTTCAAAATATTGAGTGTTACTTTTTACACCAGAATGAGTAATACTTCCAATTTTAACTGGCTAGTAACTCTAAACAAAATAGAGAAAAAACTCAAGTTTCTGGGACTACGTACTTTGTCACTTAGGGGAAAGACTATGTTGATAAATACGCTAGCAATGTCTAAAGTGTGGTTTCTGGCAAACGTTATGCCAGTTCCCGAATGGGTAATAGAACGTTTACACAGTGCCATTTTCGAAAATCTGTGGCAAAAGACCAATTTCAATCCAGTCAAAAGAGAGACACTTTTCTTACCCGTCAAAAACGGGGGTCTCGGAATTTTATCGCCGAAGGAGCAAAGCCTTGCCCTTCGCCTCAAAACACTCTTTCAGCTGAAAGAATGCGAAGAGGATAATACTCACGATTACTACTACTTTTCAAAGTACTGGCTAGTTCACTTATAAAATTTATTAACCAAAACCAAAGCTGGAATTTTTTAAAACAGAACAATTTTCAAAAACACTGGATAACAAAATGTCTCAGTACTACAAAACAAAAATTGAAATATTAGGCAAAAACGGGTCCCTTTTTAACATCCCCCAGTCGTGACGACTGCAGTGCGAGCAGAACTTTTTTGGAACGGTTCAACAAAAACAACAATGCCGTGGACCCAAATTTGGAAAAAAAATTTCACCTCCTACGCATGCGGACCTACAAAAAACGTTCTCTTTCGATTTTTACACAACAGTCTACCTTCTGTGGCCTTGCTAGCCAATAGGACAAGGCAACAGATTGTAAAAAAATAACAAATGCAAAACTTGTGGTAAAATTGAGGACAACATTCATATCTTTGCCTACTGTCCTCCTTCTGTTGAAATATGGGAGTATTTTAAACATGTATATAACTCCTTGACATTCCAAAACAATTTTTCTCCGATAAATTCGATTTTCTCGATTGAAACAGCGAATTTATTGGAAAAAAACCCTACCTCGCAGCTGCTGTTGACACTCACTCAAACCATAATGAGTGCAATATGGAACAGTAGATGTCACCACATGTTTAGCAATATAAAAATTGACCCAACGGCAGTGATCAGGGTAATAATCAGGAATATGAGAAATATTATTACTTTAAAACATAATTATCATGTCCGTAGAAACACCGCGGACATTTTCTGTCGACAATTTTGTATTAAGAACTTTTTTTGCCAAGTAGAGAATGGAAATCTGAAACTAAATATATGAGCTAAAAATAAAACCTTACTTTACAGCAAGATCTGCATGTTTAGTAAAGATTTCTTCCTCTCTGCCGATGTTTTTCTTTTATACTACAAATTCTATTATTTTATATGATTAAAAAATCACTGTCAGCCCTTATCTTATGATATATTATTTTAACATATTAGTGTTGTCTATAGAGTTCGTATAGTAATTTTAGTGTTACCGCAATTTTTGTTTTTTTAATAAAAATCTTTTTTATTCAAAAGCTCTAAATTTCTTTATACTTCCCTTTGCAAATCTTTATCTTACCTTACGATTTCCTTCCGCACAACGTTCATCATATAAAAAACAAACAAAAAACACAAAAAAATATAAAATCGAAAAATACAAAAAAGAATAAAATCAAATAAACACAAAAAATATAAAATCAAAAAGTAATAAAAAAAAAAAAAAAAATTAAAACATATGTCTATATAAAACGAATTGTAAAACGTATATTATAAAAAAAAAAAAAAAAACAGTTATATATTATAAAAAAACCTGTACAAATTATATATTGTAATGAAAAAAACAGATATTTAAAATCAACTGAGATAATGTAAAAATTATAAAATTTGTAAATATTTATTGTTTAATAAAAAAAAAAAAAAAAAAAAAAGAAGAAAGGTAATATTTCATTTAAAATAATATTTCATTAAAAAAAAAAAAATTATAAAGCTTGCTTTAAGTTAAAAATGTAACAACAAATGTAAAAAAAGCAGCAAATCTAAATAAACAACAAATGTGAAATTGCATTTTTGGATACCGTATATATGAGGCTATTTGAGAAAAAAATAATTTTAATAATAAATTTAAGTTAAGATAACTTGTTTTAAAGTAAATAACATTCACAAAAACCAGTTATTTTGGATAGAATTAAGTTTATGCTTCACTTTTTTTCAAGATTTGACAAACTATACTTTATAATTAAGGAGTGAAGTCATTTTTTGTCGCCTTTCCAAATAACCCTGAAATTGGAGCAATTTGAAAACGCAGAACTATACGAATTATTTTTCAATATTTTAAAATAAATCAACTATGAGTTATAATAAATTTTGTTATTATGAAGTTTTTTTACGAATATTTTGCATATAAAACGCGTTTAATTCAAGTTATTTTAAAAAATACAAACAAAAATAACAAATATAAACAAAATAACAAAACAAAAACAAAAAAATAACACCGTAACAAAAACAACGCATATTACAACCAAAAAATGTTGCATTTAAAATAATTAATGATAACAAAAGATTGTGAGTTTTAGTAATGATTTTTTACAATAACAGTTTCACTATTGCAATACATTTTAGTTTCTTTAAATATTTCTATCAAGAAATATTAATTCCTCAATCAAGACTTTTAGCAACTCAATTTAACGATGATAACCTTGCTCTTTTATTTGGGGGTGCAAAAGATTCTTCACTAGTATCAGCTATCTCGCTTATAATTTCAAAATAGGCAGTAACATTTTTTGATGAACTTTCTAACATAAAGTTCGTTTTTTTTTTCAATTTTTACCTTATTTGCACTAACAGGAGGTTTTCAAAACGAGACATCCTTGGCACTCCCTTCTTTTCCGGTTGATTCAATGCATCGTTAGAAACAAAGCCCAGTCTGTTACTATATTGAATGTATTAAGTTCCACAGCTTGGCTGTCGACATTTGACTGTGGTAATCTTGTGGTCTTTATTCAAAGAATATACGCCACACTTTTTGAAACCACAAATCATGTATTTTTTTAGAGATGTTGTCTTTTGACATTTTTTCTTTTAACTTAGATAAAAAAAAGTGGAAAAACAGATTTTGATAACGATTTTTTATTTCCTTATGTCATACTTTATCCATTAAGTAAGTATCAACCTCCAATAATGCTTCAAACATGCAAAAAAACTAACATCTAATATGTAGTAGATGAGTTGGTGGAAAACAGATCAATGTGATATCATACTCCTCACAAGCATTTAGCACTTTTTTTTGAGAAGTGTGATGATAAATTGTCACCAATGATAATTTTAATTCCTTCTTTGTTTCTTATATATGAAATAACTACTTAAAAACAAACCAATCTTCGAAGCAAAAAGTATCAAACCACTTTTTTTTTTACTTTTGTTATAAACAGTTTTATCGGTTCCACCTTCCATCTAAGTATCCCACAAACCCTTCTATTCTAATTTTTAAACAACATAAATGGGTAAAATAGTACCATTGGCAATTCAAACAAACATTAAACTTGATGAGATTTTAGAAGTATTTAAAATTCTTTCTGGATACATAGTATCTCGTTTAAAAATATGTATTTTGGCCCCTTGCTCAAGTGGATCATTGCTCAAGTTTGTCTCATCATACTTGACGATTTAAGTAGATGAAACATTTGACGTATTTTATTCAAGAACATTGAAGAAGTTATCAGTTATATGAAGTTTAAGTTTTTGATCTATCTGTATTAACATTGGTTGCATTTTTATTTGACAAAAACAAAAAGAAATACAGCCAATGTTTCTTTACGTTTACAAAAGCTTATCGCCTACTCTTTTTCTTCTTATCTAATAGAGAACATACTTTTCTACCAGTTTTGTTCAAATATATTTTGAGCTATGATTCTCAAATCTAATAAATCAAATGGAAATCCCCGCTCACAGGAAATATTTAAGTTTTTCAACATTACATACTTTATGTCGACCTGCTATTTTATGACTATTTTTCATTCTTTAGCTTCTACTCTTTCTACTCTATTCTAGTTTAAACTCCTAAGAAAAGGGCTTAAGTTTCAAAGATGTTCTATTAAATAGGTAAAGTAAAAACGCACATAACTTTAATTTTAACCACAAAACCATTAGGGGATTGAAGAATTGAATTTCCTTAGGA
>NC_061161.1:42759835-42767335 GCF_022113875.1 Hydra vulgaris | reverse complement strand
ATTTAAATATTGTATCGATTATAGTTTATAGATCATAGAGTATAGAATATAGAAAATTAAAAAGTATCTTTAAACGATAAATAACTAAACAAAATTAATAATCTCAAAATAATCAACCAAAACAAGTAGACATATTTAATTAACCGAGTTAGCGCATATTGTATGCGCCAAGTTATTAATATTAATTTTTCTACTTATTTCTAAGGTAATTAAGACGTCTAATGTAGGTCTTAGCGACGTCAATAGGACGTCTAAATATGGAAGTCCTAATATCGTCTTTATATTAACGTCACAAGAACGTCCTAACAAAGACATCTTTACCGGACGTCTTTAGGACGTCCTAATTTCGTCTGAGACGTCGCGACCTAGTTAAGACGTCCGTAAGACGTTTGATTAACATCTGTGCCCGCTGGGAACATAAAAGAAGTTTCTATTAAACGGGCACACAGAACAGGAAAGATAAATTCAAAAAATCCAAGAGCTATAGTAATGAAGTTATTAAATTATAAAGATAAGATTCAAATATTAAAAAACGCACATAAACTCAAAGGAGCGAATATTAACATAAACAAGGATTATTCCTTTGATACAATGGTTATGCGGAAAAAATTACTTGAAGAAATGTAAGTCAACAGGAACATCCCAGCAAACCATAACACTCGGGTCCCGCGCCGTATTTGTCTGGGCTAGCCTGGGTTTCCCAGCCTGGGTTCAGCGAGGTTTTTGTGTCGGTTTCAGAGTGGGTCCCGTGTAGATTTCGCGAACCATCACGTATATGAATTCCACTGCGAACACATTAGAAATCCAATAAAATTTAATTTTTTAAGCGACTTGGAAATTTTGAGCTTTTAATTTATAGATTTATCTATGTTATATACATAGACTATGTATTTATTTATATGAAATGTTTATATAAACGTTTATATGTTTTATATGTAATGTTTATATAATTATATACACATTTAAATGTTATTTATGCTATTTCGTATAATGAATTATTTCAATATACGAAATATATTTAAATAGTTTATTTTATTTTATTTATTATACGAAAATTCGTGTTTCAACAGGTAATCTGTTGCATGTTTCATTAGATAACTGTTGCATGTTTTAGCTAACCATAGTTGTTGGTTTGTATTATCTTTACATATTTGTTATTTAAACAACAACTGTTATCAGAAAATATTAACTAAATTTAAAAATGGCAACATTTAACGTTAATTTCAAGACGTGTTCAGATAGAACAAAAAGAAGAAGAATTAATTCAAGAGTTACAAATATACTGACAGAGTTATCTCAGAAAGATAAACATGAAAGTATTTCCATGCTAGATAATCCTGATATTACTTCAAGGACTGTGAATGACATAAGCTTTAGTAGTTGTAAAAAAAGTTTTGATCAAAATGCAAATAGGCACAAAAATCGAAATGAACATTTAGCTACTTTTGATAGATCTCAAACCGAGTTTTCAGAAATGCTCTCTGATAGTATTGAAAATAAATCAAGTGTTGATTATAGTAGTTGTGGTTTGGAAGTTGATAAAGTTATCAGCACCTTAAGTGATGATACTGATGATAATAATAAAAGTGATGAATTTAATCTAGGTAATAAATTGAAAGATTGGGCAATAACCTATCGTGTATCTCATTCAGCTTTAGGAAGTTTATTACGCATATTGAATCCATTACACTCTAATCTTCCTATTGATTCAAGAACTCTTTTAAATACTCGCCGAAATGTTGACATCAAGCATGTTGCAGGTGGAGAATATTATTATTTTGGGGTGAAGTATTGGATACAAAATATTTTTAAATTCAATCTGCCCAATTCTCAAGTTGAACTTTTACATATTCATATTAACATTGATGGTATACCACTTTTTAACAGCAATTCTATTTCTTTTTGGCCAATTCTTGGTTCACTGAAAGAGTGTCCGTTAAGCGGAACTTTTCCTATTGCTATTTATAGTAGTACAAAAAAACCTACTTCTCTTGATGAATATTTGAATGATCTTGTTTCAGAAATGAAGACGTTAAAGCAACATGGCTTTTTGTTTAATAATAAAACTTACAGAGTGAAAATTGATGCTATAATATGTGATACACCAGCAAGGGCATTTATTAAATGTATTAAGCCTCACTCTGGTTATAATTCATGTGAGAGATGTATGCAGCGTGGTAAATGGTGTAACAAAATCACACTACCTAATATAGCAGCACCAATAATTACAGGCTTTATCTTTACTGAGCGTCAGTATTCTAAACATCATGTAGGTACTTCACCATTGGAGGAGTTGGGTTGTGGTATGGTTACAGAATTTCCGTTAGATTATATGCACATTGTGTGTTTAGGTGTTATGCGCAGGATTCTGTTTCAATAGATTCATGGACCGCGTGGGTATTGTAAGCTATCTCAGTTACAGTTATCTATGATATCTGACAACTTAGCTGTTATTCGTAAACACATCCCAAGAGAGTTTTCACGAAAACCAAGATCTCTTTCAGAATATAAAAAATGGAAAGCGACTGAATTAAGACAATTTTTATTGTACACTGGGCCCGTTGTCTTGAAAAATGTTCTAAAAGACACAGTTTATTCAAATTTCCTTGATTTGTCTGTTGCCATACGAATATTGCTCAGCCCAAATTTATTGTCAAAAAATCTTGACTATGCCGAACAACTTTTAAAATACTTTGTGGTAACATTTTCAAAGTTATATGGTGAAAATCAACTTGTATATAATATTCATTCTTTAATACATTTACCAAGTGATGCTAAACGTTATGGTGTTCTTGATAACATTTCAGCATTTAGATATGAAAGTTACCTAGGAAGATTAAAAAAGTTAGTTCGGAAGCCACAAAATCCAACTGGTCAAGTGGTACTTCGAATTATTGAAGGGCACTGCAACCTCAATGAAGTCACTTCCAATAAAAAACCTATCTTGAAGAAGATTCATTTTGATGGTCCTATTCCTGTTGAATACCAATCTTATATCCAGTTTGAACAATACTATGGACCGGACTATTTTGTTTCCACATCCATTGGAGATAATTGTTTTACAATTGAAAGTAAGTTAGGAATTGTAAAAAATATTCTGAATAATTCCACCTTTGCTGAACCTAGTAAAGCTTTAGTTGTGTTTGAAGAATTTGAAGATTTAGAATTATTTTTTTCAGATCCAGTTAGTTCGATTTCACTTTCAATATACTTTGTGACCAAACTTACTGGCATAAGACGAACCTTTCCTGTTACTAGTCTAGTGACTAAGTATCTTCTACTCCCATTTAAACAAGGATTTGTTGCTTTACCTCAAATGCATTTCTCATAAGTTGTAACAAAATTGTTTTCATGTTTTTGCCATATTTATATAGTTTACATTGTGAATGTTTTAAATACGATTTCTTGTTCCATAAATAAATAAATATAAAAAAGTTTCGGCTTTGACAGGCTTAGTTGTGATATTATTTTAGATTATTTTCATTTGGTTTAAAAAAGTTACAGAATGAGTAAGTTATTAGAGTTATGATTACATGACATTGTTTATTTAATTTCAGAGGGGTTTTTACAATAATAAATTTTCAAAAATGTATGCTGTTCTCGAATATATTGAAACTAAAGAGATAGATTTTCTGCCAATCAAGTGGATGGTTGATAGACTCAACTGGGATGTTAAAAATCTAATCAAAAATAAAACTGTATTAAATTTTTACTATCCACCAGTAAAATCAGCAAATAAAGTGTTAAATGCCAAAAAATTATGCAGTAACCCAGAAGAACACTGGCTTTTATACAAAGTACGAATTCTGGGAACTGCAAGTAAGTTAAACTTTTGTTAAACTTTTAGATATTCTTTGTGTCACTCTTTTAATATAAAATTTAAACGTTAAAAATACAAAATGCTCTGGTAATGGTAGAAAGGATAACTTTCTCCCATTTCCAAAGTATGTTGACTGTGCATATTTTTGACAGCCAATAATAAACATAAATTTGCAAGAAGTTAAAACAAAATTTGTTTAGAGCATAATATTTAAGTAATGTTGTTTAAAATATTTTACTGCATATTTAAATCGATGTACACAAAATATAAGTAATTTTTTCTAGACACTCTTAAAAGTGCAAAAGAAAAAACAAAACAGGCTGAAGAGACATCCAATGTTGATTATGATACAGATTATTCTAGTGATTATAGAGATATGGAAACACGGAAAATTAGGTTTGCGAATTCAAGTAAAATTTATTTTAGTTTTGTTAAGAGTTACCAAAAAAATTTAGCATATCATTGTTTTAAATTTATTTTAAACTTTTAAAAATATACTTGGTGGTTTTCAGATTTATAAATTATTTTCAGACTTGATTTTAATATATTGAATGTTTTAATAAAAAAATTAATTATTAAAAAAAAATTCTAATTTATTTTTTAATTATAATTTAAAATCTTTTTTTAGAAAAAGAAAATATTCTTTCACCTATGAAAGTGATGTTGATGATGATCAAGTTGAAGACTTTATTCAAGAAAGCGTATTAACAGGGTAAAATAAATTAGTTCTATTTGCATAGTGTATATATTATGAAAAAAAAGTGTAAAATTATGAAAAAAAAATTAATTTAATATTATTATATTTTCTTATTGTCCCATTTTATATTTTCAAATTTTATTAGGCTTTTTGTAGAATAGAAGTGTGAATATTTTAAAATTTGAAAAACTAGTAGTGCTAATAGATTAATAGTTAATAGACGATTGGTAAAGTTTATTGAAAAATAGGCTGTTAAAATACCCATAGGCAATTAAAGTTTATATTTTAATAATCATAGGAAGTATACATTGGTTTTTAAGTTTAAAACCTATTTTTTTAAATTTAATTTAAAAACTTTATTTTTCGTTGAATTGTTTACAATAGTTTTTTTTAAAAAAAATATAAACTAATTAAAATCAACACATTAAACTGTATGAGACAATACACACAAACATTTATATCGTGAGTTATATAGAATTTTTTTTTTTTCAAATTACAGTTTGTATAAATGTATGCATATAAAGGTATATTACAATTCTGGAAATAATAAATGACAACAAATTAATTTTTTTCACGTAAAATTTTAAACATAAAAAACAAAAAACCACAATAAATCAAAATAGAAAAAATTTAAAAAAATGAATTCTTTTTGACAAATTTTACAACGCCGCTTTAAAATTCTATTTTTGAACATCTTTCGAAAATTTTGTTTTTTAATTGTTGTTTCAGAAATACAAAAAGCTGTGTTATTACAAAACCAACACCACCTGAACATTTGAGGGCAATACAATCAAGCTCACATATGTCTCAGGTTAAAATCAAAGAAAATGTCTCAATATCTAAATATCTCAACAATGCACAATCCAAACCATCCGAGAGCCAGTCTGGTGTATTACAACCGGATGTTTTGTCAAGTCAATTAAAAACTATTGTTGAAACACCAGCGCATGTGTTAACTTCGATCAACTCAAGTAAGCTTGTTTTTAAAGTTGCACATTTATTTAAATAATATTTTATAAGGTTTATTAAAATTAATGAACATTTTACACCCTGTTTGACTGTATAGTTTGTATTTACCATTTTATTTATATTTAACAAATAAATAAAAAATTATTTAGCTGTTCTTTTGGAGAGGTTAATTACAACACTTGAAGAGATAAAAGAAAATCAAAAGACTCATTCTGTAATGTTACAGTCTATAATGAGACAAATAAATACACCTCAGATGGAAAAAGATAATGAATTGCCTATAGGCATTCACCTTCCCATTTCCAGTATCGAAGATATGAATATTTTGGAGGAGCAACTAAAAGATCGATCAATCAAGAGAACATTGGTGATTAGTAAAGATTTTTTGTTTCTGTGTCTAAGAACAATATATATTTTAATTTATTGGTTTATTTTAATGTATAATTGCCCCCAATCCACTTGAGACCTGTCTTGCTTTTTTTGTAGAACCTCCTCCCCTTTTTTATATCTGACCAAAAAAATGTTTAGACTAGCATACGCAATTGGTCTAATAGTTCAATCATTTTAGTTCATTTTGTTATTATTATTTTTTTACTAAATCTACTAAATCAAATTTATTACTTTTTAAAGACTTCTATTGTGTCTAATATTGGTGGAAGCTCATTGGATGATGCCATTAAAAGAATGATGAAATTTATTCTGTCTAATAATCTTGGAAGACTGTGCAATCTCTCTGGGCAGGCTGGAAAAGTATGTTTTTCGAAACTGGAAATATTTGAAGTAGTCTGTGGTATGTTATACATTTCACATAATATTTATTTTCACATAATTATCATATATTATTTTAAATATATTGGAATATATTTAAATTAAAATATGTTAACAAAAATAATATATTTGTTATAATTAATGTTATACCTAATATATACATATCAGAGCCGTAGCTACACCTTTTGATGCCTTGATGCCCGAGGGCATCGATGATTTTTAGGTCCTCCTTCCCAATATCATAGACTTATATATCTTTATATATATTTAGAAGATATATATTTATATATCTTCGAAACAATCTTAGACATTCCAACAAGGCCCTGACGAGATGAAGGTTTGTTACATACCACAACTTTCGACTATTATGATGATCTATATATATATATATATATATATATATATATAAAATATATATATATATATATATATATATATATATATATATATATATATATATATATATATATATATATATATATATATATATATATGAAATAAATAAATAAATAAATTAGAGCTATAATATAAATGTTGAAAATTAAACTACAAGGATTTCACAACTTTAAGTTTCATGCTATTTCAATCATCAGATCTGATGATTGCAATAGCATGAAACTTGAAATTGTGAAACTCTTGTAGTTTTATTTTCTACCTTAGACGTCTGCAACAAGAAATTTTGTCATAGGCATTTATATATATGGCAATTAATTACTGTTTTTTATTTTAGACCAAATCCTTTAACTTAAATTTTCTAACATTCATAATTATTTTCGTTTGTGTTTAGGTGCAGTTAAAAGAAATGCATTGACAGCTAATGCTGCCCAAAAGGAGATTGAGATCGAGTTGCGCAAATGGTTTGCCAACGCCCGAGATCGAGGGCAAGGCAACCGGAAATCAAAAGTATCTGCATCAGATAATACTGATTTGTTTTAATCAGAAATATAGTTAAACTTAAAAAATATTAGACTATTAAATAAAATTAATTAATTAATAGATTTACCATCGTTGTAAGAAATTTTAGTATTGCCTTTCGGTGATACTCGTGCGTGTGGTCAGACAAGTCGTAATTAGATATATATAGACACGAATTAAAGTTAACAAACAGTTTTTATTACCATATCCCGCGATCAACCCTTCCAAAAACGTTCCCATGCGGTTCCCGTGCGGGACCCTTCCAAAAACGTTCCCATACGGTTCCCGTGCGGGCCCCCTGGACAAAACCTTGTGGGTCCCGACTGGGTTT
>NC_061161.1:42742335-42754835 GCF_022113875.1 Hydra vulgaris | reverse complement strand
AAATGGGAATAAAAAATTTAGTTTTACTATATCGCTTTGATTCGGTCAAGTATTGCATATTTGTTACAATGCTAAACTTGTATTTTTTATAATGGTTTTTTATATATGTATGTATATATAAATTATGTAGTGTATCCTACAAATAGAGTGATGTCTGCAATGTTCTTAAACAACAGAGCAATCAGGGCTGTGGAGTCATGGTGTTCGTATATAGATAGCGGTTCTTTACAGTTATTGGTGTTATACAAAAACCTTATAATTTTTTTGAACTTTACTTGTTTATATCTTTTTTAAGTTAAGCATGAAACTTGAGATTTTTTTGTATAAATATACTATTTATACGGCTTCGCTTATATATTTTACTTTTCAGAGTTTCAGAGAAAAGTTATGTTCCAACTTGCTGAAATTAAAAACATTTTAGTAAATAATGATCGAAAAGGTTATAAGCAACTTGAAAGTTCAGATGAATTTAATGTTTTGAAAAAAAAAATTGCAAATTTTGATATCGAATAGATCACTTTTGTATGCATGAGTTTGATCTTTATAGTTTATATGTTATATTATTACAATTTTTTCTTTTGAATTGTCATGAACATTTTCAATGTTTCTTTCGCATTGTTTCTTTTTTGGTAAAACAGTTATTAATTGGCGGTAAAAATTTAGTTGATACAATTAAAAAAATTTTGCTCTTGTAAGTAATTAGCATAAGTTTAAATTTTAACATTTATGTTTGACAGCATGACATTTATCATCTTTTTTATATGTAGACTGACAAGACACTATTTTTAGAATGCAGCATGAATGGTCTAAAGAAGAAAAAAAAGTTTAAAAAGTTGACGAGTCTATGTATCGCAATCACTGATATTCTTATTATCTTATTATTGTGTTTAATTTACTTTTAAAATTAAAAACGATCTTTTAATAAGAATTTTTTTTTTATCAATTTCTTTCGCTATGGAACATGACATGAATTTTATTTTATTATTATTTTTTTTATCTTAATGAACTATATCTTGTTGTTTTCATTAGATGCTGCTTCAAATCCAAATAAAAACTTAACGAAAATGGATCTCATGCAACTTATTGGAAGATTAATTAGGCATTCTTCTGACCCATTCAATAAAAAATCCACCAATATCGTTATCGATAAATGTTTACTTAAATAACTTTAGTCAACTGTTATTTTTTTATTTATTTTGCATTTTTCAGTTATTTTCTTTTTACTTATAATATACTATCGATTATACTGTACAAAATATATTAGTTTTTAATTTGAAAAGTGCAACTTTGTTTGGATAATTTCTCTAAGTTTTTGTAAAACTAATAATTTATTTAAAATATATGAAATTACACTTTATGAACTTTGATTTCTCTTTATACCTTCACTTGCCATCTAAGGTGTGTATTGCATATCATTGCATTTTTATATAACTTTTAAAAGAATGTCTAGGTAAATTTACGTCTCTAGGACGTCTGAGTAAGACGTCCTTAAGTCTTTCACATGAGACCTGCCAGAGACGTGGATAGGACGGCTGAAAAGACGTCTCTAGGACGTCTACAATAAACGTCTCTAGGACGTCTGAAATAGACGTCCTCAGGTCTTTCATTTGAGACCAACTAAGGACGTCTTACGGACAAGACTTTAGATGTCTTATAAACGTCCTTAGGACGTCAAAATGCCCGCTGGAGAATATTTTAGACTCTATTTTGTTTGCTGACGGTACCAATTTTTTTTATTCCCATAGTAATATAAAAACCCCATTTAAAACAGTCAACAAAGAACTGTTAAAAGTAACTGAATGGTTTAATACAAATAAATTGTCATTAAACTTAACCAAAACTAAGTATATTTTTTTTCATCGCCTTTATCAAAGAGACAAATTTTCTCTGTTAGCATTGCGAATCAATTTATAAAAAGAGAACACTCAATGAAGTTTCTAGGAGTTCTTCTTGACAAAAATGTCACATGGATAAACCACATAAAATTAATCGAAAATAAAATTTCTAAAAATATTGGCATGCTTTATAAGGTAAAAACTTACCTAAATCAAATTTGCTTAAAATATAGCTACTTTACTTTTATCCATTGTTATTTCAATTATGCTAACATTTCTTGGTGCAGCACCAGTTAAAAAAAAATAAACAAACTATTCAGCAAACAAAAACATGCCATAAGAATAATATCCAACGCAGACCGTCTCTCTCATTCACAATCACTATTATTTAATCTAAAATTTTTAAATATTTACCAAATAAATATATATCACCATTTAATTTTTATGTATAATTATACATTTTAAAATCCTTAACGATACGATGCCAAATATTTTTAAAACGCTATTTAAAAAAATACAACACAAATATCTTACTAGATATATAAACAATAATTATATTCAAGCTAAAACTCACTTTGAAGCCACTAAGTTTTCTATCACAGCTTGAGTATATGGATTATAAAAATTAGAAATGATATCAAAACGCTCGCAAACATAAATATTTCAATATCAAAACTAAAAGAAATAATTTTAATTAATCAAAACATGAAGGACTTCTTCTTGAGCTATATGTAATTGTTGGCCTTTAAAATATTGTATAGAATATTTTCATTTTATTTGCAAAGGTTTAAAAACTTGGTTCTTTAACAACTTTTTCCGTAAAATTTTAAATTCTTTTCATTGTATTTCCTAATTAAGAATTCTTAATCGCAATAATTAAAAACTGTCATATATAGTCCTGAATTTTTGTTTGTTTGTTTATTTTTTTATTTTGCTTAGTATTCAATTATTATTGAAAATAAATTTTAGAGTTTATTAACTTTATTTAATATACATATTTTTTTTCTTTTTATATTTGACAACATTTTGAATGACAAGATTTGATGATGGCTATATTATTTACGGATAATAGTAACAAAGAAAAAAAAAAAAAAAAAAAAAAAAAAAAATATATATATATATATATATATATATATATATATATATATATATATATATATATAAACAAATAAATTTAGATTAAAGCTATTATAATCTTTCTTTTTAATCATAGAGTTGTTTATGATAATACAAAAACGTTTAAAAGTAGTTTAAATATAAAAAATCAAAGTATTTAATATTACTATTAAATACCGATAACAATATGCCAAAATAGTTTGATACAATTTTATATAAGCTGATACGACATAAAGTTTTATCTTAGTTGTTTCTATTACTTTTTACCAGCCATCCTAATGTCAGGACGAATTCTCCTCCACCATTTATTTCGTAACCATCTATATGGCTTTGCATCATTGATTTCTAAAAAGTTCAAAGATTTCTTTAAAAATTAACTCACAGTTGGAATAAAATACAATATAAATAAAGATGAAGAAGTCAATTACCTTTACTTTTATCATCTAATTCGTCACTTTCTTCTTCAAGATCTTCAAGTATTTCTTTTACAACTTCATTCTTAATTTCTTCTTTCACATCCTCATAACCTAAATGTAAGTATTATTTTATTATTAGTTTTTTTTTTAATTTTATTTATTTTAATTTTCGCATTAAAGTTTACAATTTATAAAAAAGAATGAAATAAATCTATAAAACGAGAAAAATGCGTTAATAAAGAATTAGAGGTATTACAATTAGTATAACTACTAAAACACATTTAATAACGTTTTTAATAGAAATAAATTTTTTAATTTAATAGATTATAAATGTAAGAAACTAAAAATTTAACATATTGTTAACTTACTTCTTGCGTATGTCAACGCAATGAATGCTAAAAACAAAATTGCAAACACTGTCTTCATTTTATAAATCGATTTTATAAAAAAAGAAAGTGAAACAGTTTTTATACCAGCCGATTGGAAAATATCACGTGTTTTATTTAAAGACAGTAAACATACTTAGTAACACTTTTCTTTATTCTTGAGATTTCTATGACGTCTTATCTCATATTTCATGAATATGAGATGAGATGTCATAGACAACTAATTTACGAAATACAAAATCAATACAGGAAATTTTCAATTTTTGAAGTATTTTTTTTTTGATATAAAATTTTATGAAACAAAGCCAATCTCTAAATACAAAACCAAACAATGGAGGAAAAAAACTGCAATAGAAATAAAACTACTTATTTGGGTGAACCAGATATGTTAATTTAGAAAATTTTTTGGAATTTTAGCGCCTAAAAGTTATCAATTGATCTTAGTACATGATCAATTGATAACTGTTTGGCACTGGCATTTCAAAAATTAATCTTGGTCATGCTCGGCTTAGCAATATTGCTGTAAAATGTCAAACTGGCTCTCTTCTCTCTCATTCATAAGTCCTTTTTGGTAGGACCCCGTGCATTTTTATTTTTCTCATTTTTCTTTATTAAAACTTCTCATAACTTGTGAACGCGTACAAATAATAAACATATAATATTTGTTTATAGGTTTGACAAGTCTATTTTGGCAAGTATTTCATACCATTAAGGTCAAAGGCATCCGTTGCGCTCGTTTTTAGCAAATATTTACATATATAAACTTTATTTATTTAGAGAAGTGAAGTGAAGCCGCGAAAGCCGAAGAAATATTTTACATTTTTTTAAAAATTTAAATTTAAATTTAAATTTCAGATTTATTAAACACCCACTATACAAGTAAGGTAAATTAAGAGTTTCATACAAGATAAATATAAAAAATCTTGGAGTTTTGGAAAATATGTGTGATACGCATATTAAATGAATGTTTTTATGAAGTGACAAATAATTTTAAGTAACAATTTAAATGTCTGAAAACAAAATTGTAAAAATATTTTAAGTTAAAAAATTTTATCAAAAGATTTTTTTATAAACTAAACAGCGGGTAAAATGTTTTTAATCATTATGAATGGTAGTTTGTGTAAAAATATTTTTAGGACAGTAGCGATTTCTATATAACGCCATTTTACAGCGTTGTAGAATCAGGAAATTGTTGAACAAACCAAGTTCATTAATGACGTTATAGAAAAGTAATCCCACGGTTACTTTTCTATGACGTAAGTTGGGTGTTTCAATAAATATATTTCTACATTTGCTAAAACTATTTTGTATTGGAAAGTTTTTGAAAAACACTTAAAAAGCTAATAGTTACGGTTGCTAACGTATAAATTTAATCATATAAACAAAAAAAATTGAAAACTTATAAAACAAACAAATTTCTTTTTATTAAATTGAATTTATAATAACTTAATGAACTTCCATTATTACAATCCGTTGGTGCCTGCTTGGCTCTCAGCTAAAAACGTCGTGGTTGGGTTTTTATATAAACAGTAATCTAATAATTTATAAAAGATTGCATTTGATAATCTAACAAAACACTCCCATAGCGACGAATCTTACAAATCTTAATAAGATTTCCTAATAAGATTCTTAGTAAGATTAGTAAGACTTTCGAGACGTGCAAGAAAACTAGTAAGATCTTATTAAGTTTTGAATGTTTTCGTGCGATTTACTAATGAGATTTGTAAGAAATGTAAGATCATTATAAGTTTAGTAAGATTTATCTTCATTTCTTAGTAAGATTTCCAAGTTATTGTTTGAATTCTTAGTAAGATTTGTAAGATCTTATAAGATTATTTTGTATTTATTCCGATCCTACTAAATTCCAATCATATTTTCAAGTAAAGAATGCTAAAAAATAAAACAAATAAGTACTTTAATTTCTCGAAACAAATTCATAATTAATAATACAACAGTGCTCATGTTAATAGTTTAAATAATACTTATAATATATAATTCAACAAGCCACTTATACAAGACTATTCCATACTGCATAGACACTTTAAATGAGGAAATTGTATTTTAAAACCTTAAAAAGAGAAAGTATTACCGAAGAACTATAATAATACTAATAAAAACTTTTTACTAAACTTTTTTCAGATGCTTACAAACCAAAACACAAATAACGAAAGTCAACTTTTTAATAAGTGATAAAACAATGCAATATAAAACTGCGCACAGTTTAAATGTTCAAATATTTCTGTTTTAACTCAAGTTTCATCTCGCTGATATCGTTTACAGCTGTGTCAACAGCCTGTTCACTAAAGCGTTTTACAATCGCGTCTGACCACTAAAGCGTTTTACAATTGCGTTTTGTTTACATAAAATTGTTTACGGTAACTTTTTCTGTTTTTATATTTTTGGATTGACTAAGTAAAACTTTAAACTTTCTGTACCAAGAGATTTTGTGCCAAATTAATATTGTTTTATGACAGTTCGTTGCCAACAATGATGCGTATATCAACACCATCCTGAATCTATAATTTTAAGAAGAAAAATTATTATTATTTTTTTTAATTAACTGTTATCAATTTTAAAATTAATTAAAAAAAAAAAAAAAAGTTATTACTCAAGACATAACACAACACTATAACAACAATATAACAAATACCACTAAAGATTGAGACTCTTTTGCATTGTAGAAGACAGGAAAAACAACAATTTCACATATTTGTGCACCCAGTGGAACTAATTTGTGTATATCCTTCCTTTTCATCGTGCAATGATGTTTAATTTTACTACAAAAAATGTATTATGCAATACTGAGATGTTTGAATGTGATTATGTACAGAAATTAACTAACAGTCATATATTACATATATAAAGCTAACTTCATCATACACAAAATGCTATTTTTATCAAAATTAAAATTATGAATTAATGTGGGTTTTGTCTTGTAGTCTTCAAATAAATATAATATTTACTAACTAACAACTATTTCTATTCTTCTCCCAGTGTTCCAGGGTATGTACGATGTTGTTTTCCTTAAGCAAATAAATTAAATATAATACAGGGTGTCTGCCAATATTTAAATATGGATTTACCTGACTTTTCCCTGATTCTCAACCTGTTTTTGCTGACTTAATTTAAAGCAACAAAATTTTAGGGAAAATAAACTTAAATTCTTTCAGAAAAGTGCTTTAGTGCAAATATATATAAATATAATTATAAGCAATATTCAAATTATCAATAGAAGGCCATAAAAAGAATCTTCTGAATAAATTTTACATTATGTGTATAATACAAAACTGGAAAAAGTCATATACATTTGCTATATATCCATTTTCCCTGATTATTTCAAAATACAACCTAATTTCCCTGATTACTCCTTCGTCTTTTGCAGAAATCTAAATTCCCTAATTTCCTTTTCTAGGCGACACCCTGTAATAACTTCCTTATAATCTTTATACATGTTCTAAAAATGAAATATTGCATTATTTTTTAAAATATTAAAGCGAATTTGTTGTTATGGTTTTTCTCAATTATTGGGGTACATATTTTCCTTAAACAACTAAATTTTAATATAATTAATAAATCTTAACTATAGTCTGTATAACATTATTATTAGTAATGCATATATTAAATATTATTCTAAAATATTACAATTAAACAATTTAAATCTAACACTTTTATTAAAGAACTTATTTTTGCTCATTTGCAAGATTTGCTATAATTAGTTGATTTTGCCACAAACAACATAATTTAATTTTTGTTTTCACAACCATTAACAACTTTTTGTTCTGTGTTCATCATGTTTGTCATATTCTGAAAATATATCAAATATAACTGAAAATTGCATTAACTTAGACAAGCTCTATATTGAATTAAAAAATATTTGAGTATTTAGAAAAAAATTACAAATTTCTTACTGTCAAATCATCAAAAATTGGTTAGATTTGTGCAAAACATAAAGTAGTCCTTCTTATCTTACTTCACATTCCATAATAAGGAGTTTAAGTAGAACTGTTTGTGTTGTTCAATTTATATAATATAAATTTTTAGTGGCTTGTTGTACCTGCTAGTCATTATTTGGTTCTACATATATATTGAACTAAATACATGATTTTAATATATTTTATGATGTTTTTAAAACATACATACATACATACATACATACATATATATACATCTCCCCATAATCTTTAAAATAAAACATTATGAAGTGCCAATATCATCCCAAATCGGCTAATCATTACTCTCTTATCTTAATTATTTGGATATAATTGCTAAATTATTTCATGTAATTTTGTATAAAGAAATATTTTAGTTATTGGTTACATTATTTAAGTTCTAAATATCCAAGTTAGATTAGCTGAACTTCCTGTTTATGCTCATTCTTATGAAGACTGTCAATTGATGATGGAAGCCCAAAAACCTGGCTTACCAATGGAAGCTAATCTTACCATTTTAAAAATACTAATATGATCGTATAAAGTAAAAAAATTAAGTTAATTACTGTATAATGTTGATCAGGCCGATAACTTTTCCAGGAAGCTGGACAGTATAATGTTCTGTTAAAAAAATGTAGTGATTAGGCTAACAGTTTTCTATTATGATGCAAAAATGTTTAAAATGTGTTTATAGTCATCCTGATTGACAATAATTTACAAGGCTGCAACATCATTTTGCAAACTTGCATGTTGCATGTTGTAAACTTAGTTTTTGAAATAATATGTTGAGCATGTTAGTATAAAAAACTAGTTTGCAACATTTATATTTTCTTACTAACTTTAAATAAGTTAATAGTCATAATAATTTTTGTGATTTTTTTTGGTCAAAAATATTCTGAACATGTTTTTAATTTAGAGGAATTAATTAACATCATTTATAATTGATGAAGTCCCTTTTTGCACTATAGATATAATGTGCTAGTAGATTAGCGGTAAAACATTTGGCTCGCTATCAGAAGGTTGGGGTTTAAATTACCTCTGCTGAAATTACTGTGCTCAATCTATTATTCCGCACAGCGTTTTTGTTAAAAAATATTAATTGTTAATGTTGTTTTTTAGTAAAAATGGTAATGTTAAGGATTGAGACAAAACATTTTTTAAAAATGAATTGCTCCTTTAACTAAAGTGGTCACTGGAGTAATAGTCCAGTGGGAAAAAAGACATCTTTAGACGAATAAAAGGCGTCTTTTTTATGACTTGTTATGTCTTTTTATAATCAGCCTAAATAAAGACGTGTGAAAGACGCCTTTTGAAAAGACGTCTTCAAAAAATAGGTCGAAAAGACGTCAATCGGTTGTTAATAAGGACATCATTATTTGTTTAAGAAAATTAAAAATAATTATTGCCAATAGACCTTTTCATAAATATCTGCGACGGAGAAAGGAGATTCTTCAAAGCGAGGCAGTGTTTGTAACAATCAAAACAAACTTTGAGTTTATATTGTTCAAATCACTTTAATATTGTTTTTATAGCAGTAACATAAATAATAATTAAACTATGGAAATACACTCATTCCAAAAGTCGTCAAAACCTACGGGTTGTACAAAAATAAACCATGCAAAGCTTTGATGAAGAACGTTTTTTTGCATACAGTGATGTTACATATACATTATGTAACATCACTGTATACATTATGTATACATAACGCATATATATATTATATACTTAATATATATATATATATTTATATATATATATATATGTGAGCGTGTATATATATATATATATATATATATATATATATATATATATATATATATATATATATATATATATATATATATATATATATACACACACACAGTAATTATAAGTATTGTAGCCTTAAAAGAGTAAAGTATTAGTATTGTAGACTTGGGTTAGCCCTCTATTTTTAGATTCTTTCCTTATCTAAATACGCAGTTATGTAATTTTTTTAAAATAGTTTTTAAAATTTAATTTTTAATTACTATATTTTCTATTTAATGATGCTATGTGAAAGTCAAGAAAGTACAAGCTAAACTGCACTTTTAGAAATGATTTTAAAAGTTTAACATCTGCCAGATGTTTATCTTTTGAATCATAAACTAAGTGATGCAATGATGAATAAAGATTTTTATGAATCAAGCAACAAAATTTGAAGGTATTATTTTATTACTTACTTAGCATTGGTCTCAATTACTCATCTTAAATAAAACTAAAAAAAATGTTGCTTTGGCTATTCTGTTCATTAATTAGACATTTACTACTTGTCTAACTTATTTAACAAAGTGTACCAACAAGAAGGTAAGCCGTAGGACTTTGCACTCCATTTGTAAATTGTCATGTTGTTGCCTAAGATTAGCTCTCCATTTCTGGATTCTTTTCTTTTTCTTAATTGGCAGTTATGTAATTTTTTTTAATAGATTTTTTGTTTTAATTTTTACTAAATAAAAAATTAACTTAAATATAAAATAAAATACGTAAATAAGGTCAATAAATTAAAAAAGTAAATATTTAAGTAATATTAGGTAAAAACCAATTCTAAGCTCTTCCACTAAATCAGAAAAAGTATTTAAAACTTTCAACATCAGGAGTTATTTCTTGATTAATAAATTATTTTTTTTTTCAATTAAATTTTTTATTTATTGCATTTTTTTGTATTTTTGTCTTTTTCTCTTTGTTTTTTAAATTCTTCAAAAAATAGCTCCAAAAACACAGGTATAATGCAACATCTTCATGTTTCTTCTCTTGACTTTACATATCTTTTACACTTTTAGAACTCTTTTACTTGCTAAAATAGCTAATTTGCTAAAATTTATACAATGATCTGACAAATCATATTTTTTCATATATATATTTAGTATATATACTATTTTCACCATGTACCAACTATAATATTTGGCCTTTATAATAATTGAATTTTATGAATATATTATTATTATTATTACTATAGTATTCTCTCCACAAAGAATAGTAAGTTTTTCTCTGCCCTTAACCAAATGATGGTAAAACAATATTAACACTAAATGGTCTATAGTATTCTGCTATTGTAAAGCCACAGTCACTCATTACAGTTATACCTTGATTAACGTAATAAACATAAATCCTTTTCTGGGTGCATTTCCTACTAAAACTTTAACTATTGTATTTTTATTATCTAATTACATAATTTTGTGCATAAATAATCAAGATAGTTGATTAACTTTGTAATCTACACAATCAACGATACATTTTACAGTAGGGAGCTTTTCCTGCATTCATTACGAAATTTTCTTCCTAACTCACTCTATACAAGGCCATATGCAGATGTCTTATACATAAAATATATCCATGTATTTACAGTGTTTAAAACTGTTCCATCTGAAATATTGTATAAAAATAAATAAAAACAAAGATCACAGTTCACGTGTAAATAAGTCAATGTTAAAATAAATGCATCAAGCGGCTTTAATACTCTTGTTCGTCCGGTAGATGAACTGTTTTTGTTTATTGATTGTTATAAAAAATTGTTTTTTCCATTTTTTTCCAAGATTTAAAAATGCTTAAACAGCTTGGTTATTGATGGAAATCCAGTATAAACTATACTGGATAAATGAATCTACTAATTTACCTTCAGCAACATTTACTTTAAAGTCTACTTCCTCTAGTGGCACTGACAATAATGTCGATAAAGAGATATCTACTTCATTTTGTAGCGAAAATTGTGCTGATGCAAACGAATCGTCATCGACATTTTCAAACAAACATTGCCTGAAACTTTGTGGTTTTCTGGATTTATCTGACACTGAAAATTTATTTCATGAGTGCAATATTGTCCTAAAAAATTTTATAAGTTTTATTTGTGTACCAAATGGGGTTTTATGGACCATTTCTTGTAAGAAATGCTTTTGACATAATCAACTAGATTTATTGTCTTTAAATTATCTTTATTTTCTTGTCTTTTTATTAAGTTACACCAAATATTTCTTTCTACAGTTAGAAATGTGAAAAATATAATATTTGTTGGAACTCTAATTCCATTTACATTATCTATCATAGCTATTTGAAAAACATTTAGAAAAAGCACATTGCAACCCAAACAATATCGCCATTTTTAAACATCGTCGATTTGTTTTGATTGTTACAAACACTGCCTCGTTTTCACGGAATGCTTTATGAAAAGGTCTATAGAACCTAACAAAGATGTGTTTTAACTCACAGTGTCGTAATTACAATATCTTTATTACGTTCTGATTGGCCCGTTTTTTGTTTACGAAAATACTTTTATATAACTTTTTTTATGTGAAACGTTTTTGCATAAGAAATTTAATTAAAAATTAACTTTTTTCGGTAGGCGGGTTTATTCAATAACTTATATAATAAACTATTATATTATGCAAATAATACATAATATAAATGCATATATATATATATATATATATATATATATATATATATATATATATATATATATATATATATATATATATATATATATATATATATATATATATACTGAAATAAATATACGATTGCAACTGTTTAGCTAAAAAATGTTAATCGGAAGAAGCAAAAGTTGATGGCGTGGTACCAGTAAGATGGTATCGATATTATCTAGTCTCAATTTAGTTAGTCGCAGGTAAGTGTTTTAAAAGGTTTTACCGTTTATTTTTAGACTAATTTTTTAATGTATTGTGCTTGAAGAACGTTGTTTATTACATATTAAATTAAAATATTTATTTTCAGACGAAAAATAAAACCTGTAAACAATTTCTCTCTATATTTACTTGTTTAAGTGCCAGTAAAACGAACGATAGA
>NC_061161.1:42702335-42737335 GCF_022113875.1 Hydra vulgaris | reverse complement strand
TATTATACTAAATGTGTAAATAAAATTTGGTACCTATTTAATTCCATAACATCTGATGTAAAAAGATTTCCGCTCATTTCAAAGTTGATCAAGCTAGGAAGAACTTTGTAAATCAAACAACTTTAAAAAAAAACTTATTTACAAAAAAGATAAGTACATTTAGCTCATCAACCCTTCTACAAGTGGAAGGGTTGGAAGTCATTTCACAATGATTTTGCAAGAATCATTTCACAATGATTTTGCATAAAGTATTTGTTTGTTTGTTGCTTGTTTTAAAATTTCACTCGTATTAAATGCAACGCGGTCTAAAGGGGCATGATGACACAGATCACTAGGGGCAAAGTGATACACTGTATTATTTTACCCCTTTGGTAAAGCATTTGAATATGGCCAAAATTATTTTTTGTTTTGATATAAGCATTAATGCAATTAAATTGTTTGGTGTAGACAAATACTTTTTTTCTCGAAGAGATAGTAAATATGTAAATACGCTTAATAAAATAAATAAAAACAGTCTTTTGTATTTGTTTACTTAATCTTTTATGTTTGTTTGCATATTTTTTTTATTTGGTTACTTAATTATTTTTTAAAGCTTCATTTTCAAGTCTTATTAAATGTATCAACTTGCCCAATGCTAATTATCAATTTGCAACAGCACGGGGCAGGTTGATACACAAATCTTTACCTTACTTTTTGTACTGTATTTACTTTAATTATGTTCTAATCAATAAAATTGTGGTACTAAAATATGCAGGGTTCTTAGTGGAACTAATAAAATTTATTATTTCCACTCAAAATATAAAATTTAGGTTTTAATGTCAAAAAATTTGAAAAAGAGTATTAACGTGCCCCCCTCTGCCCTTTATGTATATATATATATATATATATATATATATATATATATATATATATATATATATATATATTTATAACCAGGTATTAATGAAAAGAAAATAAAGATAATTACCAAATTATTTTAATTTAAAAACCCAACGAACTTTTTTTGGAAGTTATATATATATATATATATATATATATATATATATATATATATATATATATATATATATATATATATATATATATATATATGGTTGTGAACAAGACGAAAAAGCAATTTGATATGAATTTGAATTTGATTAAATGTTTGCTGATTGAATTCTTCATCTAAATTAATTAAAATCAAATGAAGGGAATGAATTTTCATGAAATGAAAATTCATTCACCTTAATTCAATTCAAACCGGTTATGATCATTAATATAAAGACAGGAATCAGAATAATAAATAATGGAATCATTAGTTGAACAAGACGGAGGTTGTTTGGACTGGGAGTTGGTTGTGAACGAAAGTGATAGCGTTGGTGATGTTGGTGATTAAATAGGTGGGTGATCAATAGTGGAATCATTAGTTAAAAAAGACGGTGGCAGTGAACTGATGAGATATAGCTGGTGATGTTTGTAAATTTGTTGGTTGTATATTTGATAGAAATAATTTTTAATGTTTTGCTGGTGGTTGGAAAATCAACACTTTTGCTTTCATGTCTGCTCTTTAATTAAATCTGGTTCTGCTTCGCTAACAAGATCTAAAAGTGAAAAAAAAAGTTTTTAAATAAAGGGTAGGATTATGAAACTTTTTAAAACTATTATGAAACAGAAGATTAGGAGATAAACTTAGGGTAAAATAAAAGATTTAAAATAAATATAATATTATAAATTATTTAATCTAATATTTTATAATTTGGCATATAAATCTACTGAATGGTTAAACATAAGCAAGCAATATAAGAATAATTTAAAAAAGTTATAAAATAAAAAACAAATTTAAAAACATTTAATAATAAGATTCTAATTTTTTTCTAAAATAAAAAAAAAATTGAATTGCAATAATTGAACTCGGCTATGTCAGATTTGAATTTAGAAAACAAATGACTATTTACTCACATTCTATTTTTTTGTACAAAGTTGTTAGCTTCTTAGCGAAATCTTCTTTTAATGCTACAGTATGTGTATTCAAGAAATAGTAAAATTATATCATACTAGCAGTAAGCAACCCGTAATACGGGTTAGTAGTAGATAAATCATTCTAACAATTTGATATTTATTTACTTTCTCTAATAAAATATAAATTTATTTATACAGTAAGCAACCCGTAATACGGGTTAGTAGTAAATAAAAAATTACTAACAATTTGATCTTTATTTACTTTCTCTAATGATTATAAACTTATTTATACATATTTTTAGTTAAACTCACTTTTATTTTTCTTGGCTTCTTAGTTTAAGAGAACTTTTAGCTTCATTAAAGATAAAGTTAACCATTTCTTTTGCAATGTTCAGACATTGAATGCGCAAATCACAACCATGTAGTAGTTAAAAATGACTTGAACTATATGCACAGAACATCGATGTCAAATTTTCAAATTCCGTAAAATTGTTTAGGTAAATATTGGGAATATATTCTACTCTCAATTTTGCTTTAAGCTGAGTCGTTTCTTTTTTTTTAAACTTTTTATTTTACTGAGTGAAGAGCTTAAAAATACGTCACTACCGCACCTAAACTTTTTAATATTATTAATATACTTTTTAAATATTTTTAAAACATCTAAAATATTACACCCAAACTTGTAGGCATAGAAGTTGGATATCCGGAAAAAACTATAAGTTGAAAAATATATTGCAATTCCGAAAAGGGCTTAGGCCTGCATACGGATCCTATAATATTATGATAAAGATTATTATTAAACCAACCTTTTTTTAATTAGTAATCCAGCAAAAACTTGTTTATAAAAAAACAATTAAGGAATATATGGATTTACTTTAATAGCTAACGTGTATCAACATATTTATTTCAGCGCACATCCAATCCATATTTAAACTAAGTTTATAAAATGTCCGGAATATTGCCTTAATAATTGTCCGGAATAAAATGTCCGGAATTTTGCCTTAACTTGGCGTTAAATTATTAGTTTTATTTCATTAATTTTTGTATAGATCAGGTTAATAATAAAAGCAATTGGATTTTACTCAATATTGTTGAAGTAATTATTCAGCTTTAATAAAATTGATAAAATCATATAAGACAGTTAAAAAATATATTTAAACCTTTGTTCACTTTTTAAAAATTCGTAAAAAAGCAATTATCAAGTTTACATATCTTTAAAAGAAATTTATTTACATGATGTATAGTTAAATATGTAACAAAAATATTTTAAAACAGAAGCATATATAAAACACATTTTTCTTAAAAAAACAAAGTTGATGCCGCCATTTACAACACCAAGGAGCCAAGCAGAGCCTATAGTAAAGAAAACCATATCAAATAATTTAAAATATTTATTACCGAAAGAGACGACAATTAAACATAATTAAAAAGCTACGTGATTCCATATTAGTAGGATTGTTATAGAAAAGTATATTAAAAAAGTATATTTAAAAAGTATATTTAAAAAAAAGTGTATTAAATAGAAAACAGATTTTTAAAAACTACCTAATTTTGTAAGCATTTTGCCAATGGTGTTCAACTTTGGAACCAATATCTTTAATGGAAAGCCGACTTGTTTAACTTATCTCATTTAAAGAATAAAATTATTAACACTTAAAGATAAAGTTAAAAAAAATGAATGAGATACATTACCAGACATTATGTGTTTCCAGAATAATTAAAAAAAGCTAGACAACACAACCTAGCTCTAAAGCAGTAACACCGCCTGGCACAAAATGCTGCCAAGTCACACCTCTGCTATAAGTACATCGCTTGGCTGGCAAGGTTAACAAACTTGCTCAACACACTTGCCAAGACACACCACTTTGAAAACATGGAAACAACATAACTTAAACATATATACAACTATAAACAAATATGACTTCATATAACGCATATAAACACAATATATAACAATATTAAATAACAAATATATTTATCAAAAACTATGAAAAAAAATTAAAATAATAAATAAAGTTATACATACAAAATGTGCTCTCAACCTTTTTTGAAATGAAAATCTAAAGACTATAAATTAAGAACATTAGAAAATATAACATTACTTGTGTAACATTTTTCACCTACCATACCTTGAATAGGATGTTTATCAATTTTGAAAAACAAACTATTAAACGCCCTTGTTCTTGAACATGCTACATATAATTGACCATGAGAAAAACATGATTTTTTTAAATAAACACCAACTCTATCAAATGTTTGACCTTGACTTTTATTAATTGTCATCGAATAAGCCAATCTGACAGTAAACTGACGACGTTTTAAAACAAAAGGTAAATTAGAATCTGATGGAGCCAACTGAATTCGAGGAACAAATACCCGTTTACCTTCAGAAACACCTATCAAAACCTCTGCATCAATATAATTGTTTTGGAGAGTACAAACTTTCATTTGGGTTCCATTACATAGCCCAGCTTTAAGATCTAAATTTCTAAGTAGCATATTTACACAACCAATTTTCAATTTTAAACAATTAGTAGGCATACCTGAAGGATTGAAGCTGTTCAAAAACTCAACAGGGAAATTATTTATTTCATTAAGATTGTCAGTGTCTATTTGATCAGCACTTAAATAAGTTTTGACCTTTCCATGTAGACGTTCAAGCACTTCTTCATTGATTGACAATGAATCCACATTAGTGGGTGTTAAAATGACACGTTTAGCATAATCATCTTGTTGAGCATCTCCAAATATTTTTTCAACAATTAATTTGTTTTCTCTAATAATGCACTGTTGCGGTATTTCAATACATCCTTTAAAAGGATCTTCCTCCTTGACAGGTATTGTTCCACTACCAAGTTTTAACAGCCATTCGGAAAATTCTCCTTCTCCATCACGTACTCTCATATTTTCAGTTAATGTAAACTTCTGCACCCATTGCCACTGTAAAGAACATTTTATACATAATTCTACAACTTCAGCTGGTCTCCCTCTTTTCACAACAGGCAAAATTTGCCTAAAGCCACCACCAAAAAGAATGACTTTTCCTCCAAATGGAAAGTTGTTGTTGCAAACATCTTTTAACATCCGATCGATTGCATTTAAAGCGTGTTTGGGAATCATGGATGTCTCGTCAAGCATGAACAAACTAACTTGCCTTAAAAATTGTCCCTGAATAGAGTTAAGAGTCACATTACATGTGCTGTTATCCAGTATTGGGACAGAAAGTTCAAATAACCCGTGCAGCGTAGATCCATTTGTAAGAAGAGTTGCTGCTATGCCAGTCCATGCAGCTGTAGCAGATTTAACACCCCTACTGCTCATTTCAGCAATCAAATAATTTTGCCACTACCGGCTGGTCCATCCATAAAAAACAATCTGGAATATTGATTTTCTACACATGGTTGCTCGTTCAATGCAGCAAGGACAGCATTACTTACATTTAATTGATTGACATTAAGAAGCGGTCTCATTCTATTAGCTTCGTCAATTGATTGCTGAACATTATCATTTAAATTTTCTAGATTAAAATCTATGAATTCATCAACAACAGGCAAATTATAATCAGATAGCGTTTTACCACTTTGATTAATAATCTTTTTGATTTGAAGGAGAGTAGCTTGTTCAGCTAATATAAATGGAACTTGGCGATGAATGAAATCCTCCTACATTAAAGTTTTGTATATATTCCAAAGTTGCAAAGGGTCATCAGGTTCACAAAAGGTTAAAATAATTGAAAACAGCTGCCTAATTTGCTTAGACATTTGCATTAAAACTGCCTCAGAAAGAGTATTCTGCAATTCAGTGTCATCTTGCAACAAACCATTAAAAACACACGCTTCACGAAAGGTTTCAAGAACTATTCCATTAACAGTACGCAAATCTTGTAAAAGTAACAATCTAAGAAAAAATAATTTTCCTGTTGGACTAACTTTATACATTCTTACTATCACCTTATTTCCACCTCTTTGTCTAACCTTTGTCTAACAATGTTTATCATCAAATACAAAGTGATATGGAATGTCAACATATCAGTAGCGATGGGCTCCTACATTTTCAGAATTTAATTTAAACCAGGCCGTAAGGTGTGTATCACGTTGAGCAGCACGATCTAAAGCCACTTGTTCTTCTCCTTCTCTAAAATACACAATCTGATTCTCAGGAAGATGAACCTTAAGACGGATAATAGTGTGTGACATATGACTTATGGGATACTCAAATATTCGCCACAGTGCCTCAGGTGCACTAACATAACGACAATCTCAGAAAGTGTTTATTTCATCGCGATTAACCTGTTCATTTATCAAAACATTTGCACAATCATGGCCTTCGTATATGTATTTGTACAAACATTTAGTAGCCTTTACAGACATGCAAGCTTCAACATTAATGTGGGCTTAATATTTCTTTGATAACCAAGGATTATAAGGCCTTTAAAATTGATAACCAACCCATTATCACGACGCCTATAGCGCGGATAACCATTGTGAACAGCTACTGTGTTGGCATTAAAATTTTTAAGATAATTTTTGCTGCACACCCCATCTTTCATGCAGGGAGAATTTGGATTCAGTATCCCACATGGGCCGTGAATCATGCAAGTTTTGATAATATCATAAAGTTAACAATTAACTATCGGATCTGGAATTTCTGCACAAATCAAATTATCGATATCCTGTGATGTTTCAATCATTTGCTAAATGAAGTAAAATGTGGGTATGCGGCAAACCACGCTTTTGAAACTCAATAACCTGAACATGCGTTACAACTTTGCTTTATACACTATGTTTGAATATATTATTGAGGAGGTTATTTAACTTGAGTTTAAATACTCGAGTAACCAAATCAGGTCTATCATTCGCATTCTGACCCGGATAAAAATTTTCTGTTATTTCACGCCATTTTGGGTTGCAAGTAAAAGTTATAAAAAGATCTGGTTTACCATACTTTTTAATAATTGCCATAGCATCTTCAAAGTTTTCTTTTAAAGCTCTAGGACTTCCTACATAGGATGATGGCAAAACTACTACTCGTCCTGGTCTAATATTACGATCATTGGCAATGTTGTTAATATGTTCATGTTAGGCAACGTACTGCTCGCTTCTCAGCTAATTTTGATTATTTCTGATAAAAGCAAGACGCTGGCCTTCAAATTTTACATATGCATCTACAGCATATTGCTGAAATAGTTTCTTGCCATAAAATAATGAACAGAAAAATTGCCTAACAGAAAGTCTATAATTGTAGAACTGAGATAATGTAACATGATTTCTAACCAGTGTGGCACGCTCAGGGTTATGCACCAATTGATTATGCCAACCAGCATCACCTCTTGGAAAAAAAAGCGGATAAACCAATGGATCCAAGTTGGCTGACATACTTGATACAATTTTTAAAGGATGACCTCTTGGGCAAATAACAACTTCCCTGGAAGCTGGCGGAGCACCATCTTCGCTAACAAATACAACTGCAACTTCATCATGTGAAGGTAGATTATAACGACGTCTATCACTGCCTTCAAGTAAAGACATTTTTACAACAGAAGCTGAGCGACCTTCTATAGCCGCTTTACGAATTTCTTCATCTTCTACTTCAGCCATGTTTTTAAATGCAAGAGCAAATGGACTTTGTTCCATAATTATAGTTTGCAATTGAAACATTAAATCACGTAAACAAAGATCATTACCACAGTGTTGCATTCTAAAATTTAGTGCAGCAAGTGGATCATAAAAATATAGTTGAGAATATATTGGTGGAATATCTTGATCTGGCCTAAGATTACCTACACGATGAAAAATCTGGCCACATATTTTAAAACATGGAAGCCCATGATTCATTGGGTGAACTACATTTGCTGTAAAAGAAGCAAAAGAAAGGCAGGCATTATAATTTCGAAGATGTTTTAAAAAATTAGCATTAGCATTACGATCTACATAATTCCCTATAAACAAATCCTTTAAAGCTTGTGTAACTGGTGAAAGTGGAGGCAAAGCTACATTACCATTATGGCAACATAGAAAATGTGTTTTATCTGGAAATTTCTTAGTACCACAGTGCTGACAAATTTGATTCATTTCTCCTAAATAATTATAATCTGGAATAGCATTACTTCTCGCTATAGAATACATTCGCCCTTGTCCAACAGCTCTTCTTTTATTTTGGCGACGATTAACATTATCTCGATCGAGCCTATTTCTTTCATTTTGGCAACGATTAACATTATCACGATCGAGCCTATTTCTTTCATTTTGGCAACGATTAACATTATCTCGATCGAGCCTATTTCTTTCATTTTGGCGACAATTAACATTATCTCGATCAAGCCTATTTCTTTCATTTTGGCGATGATTAACATTATCTCGATTGAGCCTATTTCTTTCATTACGTCTACGATTATTTTCAACACGCCTTATAGCACTTACATCATCTTGTAAATACAAAACTTCATCTAGCCTATCATCCATTTCAATGTCATCATTTTCATTAAACATATTTATCAAAGCAACACTAATTATTACTTTTTTTTTACTAATCTAAAGTTAACAATAAAATAAAAAACTTAATAACTAAAAAAATCATACTCGAAAAATTAAAAAAAAAAATTTTCAAAACAAATATATATAAAGAAACCTAACAAATGCAAAATAAAATTAATTTGCCATCATCAAAAGTAATACAGGTTTCTTAAGTTTATTTGATAGAAGTTAAGAAAAACCTGCAACCACATCAGCAAAAACTTATTTTATTTCTCATAAAAAAAAAAAAAAAATTGCGACAGCGTCATAGTTCATGCGTTGGGAGAAAACATTGAACAAAACACGTAATAAAACTTATTAATGCATTATGTACAGTAGAAAACAGGTTATTAACGCGGATTTATAAATTTTTTTCTCCTAACACACTATTATGCTGCCGCAACGCTGACGGGACACCGATTGTAATTGAAATTGACGAATCAAAGTTTTTTCATCGCAAATACCATCGCGGGCAATGGCGACCAGGTCATTGGGTGTTTGGTGGTATTGAAAGGATTTCGCGGAAGTAATTTTTAGTCGAAGTGCCAGATAGAACTGCTGAGAGTCTGGAAAACGCAATATTGGAATTTATTTTGCCGGGAAGTCATATCGTTTCAGACGGATAGGCATCTTATGCTGGGATTGAAAGGCTGAATGATGGAATTTATTCCCATGCTGTTGTTATCCATGAACGTCACTTTGTTGATCCGTTAGATAACGAAATCCACACTCAAAACATCGAGAATTTATGGATGCGCGCTAAGTGTAAACTGCGGCAACAGTTTGGAACTTATGAAGATATATTTACATCACATCTTCATGAATTTATTTGGCGACAAAGATTTAAAGAATTTCCAATATTCTCAGCATTTCTTACTTGCGTTTCCCGTCAGTATCCTCTATAACTGATACATTTATAAAACGGCTATTTTCATAGCCACACATTTTAAAAACATGGCTTAAACATAAATTACGATAAAGTGTTTAGGTGCAGGGCAGTACCGATATTAGTTTTTAATGAAAAAAAAGAGGGAAAAGGAAGAATGATGAAAATAAATTGATTCCTGCCCTTAACCTTACCCTTTGATGTGTTACCAACTCCCTTGCGAGTTTTCCCTAAGTCAGTCGACGTGTTGTATTGAAGCCCTCGCCTACCCCTAAATCAGTATAGCGTCAAAGCGCTAACCAAATTTATTATTTAATGTTTATTATTTTTAATATTTATTATTTGTATATAATATATTAATACAATATGCATTATTTTATATATAATATATATATATATATATATATATATTATATATATATATATATATATATATATATATATATATATATATATATATACACATATATATTATAATTATTATTATTATATAGAAATATATTTGAAAATAAAAATATAATTTTTTATAAAGCTTTCTTATTTTAAACCTTTCAAAGCAATTAAAACTCGTTTTGAATTTCTTTTGTTTTTTAGTCTCCGCGAACGAGAGCGCAAAAAGCAAAATAATATAATTATTTTACGCCGCTTAACTGCAGATATACCTCGAAAACCCTAATTTATGTATGAGAAAATAACTTGAACTTACTAAAAAAGCGATCAGCTTCTTTTAACTGCTCTAAAAAATAAAACAAATACTGCTTAAAATGTTTTAAAAAGATTAACGACAAAACTGTTTTCTTAAAAAAGAAACATTGTACTATTTTACCAGTCAATTTAGTTCTAACTTATTCTAAAAAATGAAAAATAAATACATATTTAGATACCTTAAAATGAAGAATAACACAACACCCTTTTGACAAATTCCAGAAGAAATTTTTTTCTATTTTTCTATTCTTAATTATTTTTGCTAAGAGAAAATACATACAGATATACATATATATAAATATACATAACAAACTAACAATTATTTAAATTTTTATTTTAAAAAATAAACAACATTAATTCTTCTTGAAAATAAGTGTATCAGCTCCAATTTGCTTGCTGATTTTACTCGAATGACCGCGTGGAATATATAACTGCTCTTAGAAAATTCTAGAAGCAAAGAAATAGTGTATTTTACATAATGCAGAACCGTAATTAACAAAACGAACAATAGGCGTAACAATGCGTAACTATGCGCATTAATAATAATAATAATATTCATTCGGCTATTCATTATTAACTAGCAAAAACAACCCGTAATACGGGTTTTGGTCGGTCTGTTACATTATTAATTTATAGTGGTTGTTTTCCACAAATTAATGTTGCAAAACCTTAACTAATACCCTTTTAGAAAATCGCATTCAGCTTGAAAAAATTAATCCATCTGTAAAATTATCATAAAATGTATGAAGAGGTAAAATAATTTACCAACTATTACTACTACATTTACAATTACTACTTAATATTATTTAAGTAATTTACAAATGGCATAGGTCATAACAGTGTAAGGCAGAACCATTTTCATCGACCTTCCTAAGTTTAACACAATACGTTTTTAGTTACTGACACAAAATAATAACACTTGGTCATGCTTTAAATTGACGAAAGTATCAACTAAATCCTTGTAATAATTTTTATAATAGGAACCATTAAGATTAAAATGAAGTTAACTTATATTATACAGGAGTTATCAATTTTTTGGTATTCCCTTGATTAATTGTTCTTTAGAAAAGAAAATTGTTAACTTAAAAATGTTAAATGCATACATTTAAATAAATTTATTAAAAATAAAAAAGTTTATTATAAATAACTACGCAAATGAGTACACATACCTTTCAAACGAAAAAATTTAATTTACGATCAAACAAATTTATATCTGTTATTATCTTGGTCTAACATCAGAACAAACCTTAGAGGCTGTTCAAAAGAACATTAATAGGATTATCAAAGGGTTTAGTGTCTCGGAAAGTAATCCTTCTCATGGAATAAAAATCAAAACATTTTGAAATAACAGACTTAAAGGTTGTCGAGCAGGGACATTTTGTTGCGTTTTCCAGGACATTTTATTTCTTATTAGATGAATATTATCAGTTATCTTTACGTTATATTTTTTTCATATTTATTATAAGGGTATAACAAATTTTTTAATGCATTAATGCATCATGCGACAAACGCAAAATAAAAATTATAATAGATAAGTAGACATAAAAATTTGTAAACCAAGTTGACCCGACCAGGGTTTTGTTAAGTCTGTTCAACACAGACCATTTCTACATTATTTGTTTGGCCTCTTTATTTTATTAATTTTTTAGTAAACGGTAATTTGCCACCATTTACTAAAAATTCCTTTTGTAACTCGAAATTTAATTTTCCTAAATATTTTGACTCTAATAAAGAGGTTCCTCCCCTTATTTTGCTTTAATGATGCCAGGTGAATAAAATAAAATAATAAAATGTAAAACAATGATCTATATATTTAAGAATGTTTTCTTTCTTTTCTCAAAAGTGTTGCATATACAGACTAAGCTAACTAATTAGTTAAACACATAAATAAAACTTAAGTAAGTCGATATTAATGCGCTAAACTACAATATTTTTCATGTTTTTAAAGGTTTTTAGTTACGACCCCCCATTTACAAAAATCCCCTTAAAATACGTACAACAAATTATTAGGCATAAAATAGATAAAATATAAAATTAACTAATAGCATATATTTATATCTTTTTAACTAACAAAAATTTACAATAAAAAGAAATCAGGTTTTTTTATTTTATAAATCTTACAAATACGTACAACATATAATTAGGCATAAAATAGATAAAATATAAAATTAACTAATAGCATATATTTATATCTTTTTAACTAACAAAAATTTACAATTAAAAGAAATCAGGATTTTTTTTTTATAACTCCTACAAATGCGTCATAAGGTAATTTTAAAATAAAAAAGTAATGAAATTATGATATCATAATTACAAAAAAAAAAAAAAAAAAAAAAAAAAAAAAAAAAAAAAAAAAAAAAACTACCAACACTACACAATTACCAAAAATCGATCTACCTATTTAAAGTAACCTATTTTTAAATTGCAGTTAAGGATTTATCGAAAATGTAACTATAAAACCTGTTTTGAAGTACCAAAGCATTAACAATACTAAAAGAAATATCAAACTAAGATATAAATTGTTGTTTTGGTTTTTATAATTTAAACATATATACAACTATAAACAAATATGACTTTATGTAACACGTATCAATACATTTTACAACTATTGAATGATATATATATATTTACCAAAAACTATGAAAAAAAATAAATAATGATAAAGTTATTCATACAAAATGTGCTCAAAACCTTTAACAGTAAATTTTCGAAATGAAAATCTAAAGACTATAAATTAAGAACATTAAAAAATATAACAATATTTATGTTACATTTTTTTACTTACTATACCTTGAATAAGATGTTTATCAATTTTGAAAAACAAACTGTTAAATGCTATAGTTCTTGAAAATGCAGCATATAGTTGACCATGAGAGAAACACGCTTTTTGAGATATTTCTTTTTCTATATGTTTAATTTCGCGTTACGTAATACATGGTGGCCACAAAAATTTAAAAGTTAAATTCCAGGACATTTTGTTGCGTTTTCCAGGACATTTTATATCTTATTAAATGAATATTATCAATTATCTTTACGTTATACTTTTTTCATATTGATTGAATTATAGAATAGAATTTTATATTATTATTACAATCTTATTTAAAATTAAATTCAAACCATTTATATAAAAAAAAATTTTGCATAAAAAATTTAATATTACTTTAATATTATTAGTAATTTTTTAACTTGACTCAGAAAAAAAAAAGTTCCAGGACATTGCAGGACATTTTTCAAAAAAATGTAATTTTCCAGGACATTCCAGGACTGTGGCCACCATGGTAATATATAGACAATCCCTATAAAAAAAAACTGGAAACTAAAAGATTTTATTTATTACAATATTTGAACAACCAAGAGACAAATTAAAGAATTATATCTTTTAATAGCAAATTATCAATCGCAGTATTAAAAAATACGCAAGAGCTCAGTATTTACAGAGCTTAATCAGAGCTCAGTAATTACAGAGTTTAATCAATTCTCTCTCTACAATTCCCAATACTAATTCTTATTTAAGTCTCATCTAAAGAGAGAGAGAGAGAAAGTGTTTTAAAAACAGCATGTTAGAAAAAGTAAAAAAGTCATGCAATAAATAACAGTAACTGGTTTCTTAATTAAGTTCCAGCTTCTCTCTAACTGTTGACAAATGATTAATATTGTAAATTTCACATCATATTAAATTAACAAAATTAAAACCATGTTTCAACAGTAAGCAAAATAATCAAGTGATGACAAAGACAACTAAAAAGAAAAAATGAACACAATTATGTTTAAGTTTACAAAAAAAATAAATATATATAATCATTTAAAATTGAAACTGTTATTATTTGTTTCTATAAATAGTAAAATTCATACTTTGCTTTATTTTAAAGAGTCTAATGTAAAGTCAAATAATAGACATCAACACCGCTTGACACTGAATTCTGGCAAGTAAGTTTTCGGTTCATCAAGCAAAATTTCTTATATTTCAACGACAATTAATTTTATCACGCCTAGATCTATTTCTTTCATATGACAACAATTTTAATTCACCTATAACCATTTACACTAATAACTTCTTCAAACCTAAAATTATACATCTGTTATCATTAAATATATATTACCAGTGATTAAACTACTGTTACAACTGAATAAATGAACGTTTTATATTTTTACAACTGAAAAATATAAAACAAAATTTATTACATTATTTTAATTTAGCAGAGAATTTAGAACACAATGCAAAGTTATTTGCATTGTGTTTTAAATTCTTTGCTAAATTAAAAAAGCCTTCAGGCACAGTCTTTTATGTATATAAACTTCATGTATGCAGATTTATGTATATAAACTTACCTGTCAAAAATTACACTCAGTTTTCCATATTAAATACATAAAATATATATCTAATATAAAATTAAACAAAACATTAATCTTACTCAAATCAGTTAGAGTTCGACTGTTTAAATATTTTTATTATAAACCCTTCTATTTAAAAAAAGAAACAATTGATTTGAAGTGATTAAAAAGCACTTTAGCTCTTTCCATTTGCACTAAAAAATAAAATAAATCTTGCTTTGCTAAGTTGCCTAGTTCTTAAGAATCTGAAAACAAATAAGTAAAAAACCAAGAACAAAAAAACATTTATTTACTAAAACTACTCTATTTAAACAAATTAAATTAAACAGAGAACAACATTAATACTCCTTGAAAGCTGAAAAACTTTTCAGCTCAAATTTGCTTGCAGACCTTGCTTATAAAACCAATTGAATAAGAAAAGCATCAAAAAAGCCTAGAAACTACTTAAAAATGGTGTATGCAAAATTGAACTTTAAATGTTGATTAGAGTAGATATTTTTAAAAAATTCAAAATGATTTGTTCTTCTATAGCAAATAAATAAACCATAAATCTGAAGTTAAAAATGCAACGAATAAGTAAATACAAAGAAAAATATCATATGTGAATTGAAAATCAATGTACCTGATAGAGATAAGCTGTTGTGATACCTGAGTAGTAGTTGCTAAATATTGTTTTTTCATGATAAACAAATTGTATTTATAACGAAATGATGTCTTGAATGAATTTTGGTAAATAAATAAAAGCAGTGAGTTCTAGTAATAAAACTACCTATTAATCATTTTTAACAGCTGACACCAACATAAAGATAAGCCAAAGGTAACAATATTACGCAAAAAATTATTAAAGATAATGCAATGTGTTTTCAGAACAGTTATATGAAAGGCTAGGCAACACTTAGACCTAAAGCAGTAACATCGCTTGACTGGTAAGGTTGATAAATCTTGCTCTACGCGTTAGCTAAGTCACTCCACTTTGAAATCATGGAAACAACATTACATAAACATATATACTATTAAAAAAAAATTCTCAAAACAAATATATAAAGAATCCAAACTAATGCAAAATAAAATTAATTTGCCATCGTCAAAAGTAATACAGGTTTCTTAAGTTTATTTGATAAAAGTTAAGAAAAACCTGCAACCATATTAGCAAAAACTCATTAAAAAAAGTTAAAATTTATTTTGTTTCTAATAAAGAAAAAAAAAATTTAGAAACAAACAACATATCTTCGCAGACAGCGCCATAAGACATGCGTTGGGAGAAAACATTGAACAAAACGGGTAATAAAACTTATTAACACGTTATGTACAATAGAAAACAGGTTATTAACGCAGGTTTATAAATCTTTTTCCCCCAACACACTATTATGCTGCCGCAACTCCAAGGGTATACATAGTTGTTAATACTATAGATAAATTTTTTATATAATACGTACAGTAAATTTGATAAATAAACCTCTACAATTAAATCATGGCTTTTATCCCAATTATCAAATGCTTTTGATAATTGGGGTAAAAGCCATGACAACATTTTGTTATAAATAAAATTTATCTATAGTATTGTTAATACTTTGCTCTTTGAATAAGTTTATGTTTTTTTTCTTTTTAAAAAATTTATTAATTTGCCTTGCATGATTGAATTTTGGTTTAGGATATAATTGTGTTATTATATGTTTGTTTTTATATTTATATCTAATTTATAAAGATTTAATTTATAGTCAAGAAAAATATAATTTATTTAATTTATAATTAAGATATAAAATAAAATATCTAATTTATAAAGATTTAGATCATTTGAAAATTTATATTTACAGAACTTTTATTAATCATAATCAAGTTGTTGAACGATGTGACAAAAGCTCAAGATCTCAAACCTCAGCTGCATATTGCTTGCCAAAATTTAATCTTTAAAAAACTATGAAACTTTATACCTTTTGACTTGCTCTTTGTTTGATAAGCCGGGATTTTGATTGATGATCGTCGAAAAACAAACATATAATAACACAATTATATCCTAAACCAAAATTCAATCATGCAAGACAAATTATTAAATTTTTTGAAAAGAAAAAAAACATAAATTTATTCAAAGAGCAAAGTATTAACAATACTATAGATTTTGTTTATAACAAAATGTTGTCATGGCTTTTATCCCAATTATCAAAAGCATTTGATAATTGGGATAAAAGCCATGATTTAATTGTAGAGGTTTATTTATCAAATTTACTGTACGTATTATATAAAAAATTTATCTATAGTATTAACAATACTATAGATAAATTTTATTTATAACAAAATGTTGTCATGGCTTTTATCCCAATTATCAAAAGCATTTGAAAGCATGAAACTACCCATAAATATCTTTTAATGGTAGACACCATCTAATAATTCAATATTAACATGTATAACACGAAGCTTTAAATTTAAAAGTACAATTTAAAAAAGATTACAATAAACTAATTACTTATAAAATTTTAAAAAGATTTTATAAATACTTAATGTCTACTTAGACATTTTGAAAAGATTACGATTTTGAAAACTTGAAACTTTAAATTTTAAAAAACTGAAACTTTAATTCTACCTCAAAGAAAACAGATATATATTGAAAAGTATTTTTATTTCTTTTTAAAAATTTAAAAAAGCTTTTAAATTTACTCCCTCCAATATTATTATATAATATATATAGTATATATGATAAATAAACCTCCACTATTTCCTTGGTTTAACAACTCGATTATGACTAATAACAACTCTGTAAACATGAATTTTCTAATAACCTAAATAAATTATAAACAAATAAACTTAAATAAACGTGTATGCAAATGATAAATGCAATATTAAATACAGAAAGACAAACATAAAATAACACAATTAAATCCTAAACCAAAACTCATTCATGCAAGACAAATTATTATATAATTATTGAAGAGCCAGAAACATTTTTTTTTTCAAAGAGCAAAAGTATTAACAATACTAAAGATAAATTTTATTTATAACAAAATTTTCAATAAAAATTAAATTGAGATAAATTTATAACAAACTGTTGTCATGGCTTTTATCCCAATAACCAAAACTATGTGAAAGCATGAAACTACCCATAAATATATTTTAACGCTAGACACAATCTAAGAATTAAAGTAATCTCTAACACGAAGCTTTAAATTTAAAAGTACAATTTAAAAAAGATTGCAATAAATTAATTACTTATAAAATTTAAAAAAGATTTTAGATTACCTATAATTTTAGGCTATTATCTACTTAATGTCAACTTGGACATTTTGAACTCGTACCATGAAAGGTTGAAAAGAAATCTTGAGGAAAGCACGCGGTAAAGAAAAGTCTAGAAACTACTTAAAAAGTGTATTTTACAGATACAGAACCGTACCGTAACTATAAAACAATACGCGTAACTATGCGCACTAATAATAATATCCATTCGGCTATTCATTATTAAGATATAATGATCATAATAATAATAATAATAATAATAATAATAATAATAATAATAATAATAAAAAAAACAATAATAATAATAATAATAATAATAATAATAATAATAATAATAATAATAATAATAACATTTCAATAGGAATATGAGTTGGTTAAAAGGGCATAAATCAGGAGTATTTACAATACAACTTTTTACTAATAAAGCTTTTTATACAATTTGCTCTAAAAAAATTATAGATAAACATTCTGCATAAGTATACATGAAAACATAATTGGCAGTTTTTAGACATGTTTTGAAAAATTTAACACAAGCAAAAACATTCATTTCTAATGTGAAGAAATATTCAATACTACAAAGTGATCCACTAGTGAGTTTAACAAGTGAGTCACAATGACAAATATTCTTATAACAAATATGGTAAACACTTTTGACAATAGAAACTTTGTAGTATTTATGAATTGTAAAAATATGCTTGCCAAAAAAATGCTCCAAAAACAGTTTCTCACATTTAGGAATATTATAAACACTTTATCTAAAATTTTAATAGAGCCAACAGCAAATCCTTTAAAATCAAAATTGTGAGAGGATAACATATCACCTTAAAAGTCAACGCAATCTTCGTTTATAATAGTAGAATTAAAGGCTTGAATGTTACATGTCGTTAAATACGAAAACCAATCTATTACTTGAGTAGATAAGGGAAAGCGGGGCAACATGGCAAACGTTTTGAAAGCTCTGAGTTATTGCAAAACTATCAGTCGTGAAGCAATAATGCTTTCTCAATATGTTTATGTTATTAAAACGATTCATTGCCTACTTGAATTTTCAGTTTGCCAATATAAAAATTTAAAATAAATATTAAAATAAAAACTTCATGAATTTGTCGTTTGGTCACGTGACGGTGACAAGATTATAAACTTTTAAAAACTACTATTAACACTAACTCCAATTTTATAAACTTTTAAAAACTACTATTAACACTAACTAAAGTAACACAAAATAAACACAAGTGGCAAAAAACTACTTCTAAAGAAGTTAACCTTGAAAGACTCCATCCATTTTGAGAAACCGAAAGTGAGGAATTTTTTTTAAGCGCAAAAAGTAAACTTATGCGTATAAAATTGCGTTAATAATATTTAAAAAAACCAATTGGTGTTTTAAAATACAAGATGCAAATACAGTTTAGTTTTCACCTAACTTTAAGATTTTTTGTTAAGTTGTTATATGAAAATCAATCTTGCCCCATTCGCCATGTTCCCCGCTTTCCCCTATATCTTGAGTACCATTTAAAAAAGATAAAATGATGCCATTAAAATTTTCAAACTGGTGACAAAAATAAGATAGCAAAGAGTCCGATAGACGAGCATATGAAGAAAGATGAAGTAATTGTTGAAAATTATATGAAATATTTTCTTTACCAAGCAAACAGGAAACTCATAAACAAATCTATTAACTAATAATGTGGCTTCATTAATTACACTTTCAGATAACACCTTATTATTTAACATAAAAACAGTATTAGATAAAAGGATAAAATGGTCAAAAAACTGAGGAGGCAAAGCATCACATAAAATAACAGGACCATAAAAACTAAAAAATTAAAAAACTTAACACCTTTCCAATGCTTTATACAAATTAATGATCGTGGAATCCGTCTTATATTGCTTGGCATACTGATTGTAGATAAAAGATTATTTAGAACAGTGCAGTGTCTTCAAATAGAAAAAATAGAACCAGAATAACAACTATCAAACCAGAAAGAAAACATAACTTTCATAACACCAAGCTCAATACAGTGCAGAATATCAACAACTGATCCATTTACACAATCAAAATCAGGTACTCTTACTAATGGAGAAAAATCTAAAAACCATTTAACCACATTATTCCGGAAAAAATCTGAATGGTTTCTACAACTCCCATTAATATCAGAAAATGGATTAGCCATACAAGACCTCTTACCTTTTTTAACTCTTATCCCTTGAGACAAACACCAATGGCAGCCATTGTAACCATTAAACTGCCTACGACAAAAAAACATAGCTCTTCCGATTGTATCGCACGAAAAAATAGGTACAAAAAAAAACACGAACATTATTAGATAAGAGTATACCAGTAGTGGATAGCTTAGTAAAAATATCAACAAAAGGAGATAAAAAAAGTTGTATATTTGGTTTTTTAAAACCAGACCAGAGACCAAATATTAGTATTAGTAAGTATTAGTAATTTGCAATGAATATGAAAAATGATGAACAGAAGCTAGCAAAGGCCTCAATGTCTACTTTGATGATTTAAAACAGGAACTCCATCAGTATTAACAACAAGTTTAATTGTTGCTTGCCCATTTTCTTCAAGACTTGCTAAATGAATCCAATCGTTACCACACGTGTTTTAAAGCTGTTTGTTAATGTTCAAAATATGAAAGTATTTCTTATAAAGATAGGATAATGTAAAATATTTCAAACATTTTGAACTTTGCTTTTTAGTACCTAAAACAACTTCAAAGATGTCACAAAAGAAAACTTTTTCATAACTCTTTTTCCTTCTTAAAAAACTTCAAAAACAGATATTTACATGTCGGTAAGAGACTGTGTAGCTACAAAAGAGTTAAGAGTAGGCACTTCAGTCCATTTTATGATATTGTAATAAAATTAAGTTGAAATGTTAATTTTAATTTCATTTTATTCAAAATTTTGATCTCGTTTCAAAATGAGTTTATCCAATTTTGTAGCACTTATGGTTATTAAGAAATTTGCATTTTAATACTACCTAATTTGACATTTTTTCAGACAAAAAATGCGCTTTTTCTTTTCAGTTTTTTTTAACATTTATTTTTCATCATCAAAACTGCGTAAAAATTTTAAGCAACGACTATAGACAATAATCTATTTGTTATCATTAAACAATATACAAATAAAACAACTTTCAGTTCACAACTTAACTTTAGAACACCAAAATAAATATATATATACATTAATATAGTCATAGACACATTACACATTATTATAGTCATAGCTCTATTACAACATTAAATTGTGAATCAAAACACAAGGTTGCCCAATTTTAAATTTTCTTGAGTAATATAAAAGATTTGTATATATATATATATATATATATATATATATATATATATATATATATATAATTTATAATATATTTAATATATTTTTAACATAACTTTACTAATAATATATATAATAACTATATATGATACGTTATAATAACTATAAACAATATAGATATAAATATTATAGATTATTATACACTAATAATTTATAATAATATTATGTAATTTACAATATATTTCTAATATATTGTAAATTAAATAATAATATATAATATATATTATTACTAATAATATATATAATTATAAATATATTACTAATAATATATAATAATAATATATAATAATAAAATATAATAATAATATATATAAAAATATACTAATAATATATATATTAAAAATAATATATAAATATAATAACTATATATGATACATTATAATAACTATAAACAATTTAGATATTATAAATATTATGGATTAGTATATACTAGTAATTTATAATAATATTATATAATTTATAATATATTTCTAATATAATAATGCAAATATACAATATACAATATACAATAACTATACAAATATACAATATACAATATACAATAACTATATACGATAGGTTATAATAAATATAAACAATATAGATATTATAAGTATTATGGATCAATATATACGAGAATATTATAATAATATTATATAATTTATATATTTCTACTATAATAATACAAATAATATATATAATAACTATATACAATATTTTATAATAACTATAAACAATATAGATATAAATATTTTATATTAATATATACGACTAATTTATAATAATATTATATAAATTATAACTTATTTAATATATTTATAATATAATATTACTAATAATATATATAACTAGTATTTATATCAAATAAATTGTAAAATAGGCTTTTCACAGAACTATAATCTTTCCTTTTTCAAGGTCAACAAGCAATAGAAAAGTCCATACTTGATTTTGTTCAGGCTCATAGGCCACATCAAACAAAGTTTTTTTTTAAGAATTTCACCTTTACACCAAAAGTATTTTTTAATGTCGATTTTCACTATTTTATGTTGAATTAATTTCCCAACAAGATAATTAACATCATTTAGAATAATAGGCATGATGTTTATTTTTTGTTGATTTGCTAATTGAGACAGTCTTGCATTCTTTAATTTTTCACCTAACTCTTCTTTCTGTTTTGCAATCAAAATACCTCGTTCTTTTCTTTCAATAAGAATAACTCTTCTCTCGATGGGCTCTGGAAAAAACGTTGTTCTAATAACTGATTGTAAATTACTGAACAACTCACAGTTTGTTAAGTCTATTCGCTTACTACCAAGCATTTTAGTTTTGTAAAAATATTTAGGTTCACATTTAACTTCCATTACATACCTATAAAAATCCAACTGTGCTCTTAATATTTTTTTGGTTTTAAATGTGTCAACTAACAAAACATATTCATAATCTGCTTCTTTTAAGCTCAACCACACCTTTGTCCCCAAATTTAACAACTCATTAACCGATTTAGCTTTTTTTAAGAAGGCTTTATCTTCAGCTGCTTTTTTAGCTTTATGCTTTTTAGACAATCTTTCACTCATTTCAAACTTTAATTCTAAAGTTTGAAATGAGTGAAATGTGAATCACATTCATCTAAAGTATTTTTATCCAACCAGTCAAGTGTTTTGTTTTTATACCACATAGTATAAGCTTGTATAGTTTGTGTTTTGGCATTAGGCTTTGTACGAATTAAAAGATCCAATACTGAAAAGTCACTTTCCGACGCTTTGTTTGTTGTTGGAACATTCTCTGCAGCCTTACTTATATTATCAGAAGGATGCCAATATTTACCTCCAGATAGTTGATCACTAGATTGTCTTTCCAGAACAACTAACAAAGAATGGCAAATCACTTCTAATGTCTGCTATGTTAAAGTATTTAAATTAGTGTCATTAGTCTCTTCAAATAATTTATTATACAAAATGTCTTTATGAATGTTAACATCATTTGGACAGAATATAGGTGTTTTTGAGATCATAATCGATGATGCATTTTTACACAAGTCTGAAAGTTTTATTTTTAGGCTTAACAAAAATGGATTCATATCAAGAATACTCTTTCGCCATTTAATTATCCGCCAAAGTGGACCTGTAGTTATTTTATCAACTATTCCAAGAGCCCGCACTTCTCCTAAATATAGTTTGTTGCTAATATCTTCTTTAACTACAAGTAAAAGGTTATTTTGATTTGGTCAATTTTGAAGAAACTCTAAAATATCTTTTGAACGAAAATATAAAGCTGCAGCATTATAATATAATATATTAAATCGGTTACCAACAAAGGGTGCACGCATACACTTACTTTGTCCTTTACCAGCAAGAAATGCATTGAAATACCCAGCAACAACAGCTTCATCACTTCCCCTAACATGAAAAGCTTTACATGCAGTTCTTATCAATCTAGTGGCACCTGATTCAGCAGTATTGAATGCAAAAATGTTTTCATAACTACTACTTAAAACTAACTTTTCGAACGAGTTAATTGTTTTATCAGTTTCAGTTCCGAAGTTAGTTAGTAAAGGGAATTTACAAAAAAAAATAGACATTTCAATGAAATCTGCTTGCTCTCCTTTTTTTAAACCTTCCCAGTTCTTTATAACTTTAGGCAGTAATTTTTTCCTCATATCTTTAAGCTTTAAATTAAACAGTGGATTAACTGGTCCAAGATCAGATATTGTAGTTTTAAAAGAACGTAAAAGGTTAGAAAAATTGTTTTCCTTGCTGCTACTTTCTAAAATGTCACATATATTATCTAATATTTTTGTTAATGCATTAATAGTACAATCTGCATTACTGCCAGCCATTTCACATAAACTAAAAGATAAAGTACTTCCGTTTTTGGTAGTAACTTGGAAATTTTGAAAATGTCTATGATGTTTAGTGGTACCGTCACTATGAAGACAATTGCCCGAAATATTTTCTACAATGTTTCATTTCTTTATTTCTTCAGCAACTAGAAGTTGAGCAAGTGCTAAAGCCTCAGTCATAAATCGAGATTTTGTACTAATTGAGGGAAGCTTCTCTATATCCACCTTTGCTAGTTTTTTTAAAACAATTGTGATAACTTTATTAACCTTGTTCATGCTGTCATTCAAAGAAACTAACTCCATAATAACTTCTCTTATATCATTAGAATACCTTCCATTTTGAAATGTTACTATTTTGCGATCATGGAGAAGACAACTTAAAGTAAAGTCTTTATTTTTTTTGCTTAATACTCTTGTGTCAGGAGAGTCAGCATTTGAACTATTAGAAGAAAAAATTTCATGTTATTTACTACCATGCTAAACTTCTTGTTTGCATAATACAATTTTTTGCATGTTATTCATTTTTTTTCATGAAGGAGTGCAACTTTATTGTCACTTTTTTCAAGCTTACCTAACAAAAGTTTAACTTTTTTATTAAGATTTATAATGAATTTATTATAGAAATCTTTTAATTCCTTTATTTCCTTATTTTGTTTCTTTTTAAATTGACGAATCTTTGCTTTATTACTTGAATGTAATAATTTATATGTCCTTTCTGGGTCGTTAAATGTAATTGATTTTTTCATATTAGTAATACGAACTTTAGCAGATTTGAACTTCGTTTGACAATCAGATAAAGTAAGTTTTAATTTTTTAAAACAGTTTTTCACCGTTTGTTGGTTCAATTTTCTTTTTTTCTCACTTGATATGCATAGTTAACAATTAATTTCCGAAATAGGCGGTACAAAGAGCATTAGCTTATATACATCTTTTCTTTTATTGTTTTTTTTTAACGATTTAAATTTATCTATTACAATTTTAATTTTGTTGTACAAGCTCAAATTGTTATCAGTTACTGAAAAAAAATTTGAGAATCGGCTTCTGAAATTCGAGCACACCATTTTCATAGATTTATCATTTAAGCATAAATGCCAATCATACAATTCTGTATTATTCATTATGATAAGGCTAATTTTATACAAATACTGTTTTATACAATTAATTTATTATACTGATTTTGTAAATAAGTTACCGAAGGGTAATTCCATGCAAAACAACAACACAAATTCAAAAAAATAACCCACTATTTCTAAATGACTTGATTTTTGCAACAAAGATACTTAACTAAGCTCAAAAGAATTCCCCAAAGTTGTTTTAAACAAATCGGAATATTTTAGAAGTTATGCTCGTTTAAAATTTAAAACTAAGTAACATTTTTACTCATGATGCTCCCCAAGCAACGTCCTTAGTAACAAGTAAATGCTAATACATACGTTGTTACCTTAACTATATTGCTTCATAATTTGAAATTTTCCACATATTATTAGATGCTAAACTATAAAATTATACCAAGAAATAATATTTTTATTTATTTATTAATAAATCAATAAGAGTAAATCGGCGTTTTTAATAAAATTGAAAAGTAAATATGCTTACTATAAAAAGAATTACAGAAAAGGTTATGATCTATATATTTCCAAACTTCATAATCTTAAAGTATATATAAACATCTGAAAGAAAAAAAAAAAAGCTGTTTTTTGACTTACTAATCTAAACAATTTAATTTTTATTTTTGATTGAAAGTATATTGAGATTGAGAAGATTGATTGGTACTTAAGTTTAGGCACAACCAGAAAGTAAGAATTCTTACTTATGTGTAAAACTACAATATGCATATTTAATAAACTCAATTAAAAATATTTAAATACTAAAAACAGGTGTTTTTACTGAAAGCTAGTCAAAAAATAAGAGGTATTTTCACTTAGGTATAAAACTGCAATATCCATGACATGTCCATAAATAAACTCAATTTTAAATATCAAAACACATTAACTCTTTGAATTGTTTGTGCTTTTATAAATTGATAAATTTTTATACAAGTTATTGAACTTCAAATATTCCTTTGTTTCTCTTTGGACTGTAAAACAAAACAAAATTAAGTAATATTTTTTAATAAATGCAAAATATTGTCATATACATATCATAGACATAAGCAAACTGTCGATTCGAAGTAATAATTGATAAAAGGAAGCAAGAAAATGTCTTTAAGATTCAAGGCCATGTTGGTGCATAAATTAAAATTCCATGTCAACTTTGCACATCACTTTGCATCTCGCAATTTTTAAACTTGTAGGTTAAGATAGGGGTAGTGTCATTACTGCAGTATTTCATCTTAACTTCATTATGACATACAGGAATAAATTCATGAAAGTCTCTTGTTCCTGGTACTGTTTTTACATTTTTAAATCGTTCAGATTGTAATAATCTTGCTTCTATCAAACTTTCACTCGAAATAAAAATAAAGTTTATACCTTTGATGTTGTTAGTGCAATATGTAAACATATCACGTGAGTATAATATTGGATTTGCAGAAATTCTTTGCAAACTAGCATTAGCTACAAGCCGTTTAACTGTTCCTCCTATACCATCACAAGGTTGCTTTCCATGGCTGGTTGCAAAGAAAACCCATTTTGCATCTATTCCAAAGTCTGATTTATGCTGACATAGGTTAAATATTTTTGCAGTTTTTATATTGAGATGAACAGCCATCAGAAAAGTTGACCACGTTTGCAATGCTGGGTATTTTTTGCTTCAGATTATTGATAATTGATTTTTGTAACTCGTAAACCATTGGTACATCTTGAGTGTTATCATCTGATATAATGCAATATGAAGTGGAATGCAACACTTGATTTTCTTTATAGTACATAACCTCTGGATGAAGTGTGCATTGAAGATTATTCCAATGGAAACCTTGTAATTCATCCTGCACAACAAAACTATAGTTTTCTGCAAAATCTCCTAGAATTATTGCGCTACCTGATGGCAGTTCTTCTTTAAGATTTTTTAAATATTTAGATTGGCATTTAGAAATATATGAATGCGTTATTAGCTTGACTAGTTTTTCCATCATCATATTTACATAATCTGGTATGGTTACAAGCTGTATAACTAAATTTGATCTATCAGTAGTAACCCATTGGTTAAATTCGAAAGTATCTTCTTCCTCAAACTGCCCTATTAGTTTGAATAGCTTTTTTTCTAATTTAGATGTATTTTTCGGACATTGTGTACATCGATGTAACATGCATTCTTTGTTTTGCATATCACAAATAATAAATTTATATAGTTCGTGGTAATCAATTTTTATTGGGTAGGAGAATTAACTTCATATTTTGATGGTAGATACAAACGGACACAGAATGGGTTCCTGATGAGTTTGTCAAAACCAATCATTTAGGTCTTAAAACACAAAACTTGGAAAAACCTCACTTTACATGTGGATATAGAATTTTAAATGAGACAAATAACTCTTTTAAGCTTGACAAAAGTAGTCGTTTTTGCATATGGACTTTCCAACTAACACTTACAAAATCCTTTTGACCAGGCATCTGGCGAGAGTTTTCATCATTTTCATAAAAATTTTTCACTAAAGTATTTATTTGATCAGGGAGCATTTTACCTCGCTTAGTTTGTGGAACTGCAAGAACTCCTTCCTTCTTTGCTAAAGAACTAGATTTTATTATTAGATAATTTGAAACACTAAAATACTCACTAGCTGCTTCAATTGACCGTTCTTGTGGGCACAAAGTCAATATTTGAATTTTGTCCCTAAATGAACTGCATTTTTCAAGTTTATCTTTGATCAAAACTAACATTTTTTCGAACTGAACAACTTTTTTTTTTAAATCAAGAACATATTCATTATCAAAAACTTCAACTTCTGTCAATGAAATTTTTTTAAAGAACTCGATAACTTTTTTTTGAACTTTTGCAATAGTTTTAATTTTTTTTTCCCAATACTCATACGATTTGCAAATGGCTTTCCGTAAAGCTTGACTGGTGACACACCAATTATACGGAGACAGTCAGAAAGTTTTTGTCTGTTTTTATTTATATCAGCTTCTTGTTGAACACTAAATATGTTTTCTTTATTTATACTTTCATTTGTGTAATCATCAGCAATATTAATGTTATCAGTATTAATTTCAGTGGAAGCTTTTAATTTGACTAAACAATTTGTACAAATTTTTTGATTAGGTACAATATTGATCCTGTTGTTTAAAGCTATGATTCTTAACGTGACTTCTCTGAGAGATGCTAAATTAAAAAATATAACTTAATAAAGTAAAATGTGCCTACTATTAACAAAAATAAAGAACTTAAAATTATGACAAATTTACTATTATAAAGTTTATGACAAGCTTTACTAACCTTTGCACGGTCTTTTGTGAACTAACAGTGGATCACAGCATTTATTCTGAAACACAGGGAACTTCTCAAGATAGAACTTTTGATGATGAAAACATAAGTCAATAATCAAAACAGAAGAAAACACCAGACCTTAGCGCAACTAAATTTTGCTCATCTGGAGCTAAATCTTGAAAAAAGTTTATTCCAATGTGGTTTGTAAATGTTAACTTGTGACAATTTGATTTTAAAATTAATCCAACTGAGCATTGTGATGTTCCAGCCATTATAAAAATATTTTATTTTAATATTTTACTTTTCTGAAACTATTATTAAATAAATAATAAATTCTCGCATGAGTATTATAATCAAAATTTAAATGTTAAAATCAATTGCTCTATTTAATTAATACAAGACTAGCAAAAGGCAACCCGTAATACGGGTTGGTCGGTCTGTTACATAATTAATTTATAGTAGCTGTTTTCCACAATTTAATCTTGCAAAACCTTAACTAATACCCTTTTAGAAAATTGCCTTCAGCTTGAAAAAATTAATCCATCTGTAAAATTAACATAAAAATTATGAGGTAAAATAATTTACCAACTACTACTTAACATTATTTAAGTAATTTACAAATGGCACAGGTCATAACAGTGTAAGGCAGAACCATTTTCATCGACCTTCCTAAGTTTAATACAATACGTTTTTAGTTACTGACGCAAAATAATAACACTTGGTTATACTTTAAATTGACGAAAGTGTCAACTAAATCCTTGTAATAATTTTTATAACATGAACCATTAAGATTAAAATGAAGTTAACTTATATTATACAAAGTTTTTTATAACTACGCAACTGAGTACAAATACCTTTCAAACAAAAAAAAAATTTAATTTACGATCAAACATAGGTATAACAAATTTTTTAATACATTAATGCATCATAGAACAAACTTAAATAAAAGTTAAGTCTGTTCAACACAGACCATTTGTATATTATTTATTTGGCCTCTTTATTTCATTAAATTTTTAGTAAACGGTAATTTGCCACCATTTACTAAAAATTCCTTTTGTAACTCGAAATTTAATTTTTCTAAATATTTTGGCTCTAATAAAGAGGTTCCTTCCCTCTTTTTGCTTTAATGGTGGCCAGGTGAATAAAATAAAATATTAAAATGTAAAACAATGATCTACTTATATAAGAATGTTTTCTTTCTTTCCTCTAAAGTGTTGCAAATAAAAACTAAGCTAACAATTAGTTAAACACATAAATAAAACTTAAGTAGCTCGATATTAATGCGCAAAACTACAATATTCTCCATATTTTTAAAGGTTTTTAGTTACGACCCCCCATTCAACCCATACGACCCCCCAATCAATTCTCTCTCTACAATTCTCAATGCTATTTCTTATTTAAGTCTCATCTAAGAGAGAGGAAGTGTTTTAAAAACACCATGTTAGAAAAAGTAAAAAAGTCATGCAATAAATAACAGTAACTGGTTTTATTATGCTACCAATAAACAAAATTATTTTTACCTTAACTAAAAGTTAATTTCCAGCATTTCTTAATTAATTTCCAACTTCTCTCTAACTGTTGACAAATGATTAATATTGTAAATTTCACAACATATTAAATTTACAAAATTAAAACCATGTTTCAACAGTAAGCAAAATAATCAAGTGATGACAAAGACAACTAAAAAAAAAAAAAAGAACAATTATGTTAAGATTACTAAAGTAAAAAAAAAAAAAAAAATCATTTAATACTGAAATTTTTATTATTTGTTACTATAAATAGTAAAATTCATACTTTGCTTTATTTTAAAGTGTCTAATGTAAAGTCAAATAATAGACATCAACACCGCTTGACACTGAATTCTGCCAAGTAAGTTTTTGGTTCATTAAGCAAAATTTCTTATATTTCAACGACAATTAATTTTATCACGCCTTGATCTATTTTTTTCATATGACAACAATTTCAAGTCACCTATAACCATTTACACTAATAACTTCTTCGAGCCTAATATTATACATCTGTTATCATTATATTACCAGTGGTTATGCTACTGTTACAACTGAATAAATGAACGTTTTATATTTTTACAACTGAAAAATATAAAACAAAATTTATTTACATTATTTTAATTTAGCAAAGAATTTAGAACACAGTGCAAAGTTATTTGCATTGTGTTCTAAATTCTTTGCTAAATAAAGAAAGCCTTCAGGCACAATCTTAATGCACAAAAATAATAAATGCAGAATCTTGTATAAAAAATGAAGCAATGTCAGTCTAAAGTAATATATATGTATGTATATATATTCAAATTTTTTCTATTCTTAATTTTTTCTTTGAGATAATATTCATATAGATTCATAGAAATATAAAATATTCGGATATATAGGCACATTTATGTATATAAACTTACCTGTCAAAATTAGAGTCAGTTTTTCATGTTAAATACATAAAATATATATCTAATATAAAATTAAACAAAAAATTAAACTTACTCAAATCAGTAACAGTTCGACTGTCTAAATATTTTTATTATTAACCCTTCTATTTAAAAAAAACAAACAAATGATTTGAAGTGACTAAAAAGCACTTTAACTCTTTCCAATTGCACTAAAAAATAAAAAATCTTGCTTGCTAAGTTGCCTAATTCTTAAGCATCTGATAACAAATAAGTAAAAAACCAAGCACAAACAAACATTTATTTACTAAAACTACTCTATTTAAACAAATTAAATTATACAGAGAACAACATTGATACTCCTTGAAAGCTGAAAAACTTTTCATCTAAAATTTGCTTGTAGACCTTGCTTATGAAACCACTTGAATAAGAAAAGCATCAAAAAAGCCTAGAAGCTGGTATATGCTACATTGAACTTTAAATGTTGATTGGTGTAGATATTTTTAAAAAATTCAAAATGATTTGTTCTTCTATAGCAAATAAATACACCATAAATCTGAAGTTAAAAATGTAATGAATAAGTAAATACAAAGAAAAACATCATATGTGAATTAAAAATCAATGTACCTGATAGAGATAAGCTGCGGTGATACCTGAGTAGTATCACCACATACACGTATTTATCAAAAAAATTTCAACTTTGATCATAATATAATTGCAAACATATATGCAAACTTTTAACAACTATAAAAAAACATTTATTAGCATCAATTATTTTTAATGTAACAAAGAATGCAGATTACAATGCACAACATTGTTAATAAAAATGAAGTTATGTCAGTCAGTATATATTTATCTAAAGTAGTGAAAAAGAATAAACCATTTAAAAACAAAATTAAAAATTTCTAATGAATATATATTTAGATACCTTAAAATGAAGCATAACACAACACTCTTTTGACAAATTCCAGAGTAAATTTTTTAAATTTTTCTATTCCTTATTATATTATTCCTTATATCAATAAAATACATATTAAATGCCACATTCAACTAATGTAATTAATACCTTTATTAGATCTCTCTTGATTAACTAAAGAATTTAAATTTTAAATAAACTCTAACTAAATTTTAACAAACAAACAACCAAAATAAATCTTCATATTAATAGTACGTTATTATGTTGATTAATAGATCAAACAATTTAATCTACTCTAATAATCTACTACCTTATTAATCAACTTTAATTTTTTTTCTACGACTCAGTGTAACTATAATATAGATATTTTTAAAGTAAAAAATAATTTAATATTATAATATATATGATTTTAAACCTGAAATTTTAAATCTACCTCGAAGAAAAAAGATATATATTGAAAAGTATTTTTATTTCTTTTTAAAAATTTTAAAATGCTTTATAACTTACTTGTTTCGATATTATCACTAACGTCTAAATAGAAAAACAAACAAACATTCAAGTCGACTCATTCTTAAATCTTATAATATATATGATTTAAAAAACCTGCAATTTTAAATCTACCTCAAAGAAAACAGATATATAATAAAAAGTATTTTTATTTCTTTTTAAAAATTTAAAAATGCTTTATAACTTACTTGTTTCATATTATTACCAACGTCTAAATAGAAAAACAAAGATATATGAGTTATATATATGATTTTAAAATATATATGATTTTAAAAAACTGAAACCTTAAATCTACCTCAAAGAAAACAGATATATATTGAAAAGTATTTTTTTTTCTTTTTAAAAATTTAAAAATGCTTTTTAACTTACTTGCTTCAATACTGTCATCATCTAAATAGAAAAACAAACAAACATTTAAGTCGACTCATTCTTAAATCTAGTTTAATTTCTTCAATAATAAAAAAAATTTAATCTTTGAGGATTAAATTCATTTACAAAAATCCGTTTAAGTTCGTTTAAATCATTTTAACATTGTAAAGTTAATTTAAAGTTTTACAAAACTGAAACTTTAATTCTACCTCAAAGAAAACAGATATATATTAAAAAGTATTTTTATTTCTTTTTAAAAATTTAAAAAGGCTTCTAAACTTACTCCCTCCAATATAATTATATAATATATATAGTATATATAATAAATAAACCTCCACAACTTCCTTGGTTTAACAACTCGATTACGATTAATAACAACTCTGTAAACATGAATTTTCTAATAACCTAAATAAATTACAGATAGACAAACATAAACTAACACAATTAAATCCTAAACCAAAATTCATTCATGCAAGACAAATAATTTTATATTTATTGAAGAGCCAGAAACATATTTTTTTTCAAAGAGCAAAAGTATTAACAATATTAAAGACAAATTTTATTTATAACAAAATTTTCAACAAAAATTAAATTAAGATAAATTTATAACAAAATGTTGTCATGGCTTTTATCCCAATAACCAAAACTAAGTGAAAGCATGAAACTACCCATAAATATATTTTAACGCTAGACACAATTTAAGAATTAAAGTAATCTATAACATGAAGCTTTAAATTTAAAATTGCAATTTAAAAAAGATTACAATAAATTAATTACTTTTAAATTTAAAAAAAAATTTAGATTACCTATAATTTTAAGCTACTAAACATTATCTACTTAATGTCAACTTAGACATTTTGAACTTGAACCATGAAAGGTTCAAGGGAAATCTGTAAGTAAGCACGCGGTAAAGAAAAGTCTAGAAACTACTTAAAAAGAATATTTTACAGATGCAGAACCGTACCGTAACTATAAAACAATACGCGTAACTATGCGCACTATTAATAATATTCATAGGCTATTCATTATAGGCGGATGAAATCAGAAATTCATTTTTATTTTAAACTAAATAAGTGTAATCATATGATTAGACTTATTTAGTTTAAAATAAAAATGAATTTCTGGGTTTCTTGTTTATTTAATTAAACGGAGCAACTGGTTCTAACATTTAAGTGTAACACTTATGTGAGAAATTATTATTTTTTTGTGAGAAATTATTTTAGTTATAATTTTTAAATGGAGATTATAACCAAAACGGTAAATAAAAATGCAAAAATAAAATTGCAAAAATAAAACAATAATTAAATAGATATGTGCATCAAAAAACAATGAAATAAGTTTTGCCTCTTACAGGCATTTATATTTAAACTATTTTTTGTAAAGATTTAAAGTGAATAGATCAATTTTCTGCAATTAATCTTAAACTAGACATGTTTACTAAAAAATTATTGTTAAAAACCCGGTTTGCATTGCAAAGTTTTTAATCAAATATTAGATCTAATAACTTTAAGTAATGATTTTTGATTTCTTTATTCAAAAGTTTCTATACCTATTAAATTTTGTAGACGAATGGTTAATGTTGTATAATGGTTAATAACATTTTAGTGTTGCTATAGACGTTGCTAAGAGAGCGGAGAATAAAAAAATTTTAACATTCTTAAACTTCAAAGTTATTACTCTTAAAATAATGAAATTGACTCCAAATTATTTATGATTATTACTAACGACATTATTAACTGCATTTGTGCCAAAAATCAAGTATTTCTGAGATGGTGGGTTATTTCGACTTGTTGTTTTGACATGGAATTACCCCGAAATAATTTTTGAAATAATATTAAGACGGACTGAAAGGAAGAAGAGGATGGGATTTAGCAAGTTTTCACTTAAATTTAAAATATAAGCTGAATATCCGCTGTTAATATTAGAAAAAACTGAGTTTTTTCAAAGTTATTTTAGACCGACTTATTCATCATAAAACTACAAAAATAAAAAATAAAAAAATAAATAAAAAAGGTTATATATCATTTTAAAGGATGCTAGAACGCAAATAAAATAATTTTTACCTAAAATAATTACAAAAACTTAACTTGTTCCTACAGCCAGGTAAACTTTTATTAAAGATTCTAGCAGATATTTTATGAAAGAATAATCATTTTAGTTTTCGTAAAACGTTTTACTGTGACATAATAGGTTAGTTTTACTGTGACATAAAAGCTAGTTCTACAGTAATGACTAAAATGTTTTCAATATTAAATTGTCATCTAAGTTTTGTTTTAAATAATTTAAGTATTTTCTTAACTATAATAAATAACAATGCATTAATTTGTATGGATTATGATTCTTCTTCTTCATTCTCTGGCATGACTACTCTCTAAGAGATTTTGCTGACATTACTAAACTTTGCCACCTATCTCTATCTATGAGTTATATTATATGAAAAAAATTGTTTTGAGTCTAATTGTTGATTATCATGTTTTTTAATGTTGAAACTAGACCCATAGTATCAGTACGTAACATAACACATACCAGAGTACGTATTTAACCTAATTAAATTAAATTGTACATGCTATTTATAGGTACCTTATAACATTTAATTATATTTATTTATGATTTTTTTTGGGTGGGGGGGGGGGGTGTTTATTTTTTGGGGGGCTAATCACCCTTCAGGCCACCTCTATTTGGGC
>NC_061161.1:42699255-42701335 GCF_022113875.1 Hydra vulgaris | reverse complement strand
ACTAATACAGACCGAACTAATAATGTTTATTAATTTAGAATGCTGTTGGACCAACGTTGGACCCAGGATGCGAACATTGATTCCTCAAAAGCAAAATAATAAAAATCGACGAATTGGGCCAACGTTGGCCCTTTTTTCAAGTTACAAAATACCCCGTGTCGTAGTTACACGAAAAAAAATTAACCGATTTTTTACTTTTACTTAAACGTGTTGTTGGCATCCTGCATGTAGAATTTAGTTTATTATTTAAAAGTCCTATTATTGAAACTTATTTTTATTAAGAATATATATTTCTACTAAATAAAATAATCTGAAAATAAATGAAATAAAGTAAAAAATCTAAAATGAAGTTTTATATCTTTTTTTTAGCAAATGCTATTTTTGTTAGCACAAAAACTTATCTTTTTATCTCTTTGCTTAAATATATAATTATATTTTTAAGAAAAATATAAAATTAAATTAAATCATAAGAGTTATTGTATAATATTTATAAAAGCTTTTATATATAAAAAAGAAGCAAATAGAATGATTATTATGATTTAATTTTAAATAACTATTACAGTGTCTTCTTATTTTCAAGACTTTAATATTATATCTATATATATATATATTTATATATATATACACCACAAGGTTCAGTACTCGGACCTCTTTTGTTTGTAATCTTCATTAATGACTTATGTAGAGGGATTATTAAAGACACTAAATTATATGCAGACGATACCAAAGTTATTTCAATCAATCATTGTTATGATGATAATAAAATATTACAAGAGGATATTAACAGGTTAGTTAAATGGTCTGAAGATTGGTTAATTACATTTAATGAATCAAAATGTAAAGTCATGTATATTGGCAAAAAGAATCCAAGATATGAATATAAATTGAACAACTCTGTTTTAACAGAAACAATGATAGAAAATGATCTTGGGATTTTCATTTCAAATAATCTAGAGTGGAAATATCATGTTAATTCAGCTATAGGTAAAGCAAACAGAAAATTAGGCATGATCAAAAACTCTTTTGAGTATTTGGATGAACTTTCATTAAAGTTATTATACAAATCGTTAGTACGTCCCCATTTGGAATATGGAGCAACAGTTTGGAGTCCATTTTGGAAAAAGGACATTGACAATCTTGAAATCGTGCAACACAGGGCCAGAATTGAATCTTTAAGGGGGAAGTCGTATGAAGAAAGATTAAAGATTCTTGAATTGCCAACTTTGTTTGATAGAAGAAGAAGAGGTGATCTGATTCAAATGTATAAGATCTCAAAAGGAAAAGATATTGTTAATTTTCACCATCCTCCTTTAAATTTTGAGCTGGAGCGATCTAGTAGAAGTAACAATTGTAGAATACGCAGACAATTTACAAAATCAAGAATTCGTCACCATTTCTTTACAAACAGAGTTATAAATGATTGGAATTCTCTTCCACAATGGATATTAGATAAAGATAATTTGAACATTTTTAAAAACAGTATCGATAATTATTTCGGTTTCTGAACACTAATTTTTGTAATCGGCTGTCATAGTCTTAATTCTACGTAATTAAGACTCTACACACCTCAAGTGTGTACAGCACCTTTTCTATTCTATTCTATATATATATATATATATATATATATATATATATATATATATATATATATATATATATATATTATATATATATATATATATATATATATATGTATATACATAATGGCATCAAATAATCAATCAAGGTCAACATACTTATCAAAGAGGCGGCGTATATCTAAAACAGTATCTTCTATAATGAAATATATATCTGAAAGTGACGAAGAAGCTTCTATTATTAATGATGAATTAAATAATTCGTTATCAAATGGTGACAGCAGTTCAGATAATATTAGCATTTTTAACAATATTAACCCAATTTTTTCATCTATTTATATGCAAGCAAGTGATTTAGATAGTAGGTTTTGTAATGATTATACATATGATGACCATCTTCAACATTTTAATTACAGCAGCGATAATGAAACAGTTGATAGTGAGCTGATTCAGTTAAAACTTGTAGAGCAGTTACGTGAGTGGGCTATTAAGTTTAACATAAC
>NC_061161.1:42666755-42694255 GCF_022113875.1 Hydra vulgaris | reverse complement strand
ATATATATATATATATATATACAATATGTATATATATACATATGTATATATATACATATACATGTATATATATATATATATATATATATATACAATATGTATATATATACATATATATATATATATATATATATATATATACATATACATGTATATATATATATATATATACATATATATATATAAACATATATATACACATATATATATATATATATATATATATATATGTATATATGTATTATATATATATATATATATATATATATATATATATATATATATATATATATATATATATATATATATATATATATATATATATATATATATATATACAAATATATATATATATATATATATATATATATATATATATATATATATATATATATATATATATGTATATATATATATATATATATATATATATATATATATATATATATATATATATATATGTATATATATATATATATATATATATATATATATATATATATATATATATATATATATATATATATATATATATATATAAATCTGTGATTGTTTAATAAATTAGAATTTCTTTACTTGGTACAACATCTTTATTTCGTTTCTTTTTTTTTTTAATACAAACTTTGACATTGTTTAACTTTTATATACCCAGGCACTTTTATCATATGCAGGGATTAGGGAAACGTCAGGGAATTAAGATGTCTGCAAAGAAAAAAAAAACTATCTGTGAAACAGGGTTGAATTTAGGTAAAAATTAGGGTAGCCTTAGGGAAATAGCTAAATAGATACGACGGATAAATGTCTGGCCGGCTAGACATCTATCAGTCGTATATTTCGTAAATAATTTGGGCAAATGTCCTATTATTTTTTTTAATAATTATTTTTATATTATGGCCTATATATATATTTTTCCAATAGCAAGGTGTTTTTAAAAAAAAAAATCAAGTGCTTTTTTTCTGGAGTTGAACATTTGTAAATATTAATTAAATCATGGAAACAGGTCTAGTTCAGGGAAATCAGACACTCTGACATCATATGCGCCCTCAGCACTATGCAGGTGCAATCGCATTGTTACCTGAACTTAAGAGTCCCCTCAGTATTAAAAAAAGTACTAGTACTAGAAACTACAAAATGTTTTAGTGTTAGCAAAATTTTTAGTTATTAGGATAAATAGTGACGAATCCAGAGTATATATGGTTCAAGGCTGACGACAAGGGTTTCAAAGTTGGAAGAGGGGGGGAGGGTCACGATTATCAATTTGTAAAAAAAGTCCTCTATATGTAGACTTTTTAAAAGAGAAAAAAAAAACTCTTTCATCAAAAATGTGGGGGACACACCCACCAAAACTTCCTGCACTCGGTGTAGTTAAGGGAGTTTACAAATTACACTAATACTTTTATTTGAAAGCAGCATGATTTTATTAGCTTATTAAGTCTAAACAAAAACTTTAAATGGTTTAATTTTTTTTTACTTATGGTTTTTTTAATATTTAAAGAAACTTTTTTTTTTAAATATAATTTTCAAAACCTTTTTACTACCCGTAATAGTGAATCTAAAGAACACCATTTCGGAGTCTTTATATCAATTCCACTCTTCGGCATCAACTTGAATTTAGTTAAAATCTTTTGAAAAAGTTCCTTAATTAAATAGTGATCGTAGTTCTAATCGGTTCTAAATTATATTAACTATATATAGTTGTCAAAACAAGATATTTCTATCAATTTCCACAAAAAATACTAGAATTAAGACCAAGAAAGAGCTTATAATTATAGAAAATTGCCAATTAACGATCAGAACAGATCATATTGTTAAACTATAAAGTTCATTTCACCTTAAAAACGTATTAATTTAAAATCTTATTTAAATTTGGACGAGCGATTGTGATTCTAAGATGATTTTTTTTAAAAAAAAAAAAAAAAAGAATTTTTTGTCTGGGTTTTTTCGCTACAAATATCTATATTTTATTATACTACAAAAAACATAATTTTAATCTTTTCATAATTTACAAACCTAATCATTTAACGGAAATATGTCGTAGTCAACAGAATATCTTACAGACGCTATAATATTTTAAAAGTGCCTTTATTACACCGAGCATCCGTCACTAGGAATAAATATAGGTTCTTGATACTAACTTTGTCGTTAGAATTTACTTTAATTAGATAATTGATATTAATAGATGATATATTAATTTGATCGCGCAAATAGAGCGATACTACGCAAAATTAGATTTCATTTTTTTTTTAATAATTTTTTTTTTCTAGAATTTTTTAATTAAAGTTACCTTCTTGCTTTAGATAATAATTACAATAAATAAAAAGCCGTACATAAAAACTAAAAAAAAGGTGAGATTTGACACACCCTAATAACCCTGACAATTATATAAATATTCTTTAAAATGCGGAAACTTGATCCAAATTTAAATGCTGATTTTCCCCCTCGCTACTGGGGGATTTAAACCGCATCTCATAAAAAAATGTGTGAGGTGTATTCTATGACATGCTACGCGCTTGCAACGGTACTTCAGATGAGAACGCCCCTGGTCATTTGACATCTTATTTGCATACCTATAATGACTATAGTAGATGTAAAATAAAAAATGTGACAATATAACCTGAATATTAAAGCTTATTTTGTCTATAAAATTGCAGTTTTTTAAATAAATGATATTTAATTGTGCAAGCAAAGATATTAAAAAGCGAATATAAATAAAAAAATAATCAAACTTCATAATATAGTACAATAATAACCAAAAAATTAAGAGCAAAATCCTGGTCAGAACTCGGCACCTCCGGACCGTTTTCGAGACCTACTCGATAGGGGCAGTTCTTTTTTTAGAAAAAATATACAGTGATTGGTTGTCTTTGTCAAACGGGTCCCGAAAAAGGTCTGAGGGGTGCCGAGTAACGATCCACACCCTGTAAACACCCATGATAACATCACCCGAAAGGACTGAACAAATCCTTTTAGAGCCATTTTTGAAATCTTTTAACTACGTCCGAGCCATTTTTTTTCATTTTAAAGTTATATAGTGAAAATAACCAAAAATTTTGCTAAACTGACTAGGTAGCTATTTTGAGTATTGTGGAGTATTAAACAAATAAGTTTATAAAGAAAAAAAACTATATGCTCTTAATTTTTTGGTTATTATTGTACTATATTATGAAGTTTGATTAACTTTTTATTTATATTCGCTTTTTAATATCTTTGCTTGCACAATTAAATAGCATTTATTTAAAAAACTGCAGTTTTATAGACAAAATAAGCTTTAATATTCAGGTTATATTGTAACATTTATTTATTTTACATCTACTATAGTCATTATAGGTATGCAAATAAGATGTCAAATGACCAGGGGCGTTCTTATCTGAAGTACCGTTGCAAGCGCGTAGCATGTCATAGAATACATCTCACACATTTTTTTATGAGATCATTAAACAATAACTTTAAGGCATTTCAAACATTCAAAATGTCAAATAATTATTAAAAATTTAAAAAAAAAATGAACTTTAATAGAATTATATTACTTTGTAATTAAAAAGTAAAACAGAGTAAGTGTAAAAAGTAAAACAGAGTAAGTGTAAAAAGTAAAACAGAGTAAGTGTAAAAAGTTAAACAGAGTAAGTGTAAAAAGTTAAACAGAGTAAGTGTAAAAAGTTCAACAGAGTAAGTATAAAAAGTAAAACAGAGTAAGTGAAAAAAGTTAAACAGAGTAAGTGTAAAAAGTTCAACAGAGTAAGTGTAAAAAGTAAAACAGAGTAAGTGTAAAAAGTAAAACAGAGTAAGTGTCAAAAGTAAAACAGAGTAAGTGTAAAAAGTAAAACAGAGTAAGTGTAAAAAGTAAAACAGAGTAAGTGTAAAGTACACAATAAGATTAATCTTATTGTGTACTTTACTCTTACTCTGTTTAATCGATTGTGTACCCAAAAAGATTATCATGAAATTTATGAAATAAAAAAAACATTTATAGAATACACCTCACACATTTATAGAATACACCTCATTTATAGAATACACCTCACACATTTTTTTATAGAATACACCTCACACATTTCATTATAGAATACACCTCAAACATTTATAGAATACACCTTACACATTTTTTTATGAGATCATTAAACAATAACTTTAAGGCATTTCAAACATTCAAAATGTCAAATAATTATTAGAAATTTAAAAAAAAATGAACTTTAATAGAATTATATTACTTTGTAATTAAAAAGTAAAACAGAGTAAGTGTAAAAAGTTAAACAGAGTAAGTGTAAAAAGTTCAACAGAGTAAGTATAAAAAGTAAAACAGAGTAAGTATAAAAAGTAAAACAGAGTAAGTGTAAAAAGTAAAACAGAGTAAGTGTAAAAAGTAAAACAGAGTAAGTGTAAAAAGTAAAACAGAGTAAGTGTAAAAAGTTAAACAGAGTAAGTGTAAAAAGTAAAACAGAGTAAGTGTAAAAAGTAAAACAGAGTAAGTGTAAAGTACACAATAAGATTAATCTTATTGTGTACTTTACTCTTACTCTGTTTAATCGATTGTGTACCCAAAAAGATTATCATGAAATTTATGAAATAAAAAAACATTTATAGAATACACCTCACACATTTATAGAATACACCTCATTTATAGAATACACCTCACACATTTTTTTATAGAATACACCTCACACATTTCATTATAGAATACACCTCAAACATTTATAGAATACACCTTACACATTTTTTTATGAGATCATTAAACAATAACTTTAAGGCATTTCAAACATTCAAAATGTCAAATAATTATTTGAAATTTAAAAAAAAATGAACTTTAATAGAATTATATTACTTTGTAATTAAAAAGTAAAACAGAGTAAGTGTAAAAAGTTAAACAGAGTAAGTGTAAAAAGTTCAACAGAGTAAGTGTAAAAAGTTCAACAGAGTAAGTATAAAAAGTAAAACAGAGTAAGTGTAAAAAGTAAAACAGAGTAAATGTAAAAAGTAAAACAGAGTAAGTGTAAAAAGTAAAACAGAGTAAGTGTAAAAAGTAAAACAGAGTAAGTGTAAAAAGTAAAACAGAGTAAGTGTAAAAAGTAAAACAGAGTAAGTGTAAAAAGTAAAACAGAGTAAGTGTAAAGTACACAATAAGATTAATCTTATTGTGTACTTTACTCTTACTCTGTTTAATCGATTGTGTACCCAAAAAGATTATCATGAAATTTATGAAATAAAAAAAACATTTATAACTATTTTTCCTTGCTGCATGCAGAACATTTTTTTAAATGGAGACATAAAGCTTCTAAAATGCCATTTAAAGCAAAAAACCATGAAGACTGCAGGAAGTCTGTTTGTTTTCTTTGCATGAGGAAAGGAGACCGAGAGTTAACTGACTTTATCATTGTAAGAATTCACAAATTGTTGAAAACGGACATTGACTTTGAAGATGAAAGGGTCCCACAGGCAATTTGCAACACTTGCCGAACTCTCTTGCAAAAAAGAGATGCTGGGGACATGAGTGTTTCATTTCCGGCAATCTACAACTTCTCTGCAGTTGTTGTCAAGCCTTTGACACGAACATCAGGTCCATGTGACTGCCTCATTTGCCAGATAGCAAAGCTCAACCTCAACCAGAAACATCCCTTGGCACTAAAAGAACAGACCAGAAACCATGACCAAGGTGAATCTTCCAAGCCTGGCCCTTCACCAAGTTCCTGCTTAAAGTCATCAGAAAAAAGATGCACACAGTGTTTGTCCATTCTTGCAAGAGGTTTCAGACACTCATGCACTATCGGAACAAGACACCAAAACTTGCAAGCATTGGTCCAGTCAGATCCTGTTGGTGCTGAGCATATTGCATCAGCCATCATCAGTTCAAAAGATGCATCTCCGGGAGGAACTGTTCGCCTTAGTCAAGCAAGAGGAGGGCAGTTATTTCCATTAACACCAGGTAATAATGAACTTCAGTGTGAATTCCTTTTTTCATAACTGTTGTTGTTGTGATTATTTACATGTAATCAAAATAAGTTGTTAAATTTATCTCATTTGCTTTTTAGGCCCGGCATCTGCACACAAATCAACCAGTTCAACACTTACAATGCAAAGCTTGTTAAATGTTCAGTTGAACACAGGACTATTCAACACAGGAATGCGACAACTTGCCTCAACACTTAACAAATCAACAGAAACTCGATTTGTTGAGCCATTTTTCCAGCAAAAGTTTGCTGCTGTAGGAAAGTCGTTGAACAATTTTTTTCAACTCTCAGTTGTTGACATTTCAGCAGAAAAAGGAAAAACTGAAGAAAAGAGAGCAATCGTTCACTGCAAAAATCTTGAGGACTTAACCAACAAGGTGCTGCTGTCAAGGGAATACGGCTACAATCATTTTGTCAAGCTTGGCATTGATGGAGGAGGATCATTCTTGAAAATGAGCTTATCAGTTATCAAGGTAACTGATGAAGATGACGAAACAAGAAGTCCTCAACCAAAAGTCTTCGCTTGCTGACAAGCTAAACAGCCAGAGACACAGGTGTCAAGCGTCAACTCATAGTTGCCATCGCTGAAAATGTTTCTGAAGCATACGAAAACGTTAAAGTGATGATGAACATCATTCAATTAAATGATGTTTCATTCTGCATTTCATGCGATCTCAAAATGGCCAACATCATTTGTGGAATTCAATCCCATTCAAGCAAACACCCTTGTTGCTGGTGCAACATTGATTCTGACAAATTTGAAGCCTTTGTTGCAGCTGGATCAGATACGAAATCAGCAAAAGATTTTGACAATGTTATCCATCCACCACTGATTAGCATGGATGACTCAACACTCATTTTGGATGTGATTCCACCAATGGAACTCTATTTACTTCTTGGAATTGTCAATCATCTTTACAAGAATCTTTCTGATTTATGGCCTGGTGCCAAAGAATGGCCAACTTTGTTGCATATTCAGCTCCAGCCATACCATGGCGGACACTTTGCTGGCAATGAATGTCATAAGCTTTTGCAAAACCTTGACATTCTCCAAATGCTGGCAGAAAAAGCTTGTGCCTATCAAGCATTTGGTTTCATTGAAACTCTCAGACATTTCAAAGAAGTTGTTACTTCATGCTTTGGAACAACTCTGCAGGAAGACTATAAAGAAAAGATTCAGAATTTTAAAACTTCTTTCCTATTCTTGCCAATCTCCGTGACTCCTAAGGTACATGCTGTTCACTACCATGTTTCAGAATTTGTAGAAAAACATCAAACCTCCCTCGGAATCTTCAGCGAGCAAGCAACCGAAGCAATGCATTCAAGGTTCAAGTTTCATTGGGAGCGGTACAAGCGCATCCCAATTCATCCAGATTATGGGAAACAACTCTTCGATAGTGTTGTTGACTATAACAGCAAGCATCTGTAACAAACAACACCTCCAAACTCAACTTTTTTTAGAAATATATGTCTTGGAATAAAAAATCAGAAATTGCACATTTTAGAATTTTTTTTAAGAAATTAAAAAACTCTTTTTGAACTTTTGTATTTTATAAAGAAAGCTTTTAGTTCTAGTCTCTAACTTGCAATATGTAAGAATCTGTTTATTTTTTATCATAAATATTGTTCAGATGAAGATGATTGTGAAAATATACTATATTGAATTTTACACTTTGTGTTTATTTTATAATAGAGCTTTAAAATAAGAAAAATGGCTGTGACAAAATTTTGAATGTTTGAAATGAGTTAAAGTTATTGTATAGTGATATCTAAATACCAACAGCTTAAAAAATCACTGAAAATTATGAGTTTAGGCAATTCATTTTTTTGGAAAATATTGGATTTTTGGTTATTTTCACTATATAACTTTAAAATGAAAAAAATGGCTCCGACGTAGTTAAAAGATTTCAAAAATGGCTCTAAATGTTCACACAAGGTCCATATAATGCCCACCTAAAAGGATTTGTTCGGTCCTTTCGGGTGATGTTATCATGGGTATTTACAGGGTGTGGATCAGGATTTCGCATGCTGCATAGGTATTAAAATGCCAATATAAGTAAAAAAATTACTCAAATTTCATAAAATAGCACAATAATAACTAAAAATTTAAGAGCAAACACAACAGCCTACAAAATTCAGGTCAAAACTTGACACCCTCGACCATTTTTGGGATCTGCCCGAAGGGAGCAATCAACCACTGTTCCTTTTTGAAAAAAAAAGAACAATGGTTTGTTACATCTCTCAATTAAGTCTTAAAAAGGGTCTGGGGAGTGCCAAGTGATGACCAGAATTTTGAAGGCTGCAAAGGTATTAAAATGCAAATATAAAATAAAAATTTAATCAAATTCCATAAAATAGGACAATAATAACCAAAATTTAAAGACCAAACAAAACAGTATGCAAAATCTAGGTCGGAGCTTGACACCCCTGGGCTATTTTTGGGACCTACCGAAGAGTGGCAACTGATCACTGTTCTTTTTTTCAGAAAAAATGAACAGTGGTTGATTGCCACTCTCGAACGGGTCTCAGGAAGTGTCCAAGAAGCGCCAAGTAACAACCAGAATTTCGCAGTCTGTACACGGTACAACTTGTTAACTAGTTAACAACTAGCCCCTGATCCTGACTATCAGCTACTGTACGCTCTACATGCTTGCTTTACATACAATTTTTAAATATTTTCAAAATTACTTCCTTTTCTTTTTTTTTTTTTACTATAAATAATTATTTGTTAATCTGATCTGATTGTTATTTAGATGTATCACAAAAAACAGTATTTTGGCCCTCACCCTAAAGTTTTGAGTTTCGTAAACCAATTAGCGCTGTTGAAATGGACAAAGCATCAGTAGATCAAAAGACGTTTTGTTTTTATTTATTATAACTATTATAATACAATATATATAATAATTATTATAATATATTACAATGTATTATAATAAAGTAATATTGTTTATCATAAATATTATATAATATATATGTATATATATATATATATATATATATATATATATATATAATATATATATATATATATATATATATATATATATATATATATATATATATATATATATATATATATATATATATATATATATATATATATATATGTATATATATATATATATATATATATATATATATATATATATATATATATATATATATATATATATATATATATATATATATATATATATATATATATATATAAAAGTGAAAAGTAAAATGTGCTGTCTCTTTGCTGCCTGACTTTCTCCGTTTATTTGAACGGAAAAAATGAAATATGAAAACCGTAATTTTTAAGGTAGAAGTTCTGTATCTTATTTAACGGCCTTTTTCCGTTAATTTTTACGATGAAATGGCTGTCCCTATGCTGCGGGACATTCTCCGTTGAACCGACGGCGAACTTTTTAACAGTGTGGAGTGAGAAAATCTTAAGCTTACCGGCTATGTATTTAAGTATTAAAATATTGGATATGTTTGAAACAAATGATGAAACTCGGATGTTGCCTTTTGGATACAGCAAGCAAATGAAATCGCAAAAAGGTAGAATGTTAATCTAGAGATACTCTTTTAAATTCTTTTAAGAAAAACTGCTCATTTAGTATATGATGCTTTAAGCGCTGAAAATAAGACGAAGAAGACGTTGAGCGTGTTTTGTTTGCAGCATTCTCTATAGATGCTTGTACGGCATACGAACTTTTTGCAAAACAAAAATTAAATGCTGGAGAGAAAGTTAATGTGGTTTTGGTTGATTTAAAACGGTTAGCTTATCTCACTAAATTATTGGAAGAGTCTGTTCGATTGGAAATTTATCGTCAAGTCGTTGGATTGCCTGAAATTTATCATCAAGATTTCGAGCTGTTATGGATCTAATTGATGTTATGTTACCCAAAATAAGAGCTGCTTTAAACCGCGTATGCGTATATAGTGCTGTTGTTGCTTTGTTTCGAAATTAAGCTACAAAAGTTCCGTTGGTCTGTTACAACTGCAAAGGGTTATATCATATTGCAAAATACTGTTCCCTTGCAAAGAATGTGGCTCCGAGAATATGTTTCGATGTTTTAAATGAGGAGATGAAAGACACGTGGCTTCAAAATGCCTAAAAACGCATAAAAACGAATGCAGGAGCAAAGAATGTGCGCTACCTTGCAATGGTGGAATTAGCGCATTGTCTATTATTCATCTAAATTTTATTGTATGTTAGCAACAGCTATAGTTGATACGTGATGTTCAAAAACTGTTCAATCATTAATTAAAAACAGTAGTCAAGAAATCAAAATAAACCCCATAATCCTCCAATGGTAATAGCTTCTGACGGTAAAATTCATCAATGTAATGGATCAGCGGTTGTCACTATTGAGGTTAATGGTATCCAAATACGCACAATAGGTGTTTGACAAAAGTAAAAAAAAATGTTTTCATAAATTACATTTTACCATTTTATAGCTTAAACGCATTTGAACATTTTTATTTTATTTTATTTTATTATATTTTATTTAATTTTCTGAATTCTTTTTTCTTAATTTGATAATATTTTTTCTGTTACTAATAACCATAGAATAGTTGTCAGTTTTACAACATCTTTTTTTATTGCATAATTTATTAAAATTAAGTATTATATTTCATATAAGCTATTAAAACACTATTTTACACCTAAGTTATGTCGAATACAATGATTTCAAACAGCGTATTCTAGGTACTTTTTTTAGTTTAAATTTCACTTATATAGTCTAATACTTTTTCGGTCCGAAGCGATTCAGTAATGTATGTCCACCAGGTCTCTGAAAAAATTTTTTAACAAATTAAATAATATATTCGATTTTATGTGGCAAAAATACTATATGTATTTTATTCTAAATGGTTATGTAATAATTGGGTCTACGCAAGACTAGATTAGTATTACAAACTTGTTTTAATATTTATACATCTTAAAATATCTATTTGTAAGATTTTGTAAATAAAAATCATATTTTTATAAAGTTAAAACATGAAAAATATTGATATTTATTTATGTTTAATACAAGAAAACTTGATCTTAGCAATCCTAATATTTTGGATGCAATTGTATATGACATAAATTTGAATGCAAATAATAATCTGTTTAGTTTCATAAAGCATCTTTGACAAAAGATATTTATGCAAAAATTTGTTTTGAAGAGACTTCAAACTATTGCAACAAAAAGAACCAGTATTAGTTTATATTTGATAATAAGAAAATTCTATAAAGTGCTTCCATTGATAAAGAAAACACTGCTCTTATCCAACTGTAGTTTCTGGCAGGTGAATTTTGATCCTATAAGTAGTAAAACGAGGAAAAGAATATTGACGCCGTTATTTACATTATATTCATCTTAAAAATTATTGCTTGCATTAGGTTGTAGTTTGCGCCGTAATGGTATAGGAAAAGAATCTGAAGCTGTTTTACAATTATCAGAATATACGAGTTTTGGTTTGAAAAAAAATATATAAATTAAAATTTTTATATTATTATATAGACAAAAAAGTTTAAGCTTTAGATTCCTTTTTATATAGAATATGTAGTAGTTTCATGAAATATAAAATAGAGGCCTGGAACAGAATATTGGGACTGCATTAGAAATATTTAAAATTTGTAATTGGAAATGAGTTTAAAAAATTATAAATATATAAAAAAAAATTTATTTAGGACTGCCACTCTAATATTAGTTTAGTAATAATATTGATGCTTTAAGAAAAGTTACTTAAGCTAGTAGTTATGCAAAATGAATCGTTGCCAGGTATGCCAGGTATTTCAGTTGTCACTATCAACCAAATAAAAAATCCATAGTACCACTATATCTGTAATATAAAAATATTCATTGTGGAAATTATGGAATTAATCCGAAAAAGTTTTAACTTTTTCCAGTATAAGTTTATTAAAATATGTGATTACTAAAAAATTTTGGTATCCATAGGAACCCAAAATTAAAACTAATGTCACCACTAAATCCGTAATCCTCAAATTACAAGCAGTGTAAAAATGGTTCTTAAATTTTTATATACGACGAGTTAATAGTTTTGTCCAGTAATAGTGAAATACGGCCAATTGCGGTACGAGACGAAGCTATTTTTGTGGGTTCTCAACCTTATGGAGTTAAATATGGTGCTTGAAATTAGTTCCATTAAATTGCTAGGTGGAGTATTTTTTTCTGGAATGGCAAAGTTTTGGTTCAGCTGGTGTGGAATGACAGTCCCAAACAAAGATAAAGTCAGCAAAATTGAAATTAAAAAACAGGATTATAAAGTAATGTATAATGGTGTAGAATGACAAGTTCAATGGAAATAGAGAGATGGAGAAGGCTCAGAACAATTATTTAACAAAAATGCCTAATACGACATACCAAAATATGAAAAAGCAGAAAATGAAAACGAACTACAGAACTGGATCAATCGTAAATGGTTTATTGAATATGTCAAAAACAAGATGGGACCACCCTTAATTAATATTCCCCTAATAGCTGTTATCCAACAAAATTAAGATAGCAAAGTCAGATTTGTTTTGGACAGGAGAGAAGCAAACAGTTTCATTGAGACGTACATAAGAAATGCAGATGTGTGTGTTGAGGAGCTAAGGGTATGGAGAAGAATAAGCAACAAACCAGCAATTATTGATTTACGCAGGGTTTATCTCCTGTTATAAACTGAGAAATGATTTTGGACATTCTAAACAGTGGTATTAAGAACAAAAATATATTATTTGACACGCTTGGTTTTGGATCGGAAGTTGCGCCAATGTTTATAAAATCTGTTGTGAGTGCTATTATTGATCAAGTTGAATTGGTAGGAGAGCATCCGCTTACGCGAACAATATTTCGGTCAATGATGAAGTACTGAGTCTAAAGTCAGAGAATCAAGTTGGAAATGCGATTCCAAAAAAGTTAAAAAGAAGAGTAGTGTTTTCCGTTTGTGGGCAGAAAGTAGGTCACTTGCCAGTCTGCAGTTGGTTACGCACAGTTTCCACCCTTTTGAAAAGAAGAGTAATTAGTTTGACGAAGGGTTAAGACGATAAATTTTGCAATGAAAATTGAAAGTGTGTGTTTCAAGAAGTTTATGATGAAGTGAGATTCAGCTTAAATTTATTGGGCTGTATATGGTGACGAGGCTGATGTTGAAGTTGGGTAGGTTGACGAGAGTTTTTTTGCAATTGGTGCTCCTATTCAGATTGGTAAAACTACTGTAATAGATGCAACAAGGCTACAAAAAGAAATGTATTATGATTAGATAAACATGGCAACACTAGATGCTGTAATGCAAGGATTAAATATGGCTTTGATGCGGAAGTTAATGAAAGTGAATTTTTTTACAGATTCCGCGACTGTTCGAATGGGTTTCTGACGCTCTTACTGGTAAGTCAAGATTAAAATCAAAGGTAATCGGCGAAATTTTGATTCGAAGTAGATTATGCATTCTGCAACAAGTTATTATTATTTTCAAGTTCATACGGAAGTATTGGCATTGGTTGAACACTCTGCTTGATGTTTTGTGACCAAGTAGCGCTAACATTTTATCAGGTAACAAAGCAAAATCTAATATTTTGACAGATAACAAGCAACTTTTAAAACAGAGGAGTTTGGTTTGGGAGTGCGCACTAGGTTTCGAGCTGTTTTTTATTTTAAAGCAAATAAAATAATGGGCAGAAACCACTGTAGAATTAAGAGAATTGTAGAAAGATCAAAAATATTAATAACAGAAGCAGTATATTGGTACAATGTCTCAGCTGATAAAAAATAAAAGCTTGATGGATAAAATATGTAGGTATCAAATTAAGAAACAAGCGTTACCTGTATTTTTTTATTTATTTATTTATTCCATTAATTATGGAATTATTAAAAAAACAAAAAAGTTTGTTCAGTATCTTCACCGCTTAAATAAAAAAACTTTCTACTACAATAACTATTGCTGCAAAATGTTTGTCAATCTCTATTTGATAAGCTCTCACATTTGGGACAGGGATATAGGCAAAATTAGATGCTTTTTTGTTCCCTAGCTCCATCATCGCAATTTTTTGCAAAGCATCCTTATTTGATATAAGTTTAAAAATATAAATGTTTGGAGTTTGCTTCATGTCTGGAAATCAAAGACCAAAAAATCCTGGCACCGCCCCTGATCCTGATTATCAGCTACTGTACGCTCTACATGCTTGCTCTACATACAATTTTTAGATATTTCAACATTACTTCCTTTTCTTTTTCTTTTTTTTTACTGTAAATAATTATTTGTTAATCTAATCTAATTATTTATTAAATGTATCACAAAAATGAACCCTGAAAAAGAAAAGTAAATTGAAAAAAAATGGTAAAAAACAGTATTTCGAACATCACCCTAAATTTTTGAGTTTCGTAAACCAACTAGCGCTGTTTGAATGAACAAAGCGTCAGTAAATCATAAGTCGTTTTGTTTTTATTCATTATTACTATTATAATATATAATATATATATATATATATATATAATATATATATATATATATATATATATATATATATATAATAACTATTATAATATATTACTATTTGTCATTATAAAATTTTATTTTTATCATAAATAATATATAGCATATATAATAACTACTATAATATAATATAATTTGTTTAAATTTATTATAACTATTATCACTATAATAATTAATTCATTGACATATATGAATTTCATCTGAAAAATGTGAAAAGTCCAAGTAAATTGAATTTAAGAAAACTAGTAAAAATTGAGCAATTCATAGTTGTGCATCAATGGAAATTGATAAATTTGAAAGAAAGGGCAGTCTCTTTGCTGCCTGACTTTCTCCGTTGTTTTGTCCGGAAAAAATGAAATACGGAAATCGTTAATTTTTAAGGAGAAAGTTCAGTCCCACTTTTTAACGGTCTTTTTCCGTTGATTTTTACGGAAAATAGACCGTTAGTTTTTATGGAGAAAGTGCTGTCACTTTGCTGCGGGACATTTTCCGTTAAACTGAGTGCGAATTTTTAAACATTGCAAAGCCAGAAAATTTAAAGCTAACAAATCAATCTTTTATTGCAAAAAATTGTTTAAGCAATATACTGTTGATACATATGTCAAAATTGAAGGTATGCGTATTGCTTTTATCAGACATAATCAAAACAAACTGAGAAGCGAGTACTATGATGCGTTACATGAGCATGTAAACAACCTTGAAACTGATTATAATGATAAAGTAGGGGGTGTTGTAATTCACCATTAAATTATGTAGCAAATCCTAGAGATTTAAAAGTAAACTTTAAAGATGCTATAGCTATAATTAAAAAGTATGGTAAAACAGATCTTTTACTTACAATCCAGGTCAGACTGAAATGATAAACCTCATTTTTTCAAGCATGGTGTATAAGGAAAAAATGTAACTTATGTTCTGATTATCGAATTTCAAATGCATGGCTTGATACATGTTCATATTTTACTTCATTATGTAAAAGATAATAAGCTTGAGACAGTACAGGTTAATAATAATTGCAGGTTAATAATACCTGCTAAATTTTCAGATCCGGTTGTATATTTTGGATCCAAATTTGCCCTGCATCAAAGATTAGGTATGCAGCAAAAAATATCCTAAAGAGTTTAATGCTAACATAATAGCAGTTCATAATGGTTATGCACGTTACAGGTGTCGTGATAATGGCTCGGTTATTAAAATTAAAGGCAGCAATTTAAATAATCGTTGAGTTGTACCTTACAATCCGTTATTATCAAAGAAATACCGAAACAATATATCAAAACCATAACTTGTACAAAGGGCATAAATGAGCAAATATTTTTACAAACAAATTGTTCTACTACACCCAGCGAAATTTCTATAGTTCTATGTTGCTATTTCAGATTTTAAACGCATTTATAAAACTAAATACAAAAATTGTATTTTTCTTTATTATACCTTTTGCAAACAAATGCTTTTATGATAATTTTATGTTGTTCTAAAACAATTAAATCTAAATTTTCTAAAATGTATTTAAAATTGGTGTATATGCAGACGAAATTTACTTAGTTCCATTAGTTTTGAACACTTAATAAGAGTTCTGAGTGTTTTTAAAAAAGATTTCTAATTTAATTATTACAATGCCACGCAGAAAGGTGTTAAATGAGAAAAAAAAAGCAAAAATTGTTGCTTACAAAGATATGAGTTCGTCCAATCCACAAATTGCAACAAAAAAAAAATCACTTTAAGGACGAAAATAAAAAAACCAACGAAAAGGCAACATTCTTCCATTTTGCGTTTGGCGTTATTTGTAGTACGAACAGCAAGACAAATAAGGACTAAACTTAAATTACCTGTGACTAAAACACTTGTCCAACAAATTTTGATCTAATACAAAACCACAAAAAAAAAAACATAAAAATGCAAGATTTAAAACTGTTTTAAATTTTTTTAATGAGTAGTGTTTTTTATTGAGGTTTTTATTAATATTTTTCCATAAAAATGGTTCTTGATATTGAATTCGATAAGAACTTATTTTTAAATTAGTTCTCGAAACAATAAAATTATTCTCTGAAAACTTTGTTGGATACTTATGATCACAAAACCAAAAAAAACATAAAAATGGAAAAATATTACCTTTTCCGACAAAAAAAAATTTTCATTTCGATAAGCCTGATGGTTTTAAGTATTATCTGCATAATTTGAAAAAAGATAGCATAGCTATGAGTCGTAACTTCGGAGGAGGGTCAGTTATGGTGTAGGCCGCATTTTGTTTCCACGGCAAAATTTTAATTTTTTTTTTTTATCACAACAAAAATGAATGCAAGAAATTACGTAGGTCTTTTAGAAGATGTTTTAATAGAATTTAGTGAAGGGTTACCTACCGAAAACTGGATTTTCCAACAAGATAATGGAGCGAATCACATGGCTTGAAGTGTAAAAAAGAAGGTTCCAGGAAAAAAATGTAAATGTTTTGGATTGGCCATCATGTTCTTGAACGCTATTGAAAGTTTGTGCGAAATATTGGCGCGAACTATATATGGATATTCTTGACAGTATAATCCAATACAATAACTTAAAACAACTATCCAACAAGCATGGAACGGTATTTCAAAGGTTTGTTTGGAAAATCTTATGAAAAATATAAAAAACCGAATCTTTGAATTATTTAGTACAAAAGGTGGTAGCACACATTATTAAAAACTAACCTAATTAGAAAATTATTATCTACAACGAAAATTATAAAGGATTACCTTTGATGGAACTTTAATTATTTTCTTTTAAAATATTATTTGCTTATTTATTTATTCATAATAATTTGTATAATAAAAAATAAAAAAAATAAAAATTGCAAATAGTTTGTGAATTTATTTATATGTACATATTGTAAGTGGAACTATGGAAATTTTGCTGAGTGTTTATTACATATATAAATATAATAGGCGAAGATCCGACTAAAAAATTTTTATTTAATATTTGTTTAACTATTTAAATCCGACAACAATGGTAACCAAAACGTATTACCATTACAAATAATTAATAAGACATTCCATGCGCATAGAAATCAAAATAGTTAGAAAGTTGTTTTTGGGTAGTTAAAGATTAAGGGTCCTGAATTTCATTGTCATTAGCCGATAATTAAAATCAATCTATAAAAGTTGCATCGTAATATAGTAAAAAGTATAAAGTAAAGTATGAATTTTTTTTTAAAGCAGTGTTTTTTTTAAATAAATTGTTTTGAATAAATTATATATTTTATACAATTATTTTCAAAGTATAAAAAGTTTCAAAGTTTAACTTAAACATAAAGTGTTAAAGCTTTTAACATGTAACTTAAAAATGTTCTACTATTAAGAAATAAAATAAAGCCAGTACTATTACAATGCTATCTTTTATTTATTTTTTATTTTTTTTCAGTTTACATTATTTACATGTCGTAATTTACATGTAATATAAACATATAAACTTGGATTCTGGAATAAGATCTTATCGATCTTGTCGCCAGAACCATATAAAAATTACAATATAAATATAATATAATACAGGTAGTTTATAACAAAATAAGAATCCAAAACATTTGAAATAAGAAATGGTTAAAATAGTATCTCAAAAATATTTCAATATATTATCCGTAGAAAAAATATTATTTTTTAACTTGTTTTTAAAAATAGAAAAGAGATAGATGAATCTAAATAAGGCTGTACAATTTTATTCTAGATATAAGGTGCTCCATGATCTATACAAAATTGATTAAACTTTGTTTGAGAAGAGGGTTCTTTTAAATAGTTATTATTTTGCAAACTATATTTATTTTTTATTTTAAAGGTAAATAGATCTTTAAAAACATGAAATAAGGGGTTATTTATACAACAAAACTTAAAACATAAAATATTGTACAAGTTAAGTTCATAAACGTTTAATAGATTCATATCTTTAAATAGAGGTTTTGTATTTGAAAAACGATTTAAAAAATATATTATTCGCATTGCATGTTTCTGATGGCGGTAAAGACGTTGCAACTTACTTTTACCTGTACTTCCCCAGGCAATATTTGCATAGTTTATATAGCTATGAATAAATAAGTAGTATAGTTGTTTAAAACTATTTTTATTTAGATTCTGGCCTTATAAAGGATACCAATACTTTTTGCAACTTTGGTTGATATATAATCAGTATGAGCTTTCCATGTCATATTTTCGTCAAGATAAATACCTAGGAATTTTAAAACGGAATCTTTTTTTATTTCTACTTCATCAATAGAAAGTTTTGGTTAATCATAAGGCAAAAAAAAACGTTTTTTTGTTGAGGAGTGGAAAAGGATCCACTTTGTTTAGTCAATATTTAGGTTAATTTATTGCATTTAAACCAATTAGAAACTTTATTAAGTTCTTTATTCATACCTTAAAAAAGTTTGTTAATGTCTTTGTTTGATAAAAATAAATTGGTATCTTCGGCAAACATGATGCTTATAAAATTCGAGGCCTTATTTAGATCGTTGGCGTATACTAAAAAGAGAAGTGGGCCAAGGATAGAACCCTGTGGAATACCACATTTTATTTCACTTAATGTTTTGTTTTGAAGATCAATAGAAAGCAATTTATCTCCGTGGTAGACGAATTGCTTTCTATTTGATAAGTAGCTTTTATACAAAAAAAATGTGTGATTCTACAAAAGAATTTGAGACTTCACGTGTAAACTGAATAATGGCTTGTTCAGTTGAACTATTTTTTTTAAAGCCGAACTGATTTTTATATAGTAAATTATTTTAAACCAGGTAGTTATTTATTTATACTTCAATAGGTTAAAGTATTCTAATTGCATTTGAAAGATATCATCGCTTATATAGCATTATTATTGCAAAGAATATAGTTTTAATGATTTTTTCCCCTAAGTATTTCAACTAATCTCACTTTAAATAATGGCCTCGGTTTTATTTTTGTTTCCAAACGCCTGCAAAAACTTTGCCATTATAAAGCAACAAATCATTTCGAATGACCGTAAATAACCATATTTTATGTATATGTTGGAATTATAGTTTACTGATATTTATTGTCAAACTATAAAACTTAATATAGTATAAAAACACTGCATTTTAAATCAAAATAAACTTAAAAAAATAAGTAAACTTAAATGGTCGAACTTAAAACACTTCTGATTTTCATTAAAGTTTCTTAAGTTTTATAGTTTCTTAAGTTTTATAGTTATATTATATTATATAATTTTATATTATATTATTACTTATATTAAATTATATTATATAAGTTTTATAGTTATATTATATTAAGTTTTATAGTCTTCACTATTTAATCATTAAATAGTGAAGAAACACCGTCACAAATTCTTAAAAACTTGTAAGTTCTTATAAAAAAAGCTAATTATATTTATATTACTTTAACATTGAGAATCATAATTTTAAACAAAGTCAAATGTTATTTTTTTACTGTTTCTTATTCTTTTTACCAACGAAAAACTTTAAGAAATCAAACAAACAAACCCAGCGGACACCTTATCTGGAAAAGAAACTTTTCTAAAGAAGATTTTTTATGTTTTTCCAAAGTATAATTTGGAATATGTAAAAAACTTTTTAAACTTTTTTTTATTCAACGTTTTATTGTTGGATTTTTGTACATTTAAAAAATCTTGTGTTTTTCTTTTTACTAACTGAGAAGCGTTCAGTTTTTTTTTACTAACTGGGTTGCGTATACTCGACCTATACGCAGTTCTACTTTTTCGTTAACTTTATAAATGAGGAAGCGAAAAAAATTATTAATTAAAACAGTTACTTACATACTTTAAAGTTTATTTTAATACTGTTTTAATAAGTTAAAAAAAAATTACAAAATTTAAGTTTTCTATTGAAATGTCAAACTCATTATTGATCTTTTTTTTATTGAAAGAGTTATCATTGATCGTTTATTTATTATTAACGTTACAGTCATCCATGTCTCTATGACTAAAATCTATGTTCTTGAGAATAAGACTACTAGGAGTATATGCATGGCCTGAATAAGATCCATATGATATCATTTGTTCCCACGCCCATGATTTATTCTAAAAAAATTTAACTTGAAAAATAAAAAGTTGTATTTTAATAAACTATAACTAAACATTCATTCATTAAGTGTTGAAAGTAAGCAATATAAATAAAAATAAGCAATAAAAAGAAGCACTTCATTTTCAACTGTAAAATAAAGAGTTTTATTTTTTGTTAATCTTCTTCTCAATTTTTAATTTGTGCTGTAAAGTTGAAAATAACCCAATTATAAGTTTGTTAAATTACTGTGACAATTTTAAATTTAATGAAAAAAACAAATGCTTTACGAAAAATAAAGTTCTTTTATACTGTTTTTCTGATAAAACAAAAACTTGGTTAAAACTAGTTTCTAATTCATATTGAAATATTTAATTTATCTCTAATTTCCTCATAAAAAAACAAAAAGAAATTTATTTTATTTTGCTATCTCGTCATTAGGTCTGCGTGAATAAAAAAAGCAATTGCATTAACTAAGTACTCGGTCAGCTTAAGGTAAATAAAAACTTGAGCAGTTTGCTCAAATATTTATTCACGCAAAGCTGAGCAAATACTTAGCGTTTGTGGAGTAAATAGCTTAACTTTACAAAAATAAAAATTTGACCAATTTTGCTCAAATATTTATTCACGTAAAGCTAAAAATTTATTCCAAAAGCGCTGGCTAAAAGCAATTGCTTTTTTTAATTCACCCAACCTATTAAACTAACTTCTACTTAACCTTCTTTCTTACAAAAAAAAAAAATAATTTATATGAAACTAAAAGCCTAAAATATTCACATTAAAAAAAGTGTAAACGCATTAAAAATTACTAGGGGAAGATGGGTAGGAGTGAGCCACTTTTTTTTAAATCGATTATATCAAGGAAACCAAAAGTGGAAAAAGTATAGGATAAGGAGCCTATGGTAGCCTAAAGTATTAGGTTTCTAATAGTAATCCAAGAAATATCAAAATATCTTTAGATTTTTAATAACTTGAACAATAACGCAGTTGTTGCTATTGGTTCACTTCTACCCATGCATGGGTAGGAGTGAATCAAGCAAATGGTAGGAGTGAGCCATTATCTTTGATTCCCAGAAAACTAAAACTAGATAATTTCTTTAACAAATTTATTGAAAATTAAGAAAGTAATAAATACTTTATAATTAAGCATAACATAATTAAGTAATAATATCATTTATATAACAATAAATTTAACACAATTTTAAACTCATTTAATAAATAAATAAATTTTATTAACTACCAGAAAAATAATTTGTTTTTATTCAGTAACAACTGATTTTGACAACAAAACAAAAAACTGCCATGACAAATGATAATTTCCAAATATTAAAATATAATATATACATATAAATATATATATATATATATATATATATATATATATATATATATATATATATATATATATATATATATATACAAATATATACTTTTAATATCATTACATATATGTAATGAAAGTAGTATATTGGCAATAAAAATAATATTTAGCAAATACTGATATAGTCAAACACAACCTCAAATTTGTAATGGCAATGCTGCCTTTTATTTGTTCCAGAAAAAGTTGGCCGAGGTAGCAACAATTTAACATCCATTCTAGGGATAGTCACAATATCTGGTGAATTAGGTATCTTAGAAATATCACTATTTTTCCGAAGAAAACTCATTGTAACTTCTTCTTTTATAGAGTTTACACATAAAACCTTTCCAACATAAAACAATTTTTTTTTTGTTGTTTCAAATTTAACCAATACAAAGTCATCTTCTTTAGTATATATATCACAAGCACACAAATCATCTTCTAAGATTATTAAACCTTTTTCATTTGTGGCTGTCAAATGTTCCAATACAGAATCGTCTTTTTTAAGTAATTTTTTGTTAATCTTCTGTAAATTTGCTTTTAATTCTTTTGTAAGTTTGACCAACTTTTTATTGCAGAGCCTTTTCTCAATCCGATCTCTCTGAGGAGTGTCTGTGGCAATGATAGAGCAACCCTTCCTCCTTTCCCTTCTTTTACAGTTTTTTTTCCAGATTTCGGAAAACCTCTGAATTGTTTAGGGCTGATAAACAAATCTGATGATGTAGACAGATTAACCATGGTATCATTGGTAACTAGTTTGTTTGTATCTATAGTAGTAGAGGTAGTGGGGTCTGCATTTGGTGAAACATGTGGGTAAAAAAAATTATCAGAAGTAATGCTTACGTGATTTTTTATGCAAGTATTGTTAACATCAAAAGTTCTGTCTGTCACAGAACTGCACATGAAATCAATATCTGTAAACACGTTCCTGTCATAAGGAAATATACCTGTCTTTTTAAAAGCAGCTACAGTGTTAGATGGTGTTATGGCTTTCAGAAAAGCAAGCCCTACAGATGCAGCAACTTGGTAAATTGTAAATGTTTTTCCAGGATTGTGGAGCATCCAGGAATCAATTGCTGCATTATATGCAGTTTTAAATGGCCCCATAACTCCTACATCAAGTGGTTGTAACTTATGCGTGGAATGAGGCGGTAATGTCAAAATGGTCACTCCATGCTCCTTTGCTAAATTTAACACTGCTATAGATAAGTGCGTTTCGAAATTGTCATGTATTAATAATGATGGCTTTTCTTTTGTACTTGACGAGAACTTGATAAAGTGATTCATAACATCTAAAAAAAGTTCACCGTTCATCCAGCCTGTTTTACATGCAAGTCCTAGAGATCCAGAAGGAGCTCCTAACAACATATGCTCCTTGAAATGCACTCTTGGAAAAATAATTACTGGTGGAAGATATTGTCCAGAAGCACTGATTATTATACATGTTGTGACAAGGGTTCCTATTTCAGCACTTGTGACTTAACAGACACTCTTCACACCTTTCGTTGCAAGAACCTAAACATTTAGAGGTTATATATAAGAAAAAATATGCCACGAATAAAAATATACTTACTATTGAAGATTATCATACCTTTTGTGGGTTCTGCACGGTAATAGTTCCAGTTTCATCAAGGTTAAAAATCCGAGTTCCATTGGCAAATATTGGTGATCTAGCAAGAAGTTCTTTTAATTTATCAAAAAATATATTTACATTATGGACATTAAATGATGTTGCCCTTGAGAGAGAACATCCTTCAGGTGTTCTAAGAGACAAATCTGGATGTCGCTTTCTAAAATTATTCATCCAATCAATACCTGCCATTGAGTTTTTGTGCCACTTCTGTGGAATACTAATTTTATTAATGGTTGCCATCTCAAAAGCTATACACCGACATTCTTTAATTGGAAGGCCATAGAACATTCTTGAACAAGTCAAAATATATTCCTTTAATTCTAATTCCTGCTTGTTTGTAAATATTCTTTTAACATAATATTTCAGGCTAAGTCTTGTATTTTCATCAAGCAAAAATTTTTTCCAATAACGACGAAGAGTTGGATAGGGTATTTTGGAAGTTATTGCAGTTTCTCTAATACTTTTTCCTTTTTGGATCAAATGTAATGCATCCTTCATATTTTTACTGGGGGTTTTTGCTTTTGAAGTTGTTCTTTTATAGACTCGAGGCATTATAACATGTGGTAAAAATAAATGCAATGTTGCACACGAGTTTTCTAATGATATACTAAGATATTAAAGCCAAACGTAAATATGTTTTTACGTTGAAGTCAAAACTTTTTTAACGTGAAGTATTAGTTAGCCGCGGTTCACTCCTACCCGTGATGGAATGGCTCATTCCTCCCCAAGCTGTGCAACTGAATTAAAACATTAAATGTTCAATAAGTACGTGGTTTGTGCATGTAAAATACTTTGTTCTAAAAACTACATGTTTTATTAGTAAATTTTCAACCACTATCTAATGTCTCAAAACAACCGGAATGCTCATTAAAGAAGTTTCAAAAAATACAAAAAATTTACTTTTGCACAGAAAAGGGTTGATGATAACGTTAACGCAGACACCCACACCAAGAAGGGGTAAAAAAATTGGATTGTGTTAACAACAACTTGTATGCAACTACTTGTTGAAAATTTTGAGTCTTTTTTATTTCCCGTTTTAGCTGTAGGATCAACGGTTCACTCCTACCCATCCTCCCTTACTAATTGAACAATGTTATTATTAAACCACAGAGTCGTCCCTAACTGCTGCAGATTTTTCCAGAAAAAAGTTACACTCCTCGTTAATCCTTAAGGATCACACAAACCTTCAGTCATTTAAGTCATTAGCCCTGACTCTAATAACTTCATCCGCTATTTCAAATTTTTCCGTTTTTACGTTTCTTGTTCTACAATCTTTGCTCCACAATTTTTTCTTTTCGATCTTCGTTCAACAAAATTTGTTTTAGGATCTTTGTTCTATGATCTTCGTATAGGATCTTTTTTTTTTTTCCGTTACGGTTTCATCTTTCTGTTTAGCCCGGCTAGCTTGTAATTTCCTCGCAATAAAAACCAAGACAAATTTGTTTTATTTTGCTATCTTGTTATTGAACTAAATTCTACTTAACCTTCCTTCTTACAAAAAAAAAAAATAATTTATATAAAACTAAAAGCCTCAATTATTCACATTAAAAAACCATCTAAATCTATTAACTATAGCTACTAATTAAACAATATTAGTATCAAATCACAGAGCCGTTACTATCTGTTGCAGGTTTTTTCAAAATACAAAAATACAATTACACAATACAACTTACGTCAAATAAATATATTTATTGAAATTCAATCACTAGCCATAACAATAGGTAATTACTATTATTTTAAACTAATGGGTGTTGTATCTAATGTTTGATTATTCAAAGATATCTTTACCGAGGCAAAAAAAGAATAGAAAGCAAATCAATTTTTTATTTTTTTTTTCTAATTTTGTTTTGTTTTGCTGTTTATATTAATTAAAGTTTCCTTTCACCAAAAATAAAATATAATTACAAATGTACAAATATTAAACAGACAAATGCTCAAAGAAGATATTAATGGCAAAACTACTAAACTAATCTTTACATAGAGCCCCTACACATCCCAGTAAGCACAGATTGTTTTTAAAACGTTTAAAAACATTAATATTTGATTTAAAATCCCTTGTGCTTACTGGGATCATTACAATAATATATGGTAATATATGGTTAATAAATCAAGTAGAAAAATTAGGAAAAAAAAGAAATAGTAAAAAAGAAGATATAATATTTAAGAATGAAAATAGAGAAAAAAGAAGATGTATCAGTATATACATTAAAATATATACATTAAAATACATATATACACACATACATATAAATATATATATATATATATATATATATATATATATATATATATATATATATATATATATATATATATATATATATATATATATATATATATATATATATAACAATATATTATGATACAAATTGTTATAAGATATAATATTAAAAAGTACTAATAGTCACAAAAAGATATAAAAAAAGATATTTAAATACAACTTTCCAAATAAATATATGATATTATATTCAACATATAATATATAAAGATTGCATATAATACTTAAAAATACAAACAGTTAAATAATCAGATATAATGCTTAAAAAAAAAAAAATTTGTAAACAAAAATAAAAATTAATCCGTAAAATTTAGAACGTAAGTTTTTGTTTGACACTGAAATGAATTTAAAGATTTTGCCATATTTAAATTGCCTTTCAGAAAAAAGTTCCATGGCTTGGGACCTCTATAAGTTATATTATATTCTGTGTATTTGTTTACTTTTTTAGGAAATTTATATGTGTTACTTTGATTTATTATTAAGAAATACTTCTCACTTAAATTTTTGTTAGATTTACTTATGAAGATTTCAGGAGTTAGATTATTGGTATATTTATACATAAAGTTTAGAAGTTAGAAAATATTTATCTGATAGATGTTTATCATTTTTATATCCATCACTAAAGGTTCAGTGTGGTCCCCCCTTTTTTATTGTATATAATTCTACAAGCATGTTTTTGTAAGGAAAGAATTTTTTTAAGTTTTGTTGGTGGACAACTTGCTTACGCAATATTTGTGTAAGTAATGTAACAATGAATTAAGTTGAAGTATATAAGCTTTAGACTATGTGAATTTAAGTATGGGCGAGTTCGATACATAATGCTAATGGTTCTACTAATTTTTGATTGTATATATTTTATGTGTTGGAGCCATGATAAATGATCATCCACAATAATTCCTGAAAAATTTATAGTATCTTGTTTTTTAGTTTGTTTATAATTTATAATGCAGTTTTAGAGGAAAGTTTTCTTCTTGTGTTTTTTTTTATGAAACAAGGTATATTGTGTTTTTTCAACATTAAGAGAAAGTTTATTTGACCTGAACCAATCATTTACTTTTTCTAATTCAATCTTCATGTCAACATAAAGTTGATTAATATTGCAGTTAGATAAAAATAGATTTGTATTGTCTGCAAACATGATAGCATTTAGTTTTAATGATTTTCAAAAAAATTTAATGAAGATTAAAACCAGGTATGCACAAATTGAGGCCTTTATAATGACAAGATAATTTGCTTCTTTAAAACCACTGCTTAAAAGCTGGTAGTTCCATATCAACTGTTTATAAAAATATATAAAGATTATCAGAGTCAGGATAGATGATTGACAGAAAAACGGATGATGTTTTTTAATTTTGATTTGCACTGTACAGATAATTCTCTAAAAATCTTATCATGAAGCAATTGTGATATAATATTAAATAAAAATAACTAGAGACTATTACTTGATTGAAAAATGGGGCGGTTATTACAAAATTATAAAAGTTTCAATTTTATAGACGATGACAAGATTCATTTGAATAACTAGACTCGGAAACCTAATTATAATAAGCATTACTGTAAATCAATATATAATCAAAAAGTTATTGTTCTTTTCACAAAAGCATTGTTTAGCTACTTTAGACTAACTAAAATGGATTTAGCATGAAATCAAATTAAAACAAATTTATTCTGAACTAGCTGTATATCCGTGCTGCGCACGGGTACACAGCTAGTTCAGTGTTAGTATAATACAGCTAGTTTAGTATTAGTATAGTACAGCTAGTATGGTATTGCTATGTATTACTACAGCTAGTAGCAATACATAGCAACAA
>NC_061161.1:42649255-42659255 GCF_022113875.1 Hydra vulgaris | reverse complement strand
AAAGTTCCTTCAGCAGTAGAATTTCTAATAAAGGAAATATAAGATATTGTTATTAATGACAATTTTCTCTTTGAAGAAATTCGAAGAGTAAATTTATATTTAAATGAAGAAAAATTGAAGAAATGGAACAATGAGATAATAGAACTTGAAAAAAGATGGGCAGATATCTTTCGGCATTTTAGAATAGAACATATTCCAAATGAAAACTTAAAAGTTTTAATAGAAATTTCTTTGTTGTCCGGACACTAATGCTGCTGTTGAAAGGGTATTTTCACAAAGGAATGATTATTGGAGCAGTGAGAAGTTGCAACTTTCTGTAAAAACATTATATGCCGTCTTAACAGTCAAATTTAATAAGCAATTTAATATGATCGGATGTGGCAACATTATTAGAGGAACATCCTCATTTAGCATAAAAAATCCACTGAAGAAAAACATTTTTTTTAAAGAAGATAATGTTTTTTATTGTTTTTTCTTCTTTTTTTTTACCTATGAAATACTTAATAAGTGTACTCTTTTTGAACAAAAGATAGTTGGTCCCCTTAAAAATTAAAAATGGAATTAGATATTTATGCACCACTTTTTATACAAATCTCTGAAAACCCAATTTGGGCACCCTAATATTGTGAATCCTAGGCCTAGGCTCTGATGGCAATATTTACAAAAAGCAACAACTTTTGGCAAATTTAATTTAAAATTTTTAAAATGTATGTTTAAATTTCATCACTATTTTAGATTTTCATTGAATAAATTCCTATATAAAAATATATTTTGCATAAAATATTTATGGAATATTATTCTCTTTTCCTATCAGCTATCAAGGTAATTATACTGACTTGATCAGATTCAGCATTAATCTGAAGCTAATGAGTTTATAGCTGAAGCTGAAATAACAGCTGCAACCTCTACTTTATAGACAAAATAGTTAATGTGATGTATATAAATTATAATAATTAATGTTTTTTTTTTTTATATTTTAATAGTTATTTTTTTATTTATGATACATTTTTTTTAAACACATGTTTTTTTATCATATTTAATACTTAGGAAATACTGACTTTTGCCAAATATTCTTTAGATAAAAATAATATTTTCTTACATTACTCTAATTGAGGTAATTAACAACGGTAATATTTACTCAGTTCATTATATTTGTCCCCAGAAGTTCATGTAGTTCTATAATACATAAGTCTCTTACTAATTCTAATAATAAAAAGTTATTACCATTATTATTATAATTATATTTACTAACCTGTTATAACTAATATTTATAAAAAATACATTCTGGTTGTTAAAGTCACTTTTACTCGTATCAGTATGCAAATATTGTCAACAGGTCAGAGTGCACCATGCAGAAATATTCTTTAACATGCTGCAAAATACAAGATATACATAAGATACATATCAAAAAGACTTATTACCTGGAACTTAACATTTTATCTTGTTTAACTTACAATAACTCGATTATAATAAATAAGCATATGGTTATAATCTATATAATAACTATTATCTTTTTAGTTATTGTTATTCATGTTAAAGTTATCAAGTTAAATTAAAGTTTTATAACTAACGTTTGAATGCAAAAGTTCATATCAATAAAATTTTTTATCAGTATTATAAATATAAGTATTATATTACAAGTATTTACAAGTATAGGTATTGTTAGTGTAAGTTTTATTATGTATATTATGAAATTATTGTTAATATTCCAAGTGTACAATTTTAAATTAAAGTCAAAAAATATCAATGATTAAAAAATGAGGTTAATGCATAACAATAAAGCCATTTTTTTTCATTTAAACATCTAATTATACCTTTATTTATACCTGACTATTATATCTGACGGTTGGTAAACTTCGTTAAAATCAGTCATTTTGCTTGCATAAAATATAGATATAAAAATCAATGAAAAAGAGTGGATCTGTAAAAACGATTTAAAATCTTTTAATTCCCTAAATAAAACTTATCAATTACATTCCATTTGCCTGTATGCTCTTTTTAAATGTTTTTGACTAAACCAATATTTTGATCAAACTCAAACCATTTATTACAGTCACTAGCAGAAACAAAACTTTATATTTTGATCATTTTAAAAATGAAAACAGTGTCTCAATGGAATGTTCACTATATGTTTAATAGTTTCTGGAACATATGTTTAACAAATATGTTAAACTTTGTAAATTTATTTATAAAAAAAATACAAAAAAATTCTTTTATTATGGTAATAAATAAATGAAATTTTAAAACAACGTCTTTTTAATGGAGTTTCACAGTGACAAAACACATCAAAAAAAATTTTCTTTTTAATTAAAATGTAAATATAATGTATAGAAAAAATATAATGCATAAAAGTTAAATTTTTAATCTTATTTCACGCACAATACGAATTATAAATGGCACCCATCGAGTAAGTTTTGTTATGATTTTTTTAATTATCAGTTTAAACTTTTTGGGAACATAATGGGAAACCCGTCAAATCCCCAGATTCTTCGGCCCTGATAAAAACCAGATAAAACTTAAACGAGCAAATATGCTAAATTTTTTTACCATATGGGACCCGTCTGGAAACCAAAACACTTACCCGTCAAAATCCCGTTCCCGTAAGCCCAGACAAAATCCGTACGGTACCTGTCTGGCAATGTTGGCTGGGAACATTTGTGAAGCTCATAACTTCCACCCATGCAACTTCCATCAAAGGGAATTGCGAGCTGTTGTAACTTTGAAGCCTATCAAGTCTCGCTTTAAAGCTGTTGACAGATGAAGAGTAGACTACATATCTGGCAAGCTGTTCCATGTGTTGACAATTTGGTTATTAAATAAATTAAAACGAGTTAAATTGTTGTTATATTTTTCCCGGTGAAATCTCTCTCTGTGATTAGCTCTCGGCTTTTTATTTAATTGTAATAGGAGGAAAATGCCAGTTAATTATGTCAATGTTTTTCTCAATTTTAAATTTATGAATCAGGTCACCTCGTTTACGGCGGTCAATTAGAGATGTAAGACCAAGTTTTTCACATCTAGACTGATAGTTTAAATTTTTCAATTTGTGCGGTATCTTTGTGGCTCTGTGTTGTATTTTCTCAATAACTTGCTCGTCTTTCACCAAATGAGGGTTAGAAGCTGGGATAGAAAATTGAAGTAGAGGACGGACATAGGTGGAGTAAGTTGTTTCCACAGAGAAGCATCACGACATTGGAAGGTATGTTTTAAAATACTAAGCATTTGGTTTGCTTTACATGTTGGGATGGTGGATTGGCTTTTCACTTTAAGATCATTAGTAATTTAGATTCCCAAGTCACGTTCAGAGGTGGTTTTTTCCAAATTTGTTTGCGTCACTATCGAATTAGAGGCAGTTTCTTCCATTGAGTACTCGAAGGGAATTGAATTTTTTTGACTAAAGTGCATGACTTTGCATTTTTTTGCGTTTATCTCCATGAGCCAAGACTTGCTCCAAAGAACAATTTCATCAATGTCTGATTGCAGTTGAAGCTGAGCTGCAAGTGTATTGACAACGCTGAGGATTTTAGTGTCATCACCATAGATTTTACAAATGTTTATTTTGCTTATGACATCTGGTAGTTTATTGATGTAAATGACAAATAAAACTGGACCCAAGACTGAACCTTGCGGAACACCACTAGTCACTGGTAACCAATTCGACTGAGTGTTACCAATGTTTTTTTGTTTTAAAGTTTATCGATTTCATTTTAATAATAATTTCATTTTAATAATAATTTCATATCTTCAGTTTTTATATAAACAAGTTTATTGTTAAAAGTATTTAAGTAAAAGTTATTATTCAGAGTTTTAGTAGTAATAATAAACTTGTTTTTATATTCAGCATTTAAATAGAAATTAACACAGACTATTTGCTTCAAACAATAATAACTATGCAGATGTTGATGATGTTATAAAATGATTTTTTTTTAAAAAAGTTGTTTTGGAAATTTAAAATAGTTTAAAACTTAATGTTACGTTATCAAGTTTAACTTCTATTGAAGAGACTTTTATTGAAGGTCATTCTGATAATAAACTTATAGTTAGTAAAATTAGTAAAATTAGTAGTTAATAATATAATATATACAATTACATTAAAAGTGAATGTACATTCTGATAATAAACTTATAGTTAGTGAAATTAGTAAAATTAGTAGTTAATAATATAATATATACAATTACATTAAAAGTACATTCAACAAATTTGATGTAACAGATACAAAAAGTTAAACATACTTGACATATTAGTCACATTAAGGAGATTAGAGATTTATGTTTTTTATATCTCACAATGTTTGACTGAAAATTTATTAAAATAAGTTTAAAAATAAATATTCTCTAGTTAAAAAATTAAAAATTGAGACAGAAACATTAAGGTGTCTGTAAATAATTGTCTAACACAATTGTTATGTTTAAGCACATTTTTTTAGTGCGGTTTGTCACCATTGTGTAGCTTAAGTGATATGGTTAAAATTAATTTTTCTGAAACATTTAAAAGTTATAAGCAAGTTATGATTTTTAAAAACCTTAAAAACTTTGTTTTCAAAATTTTTAAATCGTTTCATTTTTTATATTTTATTTTGTATATTAAACTTATATTATTAGTTTTTAAAGGTTTTTCTATTTTTTATTATATTTTTTCCTTTTGTTCATTTATAATCTTTAATATTTTATTTATTTGTAATTTCTAACAGGTCATTTTTTGAAAACAGTTATCTTTTAACTAACGAAGTTAAGTTGTTATAGGTATTCAAACTGAAGATGTATTGCAATTTTTAGTGTAATTTAGTTTATAAGTATCTTATAGTATCTAAAGTATGTATTAAGTATCTAAAGTTGATCTAAACAAAGAAGTAAACCTAAAGAAAAAAAGCAAAAATTTATTTGCTAACAATTTGTATAAATGTTGGATAAACTTTGTTTTTGTCTGTTTTTTAGTAGTAGAAAAATTTTTTTGAAATTTTTATGCCTAATTAATTTCAAAATAAAAACGTTTCTCTCAGTGAAATTCTTATTATTGACTGAACTTAAAAGTAATATTTGCATACCCTTCTATTTATGCTATAAATAGAAGGGTATGGTAACTTTATTAAGGGAGTATTTTTTCTGAATTTTGGATTATATAACAAAACTTATAGTTTTTCCTGAATCCAAAAAGGTTTTCATAAATACATCTTTTAACGTATATTTTCAAATTACTCATGCTGATTTCCAAATATAATAATATATTTGCTATACATGCTCAAATAACTTAAATCTTTCCTGTCAAACTATCAGATGCAGTCTAATTCTCTGTTTAATATCATCATCTTTTTGTTCTTTTAATGTGACATAGTACATTCATTTAATATTACCATCTTACCTTGCTATTCAAGGAACTTCTTTCTGTCTTTACAGACCACATTTTATTTTTGTACATCATTGTCTAAGTTTTCTAATAATACATCTTTGAACATAGCTTTTTATAGAGTTTGTTTTACATTTTTTTTTATGATTTTTATGATTTTTGTTTTTATTTTTTCAGTAATGCAATTCAAAATTTGAAAAAAATCCTTTTAATCGTCCTTAAAATACCTTAAAATTAAAAGTCATTAGCTAAATGTCAACTTACAAAATTGCTAATTTATAAAAATTATTCTTTTAAAAATTATTCTCTCCCATATAATTTTGCAAAATAGTTACCAGATTTTCAAAGTATGACCTAAATAATCACTGTTTATTTAACATAAAAACGCCAATATAAAAGTCAGTCTTTTTTTTTAGTTTAAACTTATTTCTTTAGTTTTTGAGACTTGGTTGAAAATAACAATGGTTTGATAAGTGAATTTGTAATTTATAAAGAAAGTTTTTGTTTAAAAAAATATTATTTGCTGCACTTTTTTGCAAGAAAGTTATAAAAAAACAATCATCAGAATTAAGGTTACTATTTGATAATGCTGACCTAACTCAACTTCAACTTGTTTTTCCATGCAGCTGTCCTATTTGTTAATTTTTGGTGTTTCAGAGTTGAGAGAGATAGAGTTAATATAAATTAACAGAAATGAGAGAAATAGAGTTAAGAAGGTCTTAATTACAACTAATAAACAAACAAAAAAAAGTAGCCTTCTCGACTGAAGCGGACTGAAGTGGAAGGTGAATACAGTAAAAAGATCCTGATATAAGATTACCTGAGGTTGAAAATTTGCCTACTATATTTGTATGCTGTTATTGTGAAAAATGTGATTAACATTATAATATATTTTATTGCAAACTTATATTTATATAACGTTTTGACTTTTTTAATGTTTATGTAACTTTTTTTTATAAATTTAACTTTAGATTTGCAACAAACTTAAATTGAACTTAAGATTTTAAACTACGTTACTGAAATAAGTTCATTTCGACCGCAAGGGCACACATTTTTAGTAATTTTTTTCCATAAGAATAAGTTTTTAAAGATTTTTTTCAATGATATTTATTTGACCATTTACACCATTGTTTAAAAAACATGCATTTTAAAGACTTCTGCTTAAGTTTTTAAAAAGGGGTCATACCTAGAACTCTTTAAAGGTAATTTTAACGCCTCACAATAAACTCAAAAAGTAAGCCAAATAAAAAAATATTATTAATCCTGGTAAAACAAAGTTCACAAATACATGGCTTGAATGTTTTGAATGCACTCCAGAAATATAAAAGTTACAATGAGAAGAAACACATGGCACTGAATAAGAAATTAGGCAAAGATGGCTGATGTAAAATGAAGCATTTAGTACATTTGAGCTGAACACATTTTTCAGTAATAAATTTTCAAAACTTAAGTTTCATGCAGAATGAGCAGATTTACTCAAAAATTTAAAGTAACTGCTGCATGATTTTCTCTTAAAATTTATTTTCTCATTATGAGTTGCCTTATAATTATTAATGAATTTACTTCTGCCGAGTCCAGCAGAACTTGCCAGGAGTAATTATTAATATTTGTAATATTGAATAATATGCAAGGCTGAACTGATGGTCTTGAGGGCCATGTGCAAAAAAATATTTAGGGCCCTATTTAAAAAAAAAATATATTAAATAATGAAAGACATTAGAAATTAATTTCTAATGTCATTCATTTTGTGTTCATGAGCCTAGGTTAGTTATGCATTGGGTAAATCCACACCACACTTGGTTTTATTATAGAACTACATTGTTGGGCTTACTCTTCTAACTCCATAACAGTCAACAAAGATTATAGAGCTCATAAAGGACTAACGCTACAAATATGGGTTAAAAGTAATAAAATACACATGTGATAAATTATCTGAACTTGTATTTTTCACAATGACGATTTTACATCTTCGTTTTCATATTTGAAATGTAGTCATTAAAACCATTGAGGAAAAGAAACAAATACCAATGAAAAAATTATGATGTTAAAGAATATTTTTAGAACTTGTTTATTTGAAAATTGCATAGAACATTCTACTTTATTAGAAAGTTATACATATTGACTCAATCAGAGTTCTAGGCATGTGAAATTTGCAATAGTCATATGGTTAACTGTCAAATTGTAATCACTTATTTAATATCTATATTTTTTATTGTTTTTTTGTTTCTTTAAAGGGTTATTTTTCAAACCCTGAATCCAATATTTGAGATACGTTTCTTAAACACTGTTTTCAACATTTGAGAAAAATATACTATATGTATCGATTAGACTTTTCAAACCTAAGTCTCACAATTTAGAAAGAAAATTATTTTTATTAGTTATATATATAAAAAATAATATATAGGCTTTTTTTTAAAAAAAACCTTTCATTTTTTTTGGCTAGTAAGTTTATGAATATCTGTTTCAAAATTCAAATTATTTAAAAAAAAAAGTTACTCCAGCCTTATATCTTATTGGATGGAGCTTGCGTTCGAGCTGTAAGTTTTTTGTTTGTTAGTTAAAAAAAAAAAAATTTATGTTCTGGGATAAAATCTTTAACAATTATGTTATGCATTTTTATAATTTATCTTTTCATATCATGTAAAAATTTTCATATTATGTATAATTATTCTTTTCAAATCATGTAAGGTTTTTATGACTAATGGTAAAATGATAATAATAATGGTAATATGATTCTTTTATAAAATTTTTGGCTTGATATTTGAATCATTTTCATATTTTGTATGTGACTTTTCTACAAAATATTATTTATCAGATGTTTGTGAATGTTATTTTATTGCTTATAAATTAAAATAAAATAGAAATTTATTAACCATTTTAGGTGATTTGTTTAAAAAAAAAGTTAGAAACTTGTTTGTTGCGTTATGTGTTTGAATCATGTTGAACTTGAAAATATAATTATACATGAAAGCGTGTACATGAAATAAATGTGAAAGAATAAGTACGTCATTTTTTTTAGTGGTTATATTAAAATCTTTTTAACTGTTTTGTATTTTGTTTACAACGTGTTGTGATTTCAAAAAAATGTATGAGTTTTTTGATTTAACATAAAATTAGTTTGGCTTAAAATGGCTTCAATTCTTATTCTGTGCACAAGCTTATAGGTACCACCAAAGCAAAATTTTTTTTTATACTTTATCTTCTTATATTATTGTATCAAAGTTATTACTTGGTTAGAAATAAAAATTGAAGAGTAGTTTTTTTTAGTTATTTTTCTACTTTCACACTTATTTTTTGTACACGCTTGATTAAAACCATGATATCTTTAAATGCTGCCACCTACATTTTTATTTTTATTTAATTATTTTTTTTTTGTTTTTATAAAAAAAATTATTTAATAAATTACTGTGGATTGTTTAATCTAAAGAATAACATTTGATTGTTGTTTTTATATTGAAACTGTAGAAAGGTTTAAAAGCTTTAAAAGTAAGAAATAATTTTTATATTTTTACGTTAATGATATTTAACATTTATATTATTTTTGTATAATTAAATAAGCAAGCAAGAAAGTTTAAAGGTTTCAGAGGTTATTTATTATTTTACTTTTACTAATTTTTTTTAGCTCGTGATTTTTAAATGTTTTTAAAAAAATTACAAAAATTAATAATTGTAATATAGTCATGGAGTTTTTGATGAAACAGAATTAATACAATATTTACTTTTTTAATATATCAGGTTTTAAAACTTATGAAAAATGAGTCTTTACCTGTCAAGGTAATATTATCTAGTTTAAAGTAAATTTGCCATTTTAAATGATTTATTAGTTGCTATAATAATTAAAGTGGCGGAAAAAAGTCATGTGTCCAGTAAATTTTGAATGGAATTTTTTATTAGATAAACTAGAAACACCTAACAATCACTCTATATTTGTAGAATGTTTACTTTTTTCATAAACAACAGCATATAGTTAACTGAAAACTGGAAGAACTACAATTACTTAAAATGTCCACCCTTAGCTAAACGCAGCTGTTCAATTTTTCGAGGCAAAAACTCCATATGATCTAGAAGATGCTGTGAAGTGATGTTATTACAAGCAGTTTGCAGCAAGTTCCAAAGTTAATCCTAATTGCGTGACTTTTTACTCCTGATTGCCCCGAACAGGACATTCCATACATGTTGGATGGGATTTATATCTGGGCTTAGAAGTGGCCATTCCATTATATATATATATATTATATATATATATATATATATATATATATATATATATATATATATACATATATACATATATATATATATATATACATATATATATATATATATATATATATATATATATATATATATATATATATATATAATATATATATATATATATATATATATATATATATATATATACATATATATATATATATATATATATATATATATATATATATGTATATATATATATATATATATATATATATATATATATATATATATATATATATATATATATATTAACCTTTGGAATTAGAAAAACTAAATGAAATGCCAACCTTAAACATTTAGGTCAGCATCAGATGGGCAAATAAATTTGGTTGTGACATGGTTTTATCTATCCTGCTGGTAATTAATCTCAGAATTATTTGCCAGCACTGCCAGCAAT
>NC_061161.1:42600973-42648255 GCF_022113875.1 Hydra vulgaris | reverse complement strand
TCAAAACTCAGAAAAAATGGAAACAATTAACCCATCCTTACAGATTATATCTACTATCACTATTCCACAGAAAAAAGCTTGGTTGCCGGATGAAATTAAAGTACTTAAAGAGATTTTCCCAAATGGATCATTATCCGTTAAAGAAATTGAAAAAAATTCATTCACATCTAAATATAGATGCCTCAACAATACAAATCTACAATAAACTTAATAGCATGCACAGGTACTCGCCAAACTGCAAGGTTCGTTATTACGTTTAAAATGAGTGTTTCAAATAGTTTTACTAAAGTAAATCCTGCAAAATGCAAAACTTGCAACGCATACATTATGTTTTTGGTAATTTTGGGCCAGAAAATAAATTGAGTAAAATAATTATAAATAAGTAAATAGCTAAAACTTATTTACTAAAATTAGTAAATTAATTTATTTATTTAATAAATTCACATAATAAATTGTCATTAGTTAAATATTGCAACAGTTAAAATTCGTACAAATTTAAATTTGTACAAATCAAGGTAAATATTTTCAAAATGGAAATAACAAAAGCTTTATGAAGACAAAGTTTGTTTTTAGTTATGATTTTTTGATTTTTTTGGTTATGCAATCTAAGGTAAAAAAATTTACTGTATATTACTTGTTAATAAAATCAAAGTGAGTTTAATTATTGTAGTTTACCATGTTTTTTAAAAAACATGACTAATTATTGCATACTTTAGCAAACACTGCTATATCTAGTATTTTGATAAAACATATTATTTTATATTTATTTTTAAGTAACCTTAATTCAACTAATTATTCTATCAAATTTATTAGAGAAAAATCTATCCAGTTTTTTGCTGTATATGTCTTTTTTAAATTTTCTTAAAAATTTACTTTTATGCAGCGAAAAAAATTTGAAATACAAATAAGGAAAACCCCAGCTCTAACAGTAGGAGTTTTTATTTTGCCGAGAAGGCAAGGCCGAGAAGGTCACTACAGGAGGCTACTTAATTGTGGTTATAACCCTCTCTTAACTCTATAAATCCGAAATACGAAACTTGATTAAGAGAAACAAGTTTAAAAATGAAACAAGTTTAAAGCAGAGAAACAAGTTTAAAAATGAATGCAACATGTATGGTAACATTTTTTCTATTTTCTAATTTAATAAATATCATAAAAAATTGTTTATAGATAAAACTAATGGTATGCATTGTGAAATAAAATTTGCGTTAAATTAAGAATAATTTTTAATAATATAAATATTTATTATTATTATAATTTATAAGGTTCGAATGAATTTTCAAAATTTCTTTAATGGATGGTAATCCAATTAAAAAAAAACTCTTCAAGTACTTTAATTAAATTAGACAACCATGCTTTTTTGTAGTGATAATAGATATAATCTGTGAGGAAAGGTTAAATGCTTCCTTTTTTCTGATTTTTGATGAAATTTATTAAAAGTTACAATATTTGTTTACACTTGTTTTTCTTAAGTTTAGACAAGCATTGTTTCCAATGTATTTGTTCCTTAGCAAACTATGGCAGCAGAGTTTTGTGCTAGGTTGACTCCAATTGTTCATGTTTTGCTATGGAGTAACTTGGTAAACAAGTTTCAACAACATTTTTTGGCAACACATTCAAATAATTTGTCTCTCCATTTAGTAAGTAATTATTTTGTATTTATGAAACAAAACGTTTCTTGAGAATTTTAAACAAAAATGTTAAGTCATTATAGGGACTCTTTGGGAGGAAAAAGAGCTTTGTAAGTCACAAAACACTACTTTTTCTTGTTTTTATGGTTAACATCCAGATTTGTTTAGAGACTTATAAACTACTTTAGTATAAAAATAAAATCAGTTTGAGTACAGCAGCTATCAATTTTAAACCCAGATAAGTTAAATTTGCGGCAAAAATCTCAAGACTGTTTTAAAAATTGTATAAATAATGTCAAAACTGTAAACCCCATGAATTTGTTTCTTAATGCAATCATTTATTTTTATAAATATTATATTTCTGCAAACAAAGTCAGGGAATAAACAGGGATTTTATATTCGCTTTAACGAATTGTTGAGAAATAATATCGTTGTAATGAAATTAACGCCTTCTTCCAAACAGATTTTGCAAAATATGTTGCCCAGAGGTGGGTTTAAACCACAGATACCTTTTTTTTTTTTTTTATTTTACTTCACCTCCTCAAGGCCGAGAAGGCCACAACAGACGAGGAGGCTACTTATTTTGTGGCTATAACCCTCTCTCAACTCTATAACTCCGAAACACGAACCTTGACGAACAAGGCCGCTGCGCGGAAAAACGAGTTGAGCGCGGTACTACCAGGGACGTGGTGGGGATCGATCTCGTAACCACTCGTTTATGAAGCGAGCGCTCTACCACTACACCACTACCGCAAACCTAGTTTCTAAGGCAATCGTACTACCACAGCGCTACTCAATTTTGTGCTTAAGGTTTTGTGTTTTATTAAAAAGATATATTTATTTATGTTAAACTTTAGTATTAAGTTTCAAGTGGTAACAAATTTTTATTCTATATCTTTTTAAATTGTTTATTTCAAAGAAAAACATGTAACCTTTAAGGAATTAATTTTCCGAATTTTTTATAGCTAAAATCCTGGAAAGTCCTGGAAATTTTTTTTTTTTTTTTTGAGGTGAAATATCCTGGAAACGTCCTGGAATTTTTTGTGAAAATCTTGGAAAAGTACGAAAATGATCCTGGAAAAGTACGAAAATGGTCCTAGAAAGTCCTGGAATTTTGATTTTTTTTTCTGTGGGATCCTTATTTTAACTCTTACTGTGTCCTGGTACAAAAACTGTAAGCTCAATTAAATCTAATTTGAATAGAGTCAATGCATCTCACATTTTTATATTCATCATTCTGTTTTGACCCCCACGTCATTTGCAAAAGAGATAAAATTGTGATACTCCTTGTTTTGTTTTTAGATTCAATAAATTTAAATACTCCTGTACTTACTTCATATCTTGTTTTTACCTCTTTATTCACAACCTACAAATATGAATATGTCTTTAAAAGCTCTAGTTGTACCATATGGTGATAAAAAAATTTGCTCTAAGTCAAAAGCTGATGTTACAATCAACCGCTTTTTATTGCTTCATTTTTCTTTTCTTTTTTATAAGCTCGAATAAATTATTTGTTGCTGACATGTTCGTTATTTTTTTGACAATCTTTATCCCCCTTTTCTATTTTGTTTGCAAAATATTTACCAAATCCACACTGATATTTCTTAAATTTTTTGAATTTTAAACGAAATATACTCTGAAAACTCTCTGATAGAAGTTGTATCTATAAGAAGATTTTTCTTACTGCAGTACTTTATGAAGAGTTCAATGTATTTCCTTAATTGAAAGCTACTGAGATAGAAACTGTGATTTTTTAATGTGTGTCTCGCGTATCTCGTGGGATTCAACAACTCCAAACGTCTGAGTATGATCAATGACTTTTTTATAACTGTTCAATTGATATTTTTCTTTAGTTTTTGTGGCGATCTCTTTAACCTTTTTTTACACTCCCTGAAGCAGTTTTTTTGCCATCACTACTTTTTACTGTCTGCTTTGATATGCCCAGGGTATTTAGAAACATTGGTGCACAGATACACGTTTTAAGAGCATGTAAATGTTCAGTTTTTGTTTCTTTCTTTTGCCAAGTGCTCCTTTGAGTGAATCAAAACGAAGAAAGAATTCTTTGTTTTGATTTTTCCTTTGTTACCCTTGCCACAATGTATTGGCGCCTTTTGTGTATACTTTTCATTGACTAATATGAATCAAATAATTCTTTACGTTATTCCTCCGTAAGATTTTCTACACACTGAAACAAACATTTTTTTATCACATTCTTTTCGCATTTCCCTACCCTGTACCACTTTCTTTTCCTTAACCTGTACCAACTTTCCTTTATTCTGATCAGTCTTTGGTACATAAAAAAACCTGTCATATGTGTTTACTTATATTTTTCTAATGTTTCTAATCCACCTTATTGGATTCTTTTTCTTTTTTGGGGTTGTATTATAGACTTAGTTCTTAAGTAGATTAGTTCTTAAGTATTATGACTATTTCAAATTTTTCATTGGTGTTGTTGATGATTTATTGTCTGAATAGGGTCGTTTAATGCATCATATAAACATAACGAAGTCATCTCAATGAAGTGACCATTATAATTTTATTCTAATTATTTTAGGAAAGAAAAGCTTTGTTTCTGTGAAGCATAAATTACGTCAAAAATTATTATTTACTACTGTAAGTATTTACTATAAATTAATAAACTAATTTATAATGTACTACATTTAATCAACCTGCTTTGTCGCTATTAAATACTAGTGCATTTGGAGCTGAAAAAAAAATATCATTCTCATCAACCTGATCAATAAATATACGAGTTGCAATAGTCACTGATGCCATATTATTAACTTAAAACGAGTTTTCAAATAAACTAACAAAATCAGTCATTTAAAATAACAAATAAACTTTGTACAGTAGCTCAATCGAAAATTCATGCATAAAAATAAACACATTGTTTCAAATAAAAGCCTTTGACGATTTTCTGAAAAACTACACTTTGTTAAAATAGTTATTACCTGAGGTGAGTTTTAGCATTCTGAATGTTATAAATTAACTGTTTAGAAACTATTACCTGGTATATTTAATTACATGTTTTTAATAAGTTTGATTAGTTTTATTAAAAACAATTTAGGATAAAATTTTAAAAGCTGCATATAGATAAACATAAGATAGTCTTGCTTGAGTTAAGATGGACTTAGGATAGTTTTGAATGTCTCTTTTAGTATTTTTTTTTGGACATAGGGATATTTGAATTTTACTCATAGAGTCTAAAATTTAATCATTTTTTAGCCCCATACATTGTGAGATGATTTTATTAATGCTAGGATTATTTTAACAAAAAAAGTAATTTTTGCAAAAAATAGACTTAAGATAGTTTTGCTTTTCAGCAACATTATATCTATATTTTATAATTTTTTTAACTTCAACTTTTTAACTCCAGGTTATACTTTGGTCGTGATACGGAAATTCTACGAAACTCTTTTTGATAATAGTTTGCTAGGAAGATTTTAAACTTTTCCATATAATTTTTTGTTTTTTTAAAATAAATTTTATGGTTTTTAGATTTGGTTTTTTGATTGAATACAAAGATTGAATACAATCATAGTATGGAAATATGCTTGAGACGTATGTTGGTGTATGCAATTTTCTATGAAGTTATAAAAAGAAAAAAAAAGTTATTTTGGTTTGTGCAAGAATAAGGACAGTTAATGCAATTTATAAAGTAGTAGTTTTGAAGCACTAAAATTTTACATATGTATATGTATATGTATGTATATAAATATATATATATATATATATATATATATATATATATATATATATATATATATATATATATATATATATATATATATATATATATATATATATATGTGTAAATACATAAAGATTTCTTGAAAGTTATGGACATTTAATGTTGATTTTAGGCGTCCTAAGGATACGTTGTTAACATTAAAAATGCAAATATGTAAACGTTAAACGTTATTGAACTATAACAAAAAGTTGGGTTTTGAATCTTAATGGTGTAAAAAAATCTGGAATCCTGTATATAATTTTTTTTGATATTAGTAGTCTAAAAAAAGATATCTTTATTAGGTTTATTCTTATTATTTTATTTTTGAAGAATATTTGATAGCCATATTAAAAAGATGATTTCTATAGATATTAGTTTGATGAGTTTTTTTATTTTAGTTGGTTAAACATATATTTTTTTTTTATGATTTTGCTTTAATTAAGTATTTTTTTATTTTCTCGTTCGTTAAAATATTTTTCTATTAACAATTTTTTTTTATACATAAGTTTAGGTAAATTTTTGTAGCGCATTTTAAAAATTTGAAAATATGTCAAAAGCCATGGTCAAATCGTTAAAACATATTATTTTTCGCGTTTTTTGCTTCAAATTGGTAGAGATTGGCAGTTTGGCGTTTGAAACCAGAGTAACAAATGATATATAAGTTTGAAATTTAATTTCTATTCCAGTTTCTACTCTAGTTTCACGACCTGTACTTTTAAAAGATAAAAGTAAAACGTTAACGTTTTCAATGAATTTCTAGTCTTCTTGTAACGTTTGTTAATAACAAAAAATGCTAAAAGTTAAAAAACAAACTTTTACTTTTTGTATTTTAGAAATTTTGAAAAACATAAAATTTAAAAAAAAAAAAAAAAGTAAAGTAGAAATTGAACCTTGACATCCTACATAAGAGAATTGCGTGCTAGCCACTCGGCTACACCGATTCATTGATTTTGAAAAATTTTTAAACTATGTAACAAAATTAAAACTTTATCAAACAGAATTAAGTGCCATATATCAAATCTTAATGAAATGTTGTCGCAATGCAATTTTCAAGTAAAAGTTAAACTAAAAAGCTTGATTTATATTTTAGTATGTTTTTAATATTACATAATTTGAAGAAAGATAGATATTTGTGTAAGTTAGATAATAGCAAACAATTTTATTGACTTTTCTTATGTAAAAATGTGCTGCTACTCTTTGTCGCTATTACCTCGGTTGTAATGGCTGCCGAGAGTATCTTGTCAAGCACTCTCTAATAACATTGACATGTTTGCTGTTATATAATATGATGATGATGATCATGATAACAGTGGTTCCCAAGGATTAAAACAATTTATTTAAAAACTTTTTTAAGTTCGGATATGGCTGAAAATTAAAAAATTTTATTACAACTTAATAGTATATTAATATCAAAGAAGGTATGATAGTACAGGTTTCCATTTCAAAAACTATATTTTTCAAAATTATATTTGTAATACTTTCATATAAAAAGGACTTTATTTGAGTGCTACAACAAATAACATGGCGGTCTCTCTGGTGCCCAGTGAGACTAAATTTAACTTCTTCTAGCTCCGGTCGTGTAATTATTTATAAGTTACGAATGCATGTTTTTTATATCGGCGAAAAGTGTAAATAAATAAAAAACTTTTCATTTCTTTATATCATTCTTTTTCAGTGATTACTCTTTCACATTCTTTACTACACGCTTGCGAAAAGTGTGGAGTTTTCCTCCACACCGGTGTGTTGCTATCACTCCTAGACAGAAGTGTGGTGTTATTTTGCGGAATCTTATTTTGCGTGGTGTTATTTAGTGGTTTACTTTTGTGGAATCTAACTTCTTTTAGCTCGACTTCTGGGCAGAAGTGTGGAGTAATTTGCACAAAAAAGTGCAAAACAGCTCCACACTTGTGTCTAGGAATGATAGCTACATACAAATGTGGAGGAACACTCCTCACTTTCCGCGAGTGTTTAATAAAGAATGTGAGAGAGTAGTCACTGAAAAAGGATGATATAAAGAAATGATAAGTTATTTGAGATTGAGTATTTATATATAATCATGACCAGCAGCCTTTCGAGTATTTATATAATTATTGCAGTTTTTTATTACAGTTTTGATATTACAGTATCGTCCACAATTATTTTCGTTTGTCCATAATTATTTTTAAATCAAAACACTTTAAGCCATAATGACTAACAACAACTCAATAATCCAAATATCGAAATGGCTGAACAAACAAAAAAAAAACAGCAACGGAAGAAAATATTGCTACAATAAAAAGAATGTTGATTGGCAACGAATCAAGTCGATCTATTGCAAATGCAACAGGTCTTTCAATTAGGACAATACAAAACTGGATACGAAAGCTTGAAGCAGACCAAAATATAATACCAAAAAAACGTGGCAGAGCTGCACGAAATAATATTAAAAGAAAGAGAGAAATCGAGTTATTAATTAATGCAAATAATGCATTAACTACTATTGATATTGCAGAGTTAATGCCAGAAGAACATAAATGCTCGACAACTACAATCAAAAGAGAATTAAAACAAATGGGATATACCCGTAAAAGGCTTAAATCGATCGTTGTTGCAAGAAATTCAGCTCAAGTAATAGCAACGAGGTTTATGTTTTGCAATCTTGTTTCTTTTCTGCGAAATTCAGATCTGGTCTATATTGATGGAACCGGGTTCAATTTGCATGATTCACGACATTATGGATATGCATTATTAGGAAGCACCCCGTTAGTTACAGTACCCACACAGAGAGGAAGAAATGTTAGCCTAATATGCGCTATTTCAGTTACAGGGTGTATTGGATTTAAACTAAAGATTGGAGCCTTTAATACCACTAGCATGCACGACTGGATAGAACAAGATTAAAGACCAGTTTTAAATGATCGCAGATATGTTGTAGTAATGGATAATGCGCGATTCCACCATTCATCAATAGTAGAATCGGCATTTCGAGAAAGTAATTGCACTATCCAGTTTTTACCACCTTACAGTCCTCAACTTAATCCTATCGAGGAGTTTTTTGGCGTGGTTAAAAATTTATTTAAAGGAATACAACCACGGCCTAACAATTTACAAGAAATGATTACAATTATTACTGAGATTTTATCAGGTTTTACCGAATATTCTTTTGAGAATTATTATTCTCACATGCGTGAGTGGATGTTAAAAGGAATTCAACGTAATGAATTTATTTGATTAAATTATACTTGGATTTTTTTCTTGATTTCAAAAATTTAAAAAAATAAAGTGTTTTGATTTAAAAATAATTATGGACAAACGAAAATAATTGTGGACGCGACGAAAATAATTGTGGACGCGACGAAAATAATTGTGGACGATACTGTATCTTAAAGTCAAAAAAATATTCAAACTATTCAAAGTAACCACTTTTAATAAAACATGGTTATAAGACATAGATTTTATACTTTTTAGAAAACAGTATGCCTAAACTTTAGGTCCTCTTGTCGTAAGTATGTTTTTTTTTAATTTATACTTTTTTGTAATGAAAAAGATGGTCTGGAAACTAATTTGTAACTTAGTATTATTTTTCGGGTTGCAATGAAAGAAGTAGAGTTTTTAAAAGAAGATAAGAAGAAAAAAATTTGAGTAAGTATATTTTAAGCATATAATAATTTTAACTTTGTGAAAGCCACTATTATGGATGTTGAATGTTAAAACTTATCAATTCAATATCCAAAAATCATTACACATACTTTTTTTCGCTGCGGCATTGTACAAAATATAAAAGGAGATCTTTCATTTTCACTGTTTGAAATAAAACCTTCAGTCATTCTACACACTACTATATAAAGATGGCGATTTCTAAACAATGCACATTTAATGTATTAAAACGGGAAGTAACATATAATAGTAACAAGTAACGGGAAGTAAAAAAGGTGTTTTTGTTCTAATATTTAGCACATTGTGTTTTGTTGCAAATTACTTTATATTAGAAAAACTGTGGTTAAATAAGGTAAGGATTTTAATTTGAGAACATATATCCTATAGATGACATTAAGTACTTTTTGTAAGGAATTCAAAGATTGCAGAATATTAAAAATTTTTGATTAAATTATTTTTTCAAATAATATAGTATAGAGACTAAAGCGAAGCACTGCTATTTTATTGCTTCATGTTTACACAAAAAAATTAATAAAGGAGTTTAAAAACCTTTATTTGTTACTTTTTTTAGTATTTTATAGCTAATAAATTTGACTATTATTGAAAATATAATAATCATATACATGCAATTTTAGCGTTTTAATGAAGATTAAGCAAATATTAAGTAGAATGACCTGTCAAAACCTCCTTTTTCACATTGCTTTTACTATCATTTCTTGGATGGTGATGGCAGAGAAAAAGCGACAGGTATAATTATTTAAAGATTTAACTACTCAATGATATAAAATATAAACATACTTATTTGCTATTTTATGAATAACATGATATAAATTCAAAATATTCATACTTATATAAACTATGACTTATGTAGCCAAAAATGTATAAAAATGATTTGGAATATCTTAATCTATTAAAAAAGTACTTTGAAAATTTTACTTAAAAAAACTACTAGGAAAAATTTTTTAGATTGTGGTAATCAAAAACAAAATTGTTTTTGTTTTAAATTGTTTTAAATTTTTGTTTTATATTGTTATAAATCAAAATTAAATTTTTGTTTTAAATTAATTTAAATCAAAATTGTTTTTGTTTGTATTTATGTTGTTAAATAGTGTAAAAAAATGTTAATAAATAGTAAAAGGCTTATAATTTTAGAACATGTATGCTATGGATAACACTTAGTGCTTTTTGATAGATATTCCAAACATGCAGAAATTAAAAACTTAATTTAAAATTATTTTTTTAAGAGTTATGGCATGGAGATAAGACACAGCTAATTTATTGCTTTATGTTTATTCAAAAATCAATGAAAGAGTTAAAAAAACCTATAACTTTTTTAGTTTAATTTTATTTGTTTATTATAGCTAACAGATTTGACTATTAAATATAATGACCTCATACAGGCCATTTAAGTCTTTTATGTAACTATGTATGCTAAAACAGACATTAAGTGGAATGACCTGTTAAAACCTCCTTTTTACATTGCTTTTACTATTATTTGTTGGATGGTGATGGCAGAGAAAATGCGACAGATATAAATAATTTAAGATTTAACTACTTACATATATTAAATATCAACATACTTATTTGCTATTTTATAAATAACATGATATGAATTAAAAATATACACAGTTACATATAGTAAGACTTTAGTTTATCTAAGCTGTATAAATTTGATTTTGAATATTTTAATTTATTAAAAAAGTACTCTGAAAATATAACATTAAGAAACTACCTATCGATTCTCTTTAAAATTGTGGTGATCTAAAACAAAGTTGATTTGTTTTAATATTTAGATCCTTGTGTTTTTGTTGCTAAATAGTTTATATTAGAAAAACTTCAAATAAATAAAGTTAGGAATTTATTTTAATCAGAACATATATAAATATTTCAAATCATATAGGATGCAGACTAGTGCAAAGCACAGTTAATTAATTGCTTAATGTTTACTCGAATAATTAATTAAAGGGTTTAAACTTTTTTTAAGGAATTTGATATTAGAATGTTTTATGTTGAATAAACTTTGTTTTTTTTTACGGTTAATAACTTTTTTCAGTGATTTTATTTCTATTTAAAATTTCGCTCCTATTCTAGAAGTGAATTGATATTGAAGGCATGTTGGTACACTTTTAAAATTTTCTAGTCAACTGCATAAATCTGTTTTCTATGTGCCTGCCAAATTTCATTAAAAAATATTAATGAGCACACACCCTATCCTTCCGCCCAGTAGAGGTATGTATTTTCACTACCGTTACATAGGGTTGGGGGGAGGGGATTTCATTAGAAGTTACGTTAAAAATTTTACCTTTGTTGAAAAGTCTTATATTACTAAGAATATTTTTATTTATTTTTATTTGTATAATCATTTACACAAAAACAAGTGTATTAAAGTGGTTATAGTAGATTTTTTCTAATTGCTTACTCTTTTCACATACCAAAATTAGTTTCAAAGCAAAACTCTGCTGAATATAATTTTAAATGCTGAAATTAAAATAAATGAAACTTAAGTGTCATTTAATTTGCCATATAAAAGTACTTTTATATGGTGATTCAGCGTAAAATGTAAAAACAAAAACAAAACAGCATTTTCTTAGCTTTTTACCATAGAATTTACCATATAACTTCCTTAAGTGTATATGATATAAAAAAATTATATACATTTTTTATCTATATAAATGTGGCTATTTATTTTTGATAGAATAATAGTGATTTTTTTAAATTAATTAATTATGTTTCAAAGCTGACCCAATCAAAAAGTAGTATTATGATTGTTGAATTTAAGTTAGTGCTTTATGGGACCTCGACAGAAAACATTTTTATTTTATGGTAAAACAAAAATTTATTTAACTTGTAATTTTCCATTACCAACTTATTTAAATATTAACTGTAGAAATGGACACGTACTGCATATATTGGCAACCAATAACGATTCATTTGAAGTAACTGACGAAGTAATTGATAAGTATTTTAACATCAAAATTTGTATTAATTTGATTCTGCAACTAGTTAGAATAACAAAAAACTTTGTAAACCATATTTCACGAGATTCGAAACAGTTTATTGACATCTGCAACATGCATACCAAATACCAACATCTGCTGTGGCACAAACATTACAATCAATTGCAACCTCAATTCACATTGCTATGTGTTCTTAATTTTTTTTCTTGACTAATCAGTGTTTTATCTGTATCAAATAGTGATCACTTATCTCTTTTATCTGGTCCTGCTTTAGAAACTTTTTCTTATGAATCACTATCCAGGTTGAGAGCTGACCAGTTGAGTCCCAGAAAAAAAGTTATGAGAAAATAACGATTTTGGCAAACGAAATGACAAGTAAGAAAAGAAAACAAAATGAGGATCTTAAAGGTTTGAGAGATAAGCCAAAGGCTAGACCGTACAAATTAAAATATCTAAATCAATTTACTAATAAGGAAAAGATTATTTACCAACTTAATAAAAAATTAAAAAATTTTCTGTTAAAAAAACTTCAAAATCAAGTTTTTTGTTTTAAACAACAGTTAACATCCACTGAAACCAAGTTTTCTCATCAAAAGGCAATGTTGTGCCAACAATTAGCGGACAAAAAATTCTGCAATTCTCGTACTGCAAAATGACACTGCAAAATGACTTATTTTATAGGAAGAGTTAGAAGAAATAAAGCAAGTAACACAAAACACCAAAACTGAAATATGCTACTCAGCAGATATTAGAACACTTAAATACGAAATGCTTGTCATGCTCCTACAAATGGTGTGCCATCTCTGCTTCGTAAAATTTGAGAACACACTGGCTATCGCTTTAGTTGAATTCACATTAAACACCTATAGAACGAATGATGTGTAACCTTGATGTTCTTTCTAACTTAGAGACCGCACAGATAGCATTTATAACAAAGAATCTGACGCTTGATTTTGATGCAACAACCCATTAAGATGTTCACGTGAATGCTGTGCTTTTGACAATGCAATCAGTATGTATGGTTGTAGCTATTGATCAACCTCCTGGAGTACTACTTATGACTATCAGAGTCGTATTAAACTTCTATCAGCTCAAATACACTGGCGTAAGAAGCACTATTATTGGAAACATAACTAATACGATGAGTGAAAGAGTTGCAACAAACCATGCAACAATCACAAAGTTTAACCTTGTTTGGCAGAAATCATTAAATGAACTAAACTGTTACCTTCACCCCTTGGACACAATGACCAGCTCTTGCAAGTCTTCAATTAAAGCATTAGAGATTTTAAAAGGAATACTTTTTGGAAGAGACTGCATTACAGCAAACATTGAAGTACAGCTGAACAAATTTCGCTACAAAAATGCAAAAGGTACTTATATTTCTTTTACTATAATATAGCATAGTTTTGTGAATAAAATAACGAGTTGAATTCAAATTAATATTATGACTATTGCATGTTTTTATTTCACATACTCCTTGCAATCGCCAAACTAATTTTTTTTAAGTTATTTATTCATATTTTACTTATTTAAAAGACAGACTTTTGCTTACATGAATTGATAGATGTTAGTGTTAATTAAATACAATAAGTCCGTACATTCTAAACATATGGTATTTGCCATTACCAGATAGTAATGCTTTGACTTTTGATATAACTTTTTGATAATTATAATTTGTAATCAAAAATTTTATTTCAGGTTAAAAGTACTGTGGATGTTTGTCTTAAAGTCCTAAAGATTATAATTATTAATTAAGTAATAACAGTTAGATGTTAATTTATTATAAAGCACTTACTTGTTAGGCTAAAATTTTTTTAACTTAATATATCTGATATATATTTTTTCTTATCTATATTTGCAAGGTTACAAAACATGATGAAAACTATACGATTACTTCGATGGATGTTGATCTGTTTTCATTTCAGTATTAAGTCGTTAGATCATATTTATTTAGAGATTAATTATGTTTGTTAATGTGTTTTTCGGTTTTGTGCTAAATATCTGATGCATTTTTATTTTTCTGTGATAGCAGTTATTTATTTATTTATTATCCGAGACATAGGGTATACTAAATTAAATAGATATGGCTGTATTAATTTAGAGGTTCATTTCATTTTAGATATCATTATATGTGGTTTCAATTGCGTACTCAAGATTCGACTCTTTCTACGGATGTCAGTTTTATTTGTTTCAAAAACTAGACTTTTTTCAAAGCCACAATTCCGTTAAAAACATTACTAAGCAAATATAATAATAATTATCCTTCGGGTCGGAGCTACGTCACAAATATCGGAAAATAAGTCTACCATTATGGATTAGGGAAAACAAATAATTTTATCGAGTCGGGAATTTCGAGGAATTATTCATATACATGAATAATCCTCAAAGTTGCTGTGTTTTCTTGTTTCAAATAATAATATTTCACAGAGTTAAATTTTTTAGATACTTCTATATGAAGGTATTAGAGTTTAAAGGTAATAAATCGTGCGCATGTTGACAAATATGGAGTAGTTTAACTAATATCTTCATATGGAACATTCTTCTTTAGTATGTAAAATTTTAACTCTGTAAATTGTTATTGTTATTGTTATTATTGTTATTATTATTATTATACAGAAATAATTAAACTTTGTGATAATTTTGATTTGATAATTACTAGTTATCAAATCAAAATTATAATCTCCCAAAATAATCATTATGTCTGTTCACAACAATATTTTCTGGTAGATTTTAGTTTTAGTAATTTATCAAAATAGTAAATAAAGAATTTTTGTAATAATTTTTTTTTTTTAATTATTAAAAAAATTCGTTAAGTAAAAATAACAGTTGTATAAGGTAAATAAAGTAATATGGACAAAAACAAATTTAAAAAACAAACATCTTCTTTTAAATATACGGGCTTGACAGATATAAAATAATGCTAAAATAGTTACTAAACAAGTTAGGTTTATACAACATAGTTTAATGATTTAAATTTTATACTTTTTCCTCTACACACTAGACATTTATACTCTAATACACTCCACAATTATACAACATAGTGTAATGATTGTTAAGTGTATATTTTTTTCACTACACATACTTTATACTTTTTTGGTCACTAAATAAAAAAATAAAGAAAACAACAGATAAGATCTACATAAAATTTATATATAAAAAATATATAAACTATTATATATTGCTGTTAATAATAACAACAATATGTAACAGTTATATATCAGTATATCATAATAATATATTATTATGATATACTGTATTTAATATTCTTTTATTAGCTTTACTAAATTAAAGTTGCAATTACATTAAAACTAATTAAATAAAATTAGCAATTCCTTGATAATTATAATTTATTTAGATTATAGTAAATATTCTTTTGAAATGCTGGTTTTTGTTTTTTATTTTAACTTTATTTTTTTTATAAATTAAAATCAATATATCACAAGAATTAATATTAAAATTGCATCAAATAATAATTTTTTCACCTAATAACTTTTAGCTTTAACGATAACGATGGAATTATAAAATGATTTCAATGCAAAAAATAAGTCGCAAGATGAACCAACAGATTTTTTATGCTTCTAAAACTCATTAACTCCTCGAAACAACATTACACCTCTTAACTGCACAATCTTTAATATCATCACTAACTCCAGTTACACAGTTAGAAAGAAAAGGTTTTTGTAAGGAAATGGATAGTTTAAAAGTAATATGTGAAAGACTAAAGTTAGAATTTGAAAATGAGAACATATGTGCTCTACTTACAGTTTAGATACTGAAAAAAATTTGTTAGTAATGATGGATTATTTAAGTGAAGATGAAAAAATTATTTTTACAAGTTAGCCTTAAAAGATCAAACATTTTGTTGACTTTGATAAAATTAAACTAATACCTACTTTAAAATGCTTGCTTATATATGTAACATCAGTAAGAGTTAGCAATAAGCTATTTGGAAGTGGGTTGTTATTATGTATTTTAAACTAAAGTTTCCGATAAAAATGCAAGTCAACTGATATTTATAAATCATTAACACCTGTTTTCAAGACAAAGTTTCTTACACTAACATGCTTTGAAATCTATATAGAATCTCATTAACAAGAGCAAAATGTTACAGCCAGTACAAGAAAAATATTACAGCATATAGCCAAAAGTAATACTAAAAAAATCACATGTTAAAAATTTATTGGCTGGTCACTTATAGCGATTGCCGCTTAAGGTCCACTTAGTAACTGTTGAGCAAAATCCCATCAACAGTGAAACTATAAAGGTCCACTGCAAATTTACTACCTAGAACTTATTAGAAAGTTTTAAGATTTTAAAGTAAATCATTATGTTTATATTTTTGGAATAGTTACAGATAGGCTAGTAAAGAAAAAACAAGAAGATTCTATCAAATAGCTAATCACCTATGTCTTTTCCATGGAATTCATTTTTAATTTTATCTTTGTAGGCTTAGTGTTTCAATTATAGATGCATATTTTGAACCATAAAAAAATGTAAACAAATAAATTGCTATAATTGGATACTTTTAAAAAAACAAGTCTTTTAAAAAACATTTTACAATTAAAGTTTTATGTTTTATTTCATTTGTTACATTTTTATATATCTTATGTCTACACTTTAATGTCTTAAAACATTTTTATTTTAATCAGTTTATAAAAATTTTTATCAGTTTAAGAAAAATACATGAATTTTAAATAGAAAAAAAATATACAAACAGGAATAATAAAATTAGTTTATAGGATGTTTTTTTTTTGTACTTTTAATTTATATTTTTTGTTTTGGGTTTAAAGTAGTTTATTTGTTTAATTTTATTTGAAATATTTTTTTATAATAAACTTAAAAAATAAAATTAACGGTTTTTTTTACAGGGTAAAATGTAATGTAACTTATAAATAAAACAGAATGTAACTTATAAATAATACAGAATGTTACTTATAAATAAAACAGAAAATCATAAAACTTATTTAAAATAAATACTCTTGAATGATTAGCATTTGTAAATTAATTTGATTAAGTTTAAATTTGCAAAATTAGCTAAACAATCTTGCAAATTAGCTAAACAAATCTTATTTTTACGGCGCTTAAACAGTTTGTTTTCCCTAATCCATAATGGTAGCTATAAAAATCCGATTTGTCACGTGACCTTCGACTCCAAGATTAGTGTAAATTTATTGTTAAAGAAGTATATTAAAAAAAAAATTTCTATTTAAGTAGTTTGTTGGAATTTATATATTGTTAGATAGATAGATATGTATATGCGCCCACGAAAGGAAATAAAAAAGGAAGCCGTGGTGGACATGACTTGCCTTCCCCCGTCCCCCTAATTGTTTAGAAGTTTCTTTTTTATAGAAGGTTTATAGTTTGTTAATATTTCAACAATTATTATGTATATTATTGTATATAATGATTTTTTGTGTGTGTGTGTGCTTCAGCCCCTTTTAAAATGTCACGCTATTGCCCAAGATATATTTGTATATATCTTTAAATAATTACATAATAGATTTCCATTAACTCTTATTAAATCTAAACTTTTGTCCAAAGTAATTGAAGTTCATTAGTAACGATAAAAATAAGGCTAAATAGATGGCCCAAAGGCTATAAATGTCTTTAAGGTTCAACTATACGCAATAGAAAACTTAGACTTGGTACATTTTTAATAACAAATACACGATATTTCATTTTTTTTATAAATTTTATATGGAACTTTTTTATAAATTTTGTTATCGGGTTTTAAGGATTAAAAATATTTTGTTAATTTAATTCAAAACTTTTTAAATAACGTTACTAAATCGTTTTGCACATTTCCTTAAATCTAAACTATGCGCAACTTAACAATGAAGTTTTATAACTAAGCTACCGTTAGCCGAACGCGAGTTTTAAACGTTGAATGCATTTTTCTTAAGCAATCCTTCATAAGAAATAATGTTACTTAAATGGTTATAACTGATTTTGTAATTATTCTACTTTCATAAAATTCACCATTGAATTACAAATTCAAAACTCTTTTGATCCATATATAATACTTATATTAGAGGATGGGGGAGGGGGGGTCTATAATTCTATATTTCTTGTTTAACCAATTATTCTTAATTAATTTTTTGAGAAAAGTTTAAAAAACAATTCAGTTTTTGCTTACTTTTTATGGTTGACCTTCTACTTCTATTTTAAAAATTTAATAGATATAAAAAATAAAAGTCTTTGCAAAAGTTTCTTTGCGTATAAAGTTACGCAACTTTTTTTTCAAAATTATGCTTTTCAAATTTTGATTGGATAAATTTGATTTTTAATCGTTGCGTTTTAGAAAAAAACGGTTTAATCTAAAGTCTTTTTCAAAATAAATGTTTTAAATAAGTTAAAACGACAGATTGCCTCAAAAAAAAAAGTATTAGCTGAAGTCTCTTTCTAAACAAAATGTTTTAAGTAATGAAAAAGACAGATTGCTTTAAAGTATCATAATTTCCTATTTTTAATTTTTTTTAATGGTTATTCAAGCTATCAAGAAGCTATTCAAGATTAAATTTATTTTTTTTTTTTACTTTTCTTTAATGAAGTCAAGAATAAATCTTCTTTTAAAGTGCCAGTCAGTAGAAGTTCAGTTAAATTCTCAAGTTTTAACAATTCTAAAGATATAAATCTAAGTATAAAGATAAAAATATAAGTATAAATAAAAGTATAAAGGAACACCGCTACCTAAATGGCTTTATAAAAAACAAACTGGGTAATCAAATTTTGAAATTTTCTGCTTTACTCTAAAACGCAGTGAATAGCTAGTTAAAAAAAATTCTAGAACCAGTTAATAAGTATACCTCAAAGAGGTTGAATGATTGTATCATTCTTGCTTCAGTATTTTGGCAAGAGTTAGCCTCAGGACTTCAAAAAAGAGAAAAGTATTATGCGTTTGGTTGATGATGAAATATGATTAGTATTATCTTTCTAATTAAGTTGATGCAGTTGGAAAGCTTTGGAAAAAACCATTTAATTTCAACAGTAGATGTATACTTATATAAACCATATAAAAAATGAAGGTTCGCACAGTTTAAAAATATTTTGTAGAATTATTGTCCAGTTATTTGACCAACAAGTTGAAACTATGGAATATAGTTGAAACCAGCTACAAAAACAAATGGATAACAATGAAAGAAAACAGCAAACTTTACATCAGGTGTGCAAGATGAGTTCTGTTTTAGCTTGATAAGAGTTACAAGGCAGCCCGTTTAGCTGTGAACTAGACATTATTGAAGTAGATAAAGATATGTTAAAATAAAACATAAGTTCGAAAAATGAGGTTCTTTATTTTAGGGATACAATGTAGGTCATTGTCGCGGAGATCTATTCTGTTTAAATACATGATTGTTGATATAAAAATACAACCTTCCATCTTATGTCTACCAAAGAACACGCTCATAACCTAGATGTTCTACATGGAAAGTTCCTGCAGCAATATCTATCACATATGATGACTTTTAAATTTATTTTCCATTTCAATAGTAAATAACAAACTGTATGAATTATTTTCATATATAATGCCTAATTTTTTTGTTACTTATAAATCGTAAGGTATATTATTGGTAAATTAAACAGAAAAAAGATTTCTAATTTTCTACTTTTTTTATATTGTTATAATGATAATAATAATTTCATCCATTTTTTACAATGCCTTTTTCTGTCAATATATTGACTTTTTCTAAAATCGAAGTAGAAGGCTAAATAATGAAAATGAAAAAAAATGATTATGATTTTCAGAATCAGCATAAAAAACAAATTAAGAAAAATTGGTTAAACTATAAAAAATGTAAAAAAAGACGATTATGGACCCCCCCGCCCCCGATTTATATTAATAAATGGTTTGAAATTTTTACACACGTACTCCTATTCTCTTTTTTCCTTTTCAATATTAATGAAGATTATTGTTATTTAATTTCATTCCTAACTAATAACTAGCATTTACATTTAGTCATAACAAATATTTATTAAATTAAATATTAAAGATTAATAATAACCTTTTTATTAATAAATATAAATTTTTATATATGTTATTATAAGTTATGTTATTAATATTATTAGTAATAAGTAGTATTATTAAGTACTTTTGCTTTCTTGCATATTATAATATATTTAATTTTTTGATAATAATATTTTTTTTTTTTTTTTTTTTTTTATAAAATTTATTTCATAATAATAAATATTTACAATTTTTTTAAACTATTTCTGTATAATAAAAAAATATCCTCTTTACAATTAAAGAAATATTTCTGTTTAAAAATACATTAACTCAAAATTTTAAAAATTATAGTTTTACAATATATCGTGCACGTTTTCAAAAGAAAAATTGTTACTATGGTTTTAATAATAATCGTGTTACAATAATATTTATAAGAATGGTGATACAATGGTTACCGTGGTTAAATATATATATATATATATATATATATATATATATATATATATATATATATATATATATATATATATATATATATATATATATATATATATATATATATATATATAATATATATATATATATATATATATATATATATACATATTTTTTTTTTTTTTTTTTTTTGATTTTTTAAAATTTTATATTTTTTTGTGTTTTTGTATTTTATATATTTTTTTTTTATTTTTGATTTTATAATAATATAATTTAATAAAATCATTAAATATTTCAAATTGTTAAATGTATTATAAAATACTGAAGCATTAGACTTAATTTAAAAATAAAATTTGAACTAAACCCGATTAAAACACAAAAATTAAAATTTGAATATTTGCTTACGTAACGGATATTTGCCGGATATTTATGATTATTTGATATTATAATATTAACGGATATTTGTGATTATAACGGATACTTTTCTTAAAAGAAAATACCAGCCACTCTATAAAAAAATCAATAACTTGACTGATTCCAATACAAGGAGATTTTATGGAATGTACAAATTGGAGGCCTACATCCTTAATCGGCGCTGATTACAAAATAATCACAAAGGCACTGGCAAAAGACTTGCAAAAGTAATGGGAAATTTATAAAATCTAATCAAACTTGCGCAATTCCAGCTAGAACAAAACACGGATTTTTAGTCTAAGTTCCGTTCCGCAAATTATCAGAAATATGCTTGCTAAAGTAAAAATTTCGAGCAAAAATATAAATGTGGAAAGTATATAAAGGCAAATTCCTAGAGGGCTATTATCTGTAGATGACACTGTCTTATGTTTTAAATACTGTTTTATGTTATTTTTACTTCCTAATAATTTATTAATATGAGTGTAATAGAAAAGTTTATAGCATGTTTTGAAATATTTTTTTGATTAAGTAAAAAGTTGGTATTAAAGATTGCCTTGAAAATCATCCTATTATACTATATATCATATCATAATATTTATCTTACATATATATATATATATATATATATATATATATATATATATATATATATATATATATATATATATATATATATATATATATATATATATATATATATATATATATATATATATATATTTATATATTAATACAGGGGCGGATCTAGCTTTTTTTTTGAGGGGTGCTGGCAAATATATGCTGTGCTGCGACGATGATCGGTTTTTCCATTAACCCCTCCCCCCCCCCCCCCGCGCTTTTCGGGGGGCGGTTGAGTGTATGAAAGGGGATGGTCATAAAAAAGGTTTTTATAAAGTACGGGGGACGGGGTCACCCAAAAGTGTCCAAGTTTGTTTAAGAGGTGTTCAAGGCAACGAATACGTATGTAGTTTGACTATATTTTTCATCAACTTTTTTAAAATATTCAACCTCCTTTTTTTAACAAATGAAAAGGCTATATCCCTCAAGGTCTTTTACCTGTCTGCCCGTCATTTTATACCCTATAAATTGCCCGTATTTTGATTAAATAATTAGATCAGAAAGGTTATAATTCTTATAAACATATCAATTTTATGTACATAATAATACTTTGTGTGGAAAATAATGCAGCGACTTTATTTTATTAGCAGTAATCAACTTTTATATCAATAACAATTCAATAACAGGGTTACCACTAATAAAAATGATAATAAAAATAATTAATCTCTCTGCCGAATAAACGGGAGGGGACGTTTACTAATTTTTTTCCGACCCCTTGGAGCTTATTAGGAACCTCCCACCCCCCCCCCCATTACTAATTTTGAAACAATATAAAATATTTTTGCAATTTTTTTAATTTGAGAAAAATATTTCTCTCAATAATAGATGAAAATATAAACAACCAACCAAAAAAACTATTTTGAGACGACCCTTCGGTTCATTACAACTCCCCCCCCCCCGTCCTTTTTATTAGATTTTAGAAAAATTTCCGACCTCTTATTTATTAGGACAACCCCTCCCCCGTTTATTCGGCTTACAATTACAGGCGAGAATACTGTGCGAAGGTAATTTTGTGTACATAAGAATATTTTGTATGCAAAGTAATGCGGAAACTTTTTATTGGCAGTAATCGACCGTTATACGAAGAATCAATCAATAATAATACAATAATTTCATGAACCCAAACAATGAACACACAACATATTTATTATCCGTACGACATATAACATAAACTAGAAATAGCATAAGAATTGAACAATAAAACCCAGAAATGTTAAAAGTTAACAAATTTCTTACCCTAACTGTACTAACCCAGTAAGCACAAGACGCATTTTAGACACTTATAGACGTCTAAAACTAGTCTAGGTAAAGACGCACTTTTATAGACGTTTTGAAGACATTTTCTAGACGTCTTTAATAAATGCGATTTTAAAATGACGTTTAAAATGCGTCTATTTAAAGTTTGAAAAGACGTTTAAAAGACGCATAATAAATAGTCTAAAAGACGCATTAAAAGACGTCTAGATCAAGGCTAAAAGACGTCTTTTCTGTGACCTGTTTATAATATGTCATTATGACTTCTTTTTGACGACTTTGTCATTACGCGTTAAGAAGATGTCGTATATTCAAAGTAAAAACATAGTTTTTATTATTTTCAATAATTTGTTCAAGTTTTAAGTGTAAATTACTTTAAATTAAATTACTTTTTTACACAATTGCTAAAATTGTTGTCACAGGAATCACTAAAATAATTGCTATAATATTAATATATCTTTTTTTATCAATAATTATTTTGCTTTTTTAATAGATAGTTGACTGATCATGATAATAAGTGAAAATGGCAAGAATAATATATAAGTTAAATATCAGTATTTTTAGTTTTTATACACCCACAAGCCATATAATAAGTCAAGTATGCCGTCAAAAATTAGCTATCATTGTATATATTAAATTTCATTATAACTAAAAATAAGTTATAAATGCTTTAAACACTGTTTTAATATATATATTTGTTGTTTTTTATTATCTTCATCTTTGATGCATCAACCGTTGGTGGTGATTACAGCAATATTATTTTGATTGCTGGTTCATATGTATATTTGGCATAAACGAAATTAAAACAATATATGATGTTATAAATACAATGAATATATACCACATACTACGCAAAAGTGTTACGTCATGTACTTAAATTTAACTTGAAAAAAACGTCTAAAATACGTCTAAAACGCTTTTTTATAAAGACGTCTTCATTTAAACGTCTTTTAGCCTTATGATCTAGACGTCTACAAGTGCGCCTTTTAGACCTCCTTAAAGACATCTTTAAAACGTCTTTTAAACGTCTTTGTGCTTACTGGGAAATTTCTTTTTCTAAACTGTTAGCCTATGACCAATAAAGTAAATTTCAAATCATGAAACTTTACTAAATTAAAACATATTTCAACAGTAAGAAAACTAAAAAAAAAATAGTAGATTAGTTACAAAATGAAGAACTGATAAAAAAAACTGTTAATAAAATCTAGTTTCAATGAAAATCAAAATTTGCTTCTAATATGATCTTTAAACAGAAACCTGAAAATATATAAAGTAACCATCAAGTTTAACTTCTAAAAACACCTGTGTCATGCACATTATATTGCAATTATAACACAATTGTATTACAACTCACCATTAAAAATAATTAATAATATTATTATATAATAAATTTATGCACAAAATATATAATTATACATAATAACTATTTATAAATTGTAACAACAACAACATTAATAATAAACTTTCACACTAAATACATTAATAAGAGTGAATAGATTTAATAACATTATATAACACTGGTTACACAATGTAACATAAAAAAAAAATTTTCTGTTTATCAAAATTTTTTGATGTTTCTTAATTAATTTGAGTATGCTGAGTCTGAATATGACATTGGATTTTTTATTGCATCAATCGTTTGGTCGTAAAACCAAAAAATCAATTAAACATATAATTAATATAAATCGTTTTGCATTAGATTCTACTTTAGTCAATATAAAACATTTACTAATTCAAAAGTGTTATGTTATGTTACAAAATTTCATGTTACATCATGTTTCTTACATATATTACATAATGTTACATTAAATTGTATTGTAACAGTCTCTCACAATCTCAAAAAACACTAAAAGTGAACAGTAGAACGAGGTTTTCTTTTATGAAGTTTCTCGTCATCGCGTATCAAACACCAGATGTAGTCACCCATCATAGCTGCATCCCATCTGCCCTGGTATCTTTTCTCCATTGCAAGAATATCCTGATGGAAACGTTCCCTGTGCTCTTCACTCACATCACCCAAATTTGGTCTGAAAAGTTCCAAGTGTGAATGCAGGTAATGCAGCTTTATTGACATTCTGCATTTCATATCTGCGTACCGTACAATTAAGTTTTCCACTATCTCTTTGTAGTTATCACTCTTATTGTTGCCTAAAAAGCTATGAACAACATGTCTAAATGCAGTCCATGCTTCTTGTTCAACAGCAGACATTTTGTCCTCAAGCTCCTTACATGCCAACATAACTTTAATCTGTGGACCAACGAATATACCTGCTGAAATTTTTGCATCTGACACCTTTGGAAACATCTGCCGAATATGCTGGAATGCTGCACTATCTGGGTTTAATGCTTCGACAAATTGTTTGATAAGACCAAGTTTAATGTGAAGGGGTGGTAGTAAGATCTTTTCAACAGGTATCAGAGATTGATTAATAACATTGTGCGAACCAGGCTGTAAATGTTCTCTCACTGGCCACTCACGTCTTGTGAAGTGCTGGTTTGCAGCCCTGCTATCCCATAAACAAAGAAAACACGAGTACTTTGTGTATCCTTCTTGCAGACCGAGAAGAAATGCTAGCATCTTAAAGTCTCCACATACATCCCACTTGTAACTGTCGTAGTTGATTTTCTCAAGCAACAACTTCACGTTCTTATAATCTTCCTTTAGATGAACGGAATGAGCTACTGGAATCGAAGGAAATCGGTTTCCGTTATGGAGCAAAACTGCCTTTAGACTTCTTGTTGAGCTGTCAATGAATAATCTCCACTCTTCAGGATTGTGAACAATGCCAATGTCATTGAAAAGACCACGAACGTCATGACAATAGCACAGTGATTCTGATACTACCTAAAAGTATGCGAATGTTTCATGTCTTTTTCGGTATTTCGAAGTTCTGCAGCTTGGATCTAATAAATTCCATTCTTTCAAACGTGATGTCAGAAGTTCTGCATTTGATTTAGTGAGACCTAAATCTCGTACTAAGTCATCAAGTTCTTGTTGGTTAGGGAAATGAGATGAATCATTCGGTTCCCTGAAATCACAGTCATCATTGAGTTCATCCGGTGAGTCTACTTCAGAATGATATGCAGCTGCTTCTTCGGATTGAGGTGGAGTAGGAACAGGCAATTCATCACTGTGTGGAACTGGTCCAATAGAAGATGGTATACTTAGATAAACTAGAGTCAGCCTATCTTTCGGTTTTTTATACTTCGAAATTTCAACAATGCAGAAAAAGCAGTCATCATGATGGTTCGTCGGTTCTCTCCATATTCTCGGAATCGCAAAGGGCATTGACTTTCGGATTCCACGCAGCCATCCTTCCAGAGTTGATCTGCAGCTACCACAACTGTAGTGTGGTGCCCACGATTTGTCCTGATCTCCCATAGCCATGCCAAAATAAGCATGATATGCAGTAAAGAATTTTGTACCACTGACAATCTTATGTTTAGCTAGTGTTGGACTAATATAGTAACCACAAACATAACAGAATGAGTCAGGACAAAGCTTGCAGGATCTACTAGACATATTCACTACTTCATGTCACAGTTGTAATTAGTTAAACTGAAAATAAACACACGAATATAGTTAAAATCAGCATATATGTATAATGTTTTAATTGCATTACACATATACGAAAACTCCGAAATATACTTTATGCTTTTTCTCAGGAAATCTTGATGATAGAGAAAAACCAATGGTACCACTGAAATCAGCATACAAAAATTATGTAAGAAACATTAAAAAATTAACATAAACAATAATGTTGTTACATGGTGTTATAAACAAAATTATGTAACAGTAATAAAATAAGTTTCATGATGTTCTGAGTTTCATGATATTCTGTAATAACAGACTTATTTTTAAATCCAGATATAATTTATCTTTAAATATAGTTAAACTATAATTATAACTATCAATAATGCTAATTTATTAATAATGAAAACTTTATAATTATGTCTGATAACTCAAACTTTTACTAAGTCAGATTTTCAATTCCTAATGAACTTTCTATACATACCGAGAACTTCCCTAACTCTGACATTCGCCAAGTCTGACTGTTTATCTATTCTTCTATAGAGTCAGACTTAACAAGATTCTACTGTATATATTTTTTGAAGTAAAATTTCATGCTTAAAAAATACAAAAAAAAAAACTGCAGAACTTTCTAGGACCTCTATTTAAATTACATAATAAAATATATAAAACAGTAAATAATATATTTATATTATATTATTAAATAAAACAGTTTAAATTGGATCAGAATTTAATATATCTACAAGTTTCATTCTACGAGGATTTTTCCTAGCAAAACAATTAATCACTTCCTTCACATCAATGCTGATACCTTGGTGAATATGCATTAAAGCAAGTCTCTTAAATCTGTGACATTGTGTTACGTAGAAACGTTTTTAAACGCAAGTGCATGTTGTTATTGGAATAGTTGCAGGAATTTGAATTAAGGTAAATATGTAAGGAAAAGTTATTCTATCAATAAGAGTAAGGAGTTTGGTTAGAGAATGGGAATTTTTAAAACTACGCTAGTAATCTTCCCACATGTTCTATTCGGTCATGATACAGCGTGGTTCCGGAAGTTCATCCTCACACTCATTTAAAAAAAGAAGAAAATTGCTTCTCCATTTAGCAACATTTAAAACGTATGTTGGCATTGCAAAGAATCCATTATAAATGTTTCTATTGCTATAAATGGTCAAGCAAAGGGAATTAAAATAACTTTTTTGTAATACTCATTAATAGATTCACTAGGACAATTATTTTGATTAAACTGTTTTCCTATTGTACGAGGCTTGTGCTCATAAACACTAACACTAGCTGTCAATACAACTAGTGTTAGTGTTTATGTTTATGCCTCACTATACCAAGCACCATGACTGTGTTCAATGTCTGAATTTAGTCGCTGTAAAGAAAGATGTAACAAATTTACTTTTTCATGCGATGCAAAAACATCAGAGTTTGGAGATTGAAATTGTTTTGTAATTGGTCTTGTTACTTCCAAACAGTCGGACACCACTACTAAAGTAACAAGAAACTGGAAAGATCTAGTAGCAAAGAAATAACTATTTCCATCACGCACTGAGTCATGATTCCAAGACTTTTTATTGTTATTAATCATTAGGTCAAAGCATTTAATTATTAATAGGAAGTACCTCTATAAACACATCTAAACCATTAATTCTGAAATCTATTTTTTACGACATACATCTATTAGTCGAGAGTGATGAGCTTTTGGAAACATTTTTTCATTTTTTTTTTTCAGAACTTCAAAACGCTTAGGACTAAATTAAAGAACTTAGGACTAAATTAAAGAAGATATAACACGAACATTTGACATCATATTGCTAACTATTTGTATGTTACAGGCATTTGCAACACAAAGATTGAGGACATGAGATCCACAATGAACTTACAATGCTTTTGGTTAAATAGTTTTTATTCTTACTGCAGCACCGGAACAGTTCCCAGCCATGTTACCAGCACCGTCATAACCTTGACCAACACAGATATTAATTTCAAAATAGATTGAAGATTGCCAAAGTTACTATTTTCATTGTCATAGTAAAATAATCTCTGTGACCTCGGAGAGATATGTTTTGTTTTCCACACATAATAATTGCCAGAACTATTGGTTTAATATTTCTCTATTTTTCTTGACTTGTTCATTAGAGTTGCAGTTTGGTGAATTGGTGAACTTTCAGCATGTTTATTAAACTTATTAATGGCCTTTATTTTGTGTTTCAGTAAAATTGTGTTCATGCTTAAATATATATACTTAAGCATGAATACAATTTTACTAAAAGAAAGGTTTTTTAAATTTGAGTAAAATGCCTATACATGATTTCTTAATTTGCTATTATTTTAACCATTAATCAACACAACACACACACACATACATAAATACTTCGTTTGTTTTTTTATTATATTATAAAAATTTTATTTATAATGTATATTTTTTTAATTTATAATAATTATTTAAGAAACAAATCATTACCTCACTGGTTGAAAATCACTTGCTACTCGAAATGATTGAAATACAGAAAACTGCATACTTGCTTTGTATATTTTATTCAATAAACTTATTTTAGATTTTTTATCAAACAAAAATATTTCTCTAATTTTACTGAGTTTTGCTTCTTAAATAATTATATTAAATTAAAAATGATTCCTTTTCTGATTGAACCCTATTTTCATCTACAATACATTTTAAAATGATTTTAAGCATTGAATCCGCCATTTTTAGAACACTTAACCTACGAATTAACTAAAAGTTTAGTGAAAAACCTTTTTTCTGATTTTTGCGTAATTGGCTTGCACCCTCAGAGATCTTTCTGATTGGCTCAGCACCCCTCAGAACCTGTTTTGATTAGCTTAAGAATACAAGCCAATCAAAAATAGCTTCTGAGGGGTGCAGGCCAATCAAAAATAACTCTGAGGGGAGCAGGCCAATCAGAAAGCGACTATATGGGAGTTTCCTAGTCGAAGCATAAATATATATAAAATACGCTAGCGTTGAACGCAAAGTTCTACACAACAACAAAGGTAATTATTTATTTCCATCACAAAAAATGAAATCGCAAAAAACTATTTTACCAATTTTTATTTATAAAAAAATGCAACGAAATAAGAAATTTTATTTGTTGAAAGTTGACGGGTGCTAGAGCACCCTTTGAACCCCTCTGGATCCGCCCCTGATATATATGTATATATATATATATATATATATATATATATATATATATATATATATATATATATATATATATATATATATATATATATATATATATATATATATATATATATATATTATATAGATTTTAGCATAATTTTAGCATGTCATATATCATATTTAGAAAGTCATATATTATTATTGTTATTGGAGTGACTTGAAGATCATCCCATCATACTATATATCATATCATACTGTATGATATGATATATAGTATGATAGGATATAGTATGATGGGATGATTTTCAAGGCACTTCAAAAACAATAATAATAATAACATATATAATAACATATATATATATATATATGTGTGTGTGTGTGTGTGTGTGTGTGTGTTTGTGTGTGTGTCTGTGTTTGTTTGTATATATATATATATTTATATTTTAGTTAATAAAGTTGTTTAGATAACAAAATTTAATATGGCGTACGCTTGCGTTGTTATTGGATGTAAAAATCCAAACCGCAAGCTTAAAAAATAGGACAAGGAAATGTGTCAACAACATGGTTGTGTTTGTTCTGAAGGTCTTTGTACTTGCTTAAAACCTTTTTTGTAAGTTAACTAATGATTGAATAATTTCGCTGTTAATATACTGGTGTTCGTAATATAAATGATTTTTTTATAGGTTCAACGAATTTCCCAATGTTAAAAAAAATGCAGAGCGTCGTGATCAGTGGCTCAAATTTATAAATAGAAAAACAGTAACAGATAAATCATGGCAACCAAGCAAATATGCGCGTGTGTGCTCCGTTCATTTTACTGATTGTCGACCAACCGATGAACATCCGAATCCTACTATAAATCTAGGATACGATTCAAAGAAAAGAGAGGCTTTGTTTTCTCCTGTTCTAAGTAAGAGACGTTTTCCATCTAAGCCATTATTTCCTTTTACAAAAAAGTCTAGAGTTAATTCTGTTAGCATTTGTCATGAGCCTGAAAATGCAATAAAAGAAAAAAATTTTAAAACTTCAAGCTATAATTTGAAAAACGATGAGCAAGGTCAAAGCAGTATTCAAAATGAGTCGCTGGAATTTGAAGATATATGTTTTGAGTACACTAAAAATGATAAGGAAAATGCAAATAAATCATTGACTATACAACATATTTTTGTTCTTATATAAGCATTAGTGTCTACTATTCACACATTGTTATGCTGCATACAAAATTTACATTCCCAAATTGAGCAATTGAAGAAAAACCTAAAAGAGCCAATTTTCAAAAAACTACTTAATGAAAACAACTGTAAATTTTATACAAACATAGCTCAAATTGAGTTGTTTCATAAATTGCATGACAAAATTATGCCACTAATAAAAAGAAGACTCCCATTTCTGACAATGTTTGCCCAATTCTGACAATGTTTGCCCCAGATTATTTAAATTGACACCACAAAAAATGGGCCCCAAAACAAAAATAAATTCTATTAATGAGTTTTTATTAACAATAATGAAGTTGCGACTTGGTCTACTAAATAAAGACTTAGCAGATAGATTCGGAGTTTCCGAAGGATTATGCTCTAAAATTTCCCATAGTTGGATAAGAGGAATGTCTAAGTATTTCAAGAATTTCATTTTTATGCCAGATATGGGTGCAATACTTGCTACAACACCTCAAAGATATAAAAAGTTTAATAATTTATCATCAATTATAGATTGCTCAGAAATTTTAATTGAAACACCGAAAAATTTAGCGTTTCAAAGTGTCACATGGTCAGATTACAAGCACCGCAACACATTAAAATTTTTAATATCAATTTAATATCAAGTGTTTTTATCGAGACACCATCTCTAGCCTTTACTTAACCAAGAGCATTATGTAGTTTTTGAAATTATTGCATTATGTAATTTTAAAAAAACAATTTATTCAGACTAATTTAGAATTATTCTTAGAACATATTGTATCTTATATCTTTTTATGCTATTGTATTGTGTGCTATATCTCTTTATGCTATATATAATGTATGCTATATCTTTTTTTATTTATTTTGCATAGAAAAAATAAATAATCTTGTCTAATAAAAGCTTATTTGCTTAAAAATTTCTAGAGGCATATGTAATCTCTAAGTCAAGTGCTGTAACACTACTCAACTGCTGCATTACTTTTTAGTTTTTAAACCCTTATAATTCAAATTAAAAATTCTGGATGCTCAAAAATCAAAAAGTTTTATTGTAATAAAATTCCTAAAGAATAGTATTATAACTAAAAAATAAAAAGTTTTTATGATGAAATACTTATGGCAGGAGCTGTTCCTTTAATTATTCGCCCTACTAGAATAACCAAAACTTCAACTACGTTGATTGATAATATTTTTACAACAGGTATTTATAATAGAAAATTAAAAAAAGGAATTATAAAAAGCGACATATCCGATCGTTTCCCCATTTTTCTAACAATCCATACTGTATCCTCTAATAACCCCGAAAGACAAAATATAATAAAAAAAACTTGTCTTCAATGAGAGCAATATAAAATCCTTCCAATATCAATTATCACTTCTGCATTGGAAACATATTAACTTTATATATACGATGCAAACTTTCCACTTTGTGAAAAAATAACAAAAATAAAAACCTTAAATAGTCCATGAATTACCAAAGGACTTAGAAAATCCTCTAAAATTAAACAGAAACTATATATAAAATATCTAAAAACAAAATCAAATGAAAACCAACAAAAATATAAAAAGTACCAACATTTATTTGAAAAAATTCGTAAAAAATTAAAAAAAAAATATTATTCCAATTTAATTAGTAAATTTAAAAACGACTCAAAAAATACTTGGAGAACGTTGAAAGAAATAACAGGAAAAAAAAACAAATTCAAACTCCCTTCCTAAAGTAATTAAAATAAATAAAACAAATATATATGAACCAAACGAAATTGCAAACGAGTTTAATAAATATTTCATTGACATAGGAACCAAATTGGCAAACAAGATTCCTATTACAGAAAAAAACTTTAGTGATTTCCTAGAGCCTATAAATAATTTGCTTTTTATAGATAATTTACATTCTGACTTATCTTTTGATGAGTTTGAGAGAGCTTACAAATCTCTCAAAAGAAACAAAGCTACGGGTGCGGACGAAATAAATGGCAACATAGTCATAGATTGCTTTGAAAACTTAAAGTGTATTCTTAATAAAGTCTTTAGGGCATCTATACAGCAAGGTGTATTCCCCGACCAATTAAAAATAGCTAAAGTAACTCCTATATACAAAAATGGAAAAAAATCAAATATTAGTAATTATAAATAATAATCGCCCTATCTCAGTTCTTTCAAACTTTTTCAACTTTCAACTTTCAACTATTTTATTTTATTATATATTCACGTATTATATCTTTTATATGGTTCTGGCGACAAGATCATTTGGATCTTCTTTCAGATACCAAGTTTATATATTGTTATATTGTTATATTACGATTAATAATTAAAAACTGAAAAAAAAAAAAAAAAAAAAAAAAAACTACAGTTTCCCATAGAATACAGGGCTAGACGAATACATTTTTTTTATAAGCATGACCCTTATAAGCATACCTAGGCTCAGATTTGAGGTTATTTCCTAATATCTGATAAGCATACCTATAAAAATAACCTAGCCTGTTTTAAAAATTTTATATGCTTTTAATAAAATGAACATGTTTAACTTAGCCAAACGAAATGTATTTTAGTTTTCTGAGGGGCCATCCAATAATAACGTTTTGAAATTTTTACCCCATCCCTCTTGTCAACAATTTGTCAAATTTCTAGAAACCCCCCTATAAAATTGCGTCCATTTTTGATTACATCCCCACCCCCCTCATATAGACAAAAAGCCACAAACGCCGCCTAATTTTTCGTTTTTGGAGTAATAAAATTAAAAAAAAAAACATTGTTGACGTCAACTCAGTGGCGTAACTAGGGGTAGCAAAACCCCGCGAGGCGGGTAGGCTCCGGAGCTTAGAGGGCCCCGCGGAGATTTACAAACTTTACTCATATGAATAATATGACTGGTTATAATAAGTTGTAATTTTTTATAGACTTAATCGTGTTATATTAATTTAATATAAAAAGCAAATATTGGATATTTCATTCTTAAATATGTTTTGAAAAAATCTAAACTGGGAGAAACAATTTGGCGAAGGAGTCCAAATTTATAGTTAAGCAACTGCGTCAACTTTACTTGAGCTCTGTCTGCTAATATATATAATCATAAAAAACCTTCAAGGAACGAACCTTCTAAGAACTTCTCTAGAAGCATCGTCCCTCCAATGGATTGTACTCAGTCGTGTTCTGCATTTGTAAAGGCATCCCGTTTTTTTCTTCAAACTTTTTATGCCAAATTAGATCTGTCACACTGCAAACAAATGTTTGCTGCATTAGGCGCCTTTTTGCTGTCTCTGCATGATGACTAAAGTTACTGATAATGTACACATCCTTTTTTTTTCTTATAGTATATAGTATAATAAACATTTTCTATGAAAACCCTAATAAAAACTGTGTCCAAAATATTTCAACCACCCTAATAAAATCTGCGTCAAAAAAGTGTTTATCCAACCTAACCATTGTGCTTTTTTTAAAAAAAATTTAAATTGAAATATTTCATTTTAAATAACGTTTATTGTTAATGTATATATATAAATATATATATACATACATATATATATATATATATATATATATATATATATATATATATATATATATATATATATATATATATATATATATATATATATATATATATTTATATATATGTATATATATATATATATATATATACTATATATATATATATATATATATATATATATATATATATATATATATATATATATATATATATATATATATATATATATATATATATATATATATATATATATATATATATGTATATATATATATATTGTATATATATATATATATATATATATATATATATATATATATATATATATATATATATATATATATAAATATATATATATATATATATATATATATATATATATATATATATGTATATATATATATATATATATATATATATATATATATATATATATATATATATATATATATATATATATATATGTATATATATATATATATATATATATATATATATATATATATATATATATATATATATATATATGTATATATATATATATATATATATATATATATATATATATATATATATATATATATATATATTATTTACCCTCGCCAAAGCCAAAGTCACTACAGATAAGGAGGCTACTCATTTGTATTTAGCTCTTTTTCAGCTCTTAACTTTGGAGCACACTCCGACAAGGCCGCTGCGCGGAGAAATAAGTTTTGCGTGCTACTACCACAAACGTTGTGGTGGTTAAAAGAGCTGGATTAAGGGGGTGCACTTTTATGGACCCTCAAATTGTCAAGAGGGGACATAAAAAAACCCGCCTGTTTTAGGTACTTCCTCCTCTAAAAATATGCAAATTTAACTTTAAAAGCAAACAAAGCTGTATAGAGTTTTAAAGATTATAAAAATTTATGAATAGTAGACACCCCAGCCTACCTCTTCACCATGCCCAAAAAATTATAATTTCATTATAAAAACATAATTTCACTGATCAAAATAGAAACTTTCAGTTTGTTCAGGCCTAATAAATTCAAACATACAAATTACTCTCCCTCCTCTCACCCCCATCTATTAAAGGAAAATTACCTCCTCATTTATCATTACGATCACTATGAGGAAACATCCCACCCCCCTGCGTATCAATCCCTGACAGTTCACCTAACAACTATTTGGTCACATTATACATATTGAAAGTTAGGTGCCAAATACAGAAATAATCAGAAAAACAATGTTATAATATATAATCAATAATATTTATTAGACTGATTTGGTTAAGAATGATTTGAGAATGAAAAAAATAGACATGATTGGGTTAAGAAACTCTTATTGAAGTATTATTTCAAAATCAATATTATTTTCATTTAATGACCGAGAAAAATTTGTAAAGCTGCTAATATTTTCTAATGATAGATCAATGTACGTTGTGACATTTCTTTTAACGATAATAATGTTTTCTTCATTAATTAGTTTAATATTTTTTTCAACTTCATTGTCTAGTAGTTCTGGAGCAATTTGACTTCTCCAAAACCAATTTAAATTATCAATCATGTAACTCCAAAATTCCTCATCAAATGGAACTCGCACAGTTAAATTACCATGAAATGAAAAAATAAAAAAATATCAATATTTCTTCTGTGTGACACCAAGCTGACCTTGAATTTGAAAATAATACTCACTGTTCTTCTTCAAACTTATTATTCCATTAGCTTCTTCAATATGGGCATAATTTTCTGGATGAGGAACTTTACCAATTATTGAGGCTGGGCATTTGATTTCAACAAGGCCAGAACCATGACATAAACACTCTATTTCCATATCAGGTGTTACTGAAATGAATGGATGCGATTTCATTACTGTCACTCCTGGGTCATTAAATTTACAATTTTTATAGGATTTACGAAATATTTGTTTAAATTTTGTTTTGCATGAAACTCATTGTTTATCCCGTGTTTCATTTGCCATGTTGGATTAACTGTATCAAGAGGAGTTAGACAAGGCGACCCCCTCTCTTTTGCTGTATGTTTTTGTCGCCGGGGCTCTCGCTTTGGTGATCAGAGCAGACAGCAGAATTAAGGGTTTCCCACTACCAGGAACACCGAAACCCCTTAAATTACAGCAGTACGCAGACGATTTGAACTTTTTTGTCTGAGACGTAAAATCAGTCCGCTTTTTTTTTGAAACAGTAAAACGATTTGAAAATGCAAGTGGTTCAGTGATCAATGTCATAAAAACCAAGGGTCTTGCTCTTAGGGATTTTGATCCTAAAATATACCCAGAATCGGACAACATAGAGTGGACCAATAACACAAGTGTCAATATTTTAGGTGTTACTTTTAACACCAAACTGAGTAATACTGCCAATTTTAACTGGCAAGTGTCTTTAAACAAAATAGAGAAAAAATTCAAGTTTCTAGGACTACCAACATTGTCACTTAGGGGAAAGACTGTTTTGATAAATACGTTAGCAATGTCAATAGTGTGGTTTCTGGCAAACATGCTGCCTATTCTCGAATGGGTGATCGAACGTTTTCACAGTGCCATTTTCGAAAATCTAAGGCAAAAGACCAATTTCAATCCGGTCAAAAGAGAGACACTTTCTTACCCGTCAAAAACGAGGGGCTTGGAATTTTATCACCGTAGGAGCAAAGCCTTGCACTTCGCCTGAAAACACTCTTTCAACTAAAAGAATGCAGAGAAGATAAAACTCATGATTACTACTTCTTTTCAAATTACTGGTTAGCAAGTTCACTTATAAAATTTACAAACCAAGACCAAAGCTAAAACTTTTTAAAACAGAACCCAGCCAACATTAAGATACGGGTACCGTACGGAACCCATACGGGTCGTCAACTGGGTGCCGTATGGGAAGCCCAACGGTATCCCGCCGGATCATGGCCGCGGTTTCCATATAGGACCTATATGGGTGAGCCCGCCGGGTATCCCGTATGGGTCCCAGTCAAGTCCCGTACTTTAAAACCGTAAGGGACCCATATGGGTTTTCAAATAGGACCCATATGAGAAACCCATCGGGAACCCGCCGGATCTTGGCCGCGGTTTTCTTCTGGGGCCCATATGGGTATGCCCGCCGGGTATCCCGTGAGAGTCCCACGAGTTTTACCCATTGCAAATCTTGCAATGCTACGTTTAAATGTTTAAAATTTACAGATAAAGCAAATATATATATAAATTACACTGTCGAAATTAAGCAAACTTTTAAACGATTCTTTAATCATGTATCGAATGCTTTCACGGTTATCTCAGGAATTGGAAGCTTTTCCATTGTTGTTAAAACAACTTCTTTGAAAACCTCTTTACACAATATCTTGTTTCAATATGAACTGTAAAAAAATTAAATTTAACTTAAAGTTTTTAATTTTTATAGGTAACACATACATTATTTTTAATATGTTATAAAACTCTTAAAATTTCTCTTAACACCCTTCAGATAAAAGATGTAATTTTCACCATCGAAGGTAGAAACAGATAACCTTTAATTTTATAATCGACGTTTATTTCAAAGTTTTAAAATGTGCTTGTAATAGATAAGCACATGCTTATGATTCGTATAAAAAATTGATAACATTCCTTTAGTTACTGATAAATAAGTTATATAAAATTATTGAATAAATGAATTTTTTTTATCTATATTGTATATAATTTAATATACATTGTATATATCTTATATACAGTGCCGTGACTACTACATACAAGCCCCCCTCCCATTCAAAAAAAAAAACCTGTCATAAGGGCTCCAAAGTTCTTAAAAACTTATCCAATAGATTAAAAAAAAAAAATCTAAACAAAAATAATAATAATAAAAAAATCCTTACATTTGTAAACAAGCGCCCTAGAAAAAGCTCTGCCTATATATATATATATATATATATATATATATATATATATATATATATATATATATATATATATATATATATATATATATATATATATATATATATATATATATATACATTCATTATATATATATATATATATATATATATATATATATATATATATATATATATATATATATATATATATATATATAAAGAGAGAGAGAGAGAAAGAGAGACACTCACATACTCTCTCTCACACACAAACACACACACACAAATACACACATACGCATATATATAAATATATATATATATATATATATATATATATTATATATATATATATATATATATATATATACATATATATATATATATATATATATATTATATATATATATATATATATATATATATATATATATATATATATATATATATATACATATATATATATATATATATATATATATATATATATATATATATATATATATATATATATACATGTATATTAAGAGAGAGAGAGAGAAAGAGAGACACTAACATACTCTCTCTCACACACAAACACACACATACACACATATATATATTTACATGTATATATATATATATATATATATATATATATATATTATATATATCTATATATATATATATATAATATATATATATATATATATATATATATATATTATATATATATATATATATATATGTATGTATATGTATATATATATATATATATATATATATATATATAATATATATATATATATATATATATATATATATATATATATATATATATATGTAAATATATATTATATATATACATATATATATATTTTATATATATATATATAATATAGAGATATAGAGAGAGTATGTTTGTGTCTCTCTCTTTCTCTCTTTCTCTCTATCTTTGTATCGATGTATGTACTGAAGCCCCCGGCAGCAGGCTATTTGACGTTAGGTGAGTATGACATCATCATGCTCACCTAACTCAGCAGTATAAGATATATATATATATATATATATATATATATATATATATATATATATATATATATATATATATATATATATATATATATATATATGTATATATATATATATGTATATATAAAACGACTAAAAAGTTGCAAAACATATCCATTTTGTCATAAGATTTGTCTGCTTTTTAAAACCTTTTTACCTTTACCATATTTTTTTGTAATTTCAAAACAATTATCACTTTCAATAGGTGAAATAAAACACTCTTAACCTTGATAATTTTTAAACTGTAAACAGTGTCTCAATGCACTGATTACTACCATCAAATTAAGGAATATTAAACTTCTATTTATCTTCTTGTACGTGTTTATTTGAGCAACTCTTTGGTCTTTGAACAAGCTTTTTTAATTAACTTAATAAAGTTTTGGATTTGAAAGAAAGACATCTATCAAGTACTTAAAATTTAACTGAATTATTTTCTATATGTGCTAATATATGGACATTGTACACAAGTTGATCCTTACGATAAAGTTCACATATAAAACTGCACAAAATAAGTAGCTGAAAAGCAAAATTAACATATTTTTTTAACAAAATAAAACATGAAATTATAAGTACAACTGAAAAATCTAAAAAGTTTTGAATAGATTTTTGGCTAAACCATTCTTTTTAAATAACTGGTCCAGTGTATACTTTAAATAGTCTAAGTTAAGTTGCTTTCCATTTTTTAATAACTAATTAAGATATTGATTTTCTAGAAAAATTTCTTATTATGTAATGATGAATCTGGAACAATCCGCCAGATAAAATATTGACTGTAATCTAAGACAATTTACAACTTTCGGGCAATTTAACCATAAGTTGACAAATCTTCGCATTATCCCTAGCATACTAGATGCATAAAGACTAACGGAAACTTTGTCACCTTGCCAAAATTTAATTCAATTTAACACACCACCAAGGTGTTCAGAATGCTTTTAATGACAAAAAATATGAATCAGTGCTTAAAATTAGTGAAATATGTGGAAGAATTACCTTACCACACCACTCTCCTTTCAAAACACAACATTCACACCAGTTATAACCATTGTGTCCTTTAATACACTTTACAAATGCTCTAGATGGTCCGTCACATATGATAATAGCAAGATTGATTTTAATTTCAATATTTTCATAGAGAAAAACCATCTTTTGCAAGAACTTTGAAATCTACCAAAAAATTATGTAGACAATTAAGGTGACCAACTATTCTCATTTAATGAGTTTTTTACTCTTTTTCACAAACAGTACTTTTTTCAAATCCTGTACTCTGAAAGTACTCATTTGTATAAATTTGTACTCATTTGTATTTCTAAAACATTTTGTTTAATATTATTTAATTTCAATTTTAATAATTAAATATCAAAAATTATTTTGATAGTGGTTTGAATTTCACATATGCATATTGTTTGCCGTTTACGGCATGTCAGAGGACAGGGCAAACACCAGAGACAAGTATGACAGTGATTTAAATTTTGCACACACATATGGCTGCTATTTTCAGCATATTCGAGATGCCGTTCTGTGTACCTGGAGATATAGATAGATACTCCAGACCTTTTTTTCTAACAATGTCAAAAAACCTTTGTAGAAAGAGATTATTCTAACATTTATGCATGTAATACCCAAGCTGATCTTTAATGTGCAGTATGTACGGCATGCTCGACAGTATTGACGCATGAGTAGTATGTACAGCAAAGTTTTTTATCCATCTGTTCAATTAAATAAAAGGATAAAAAAACCTTACTGTACATACTTGCATGCGTTATTGTTAATTAACCATAATATCAAAAATTACAAACTTATTTATAATTTACAAATTTATGTTCGGTGTCACTCATATTAAAAACTAGTCAATGGAGCAACACCTTAATAAAATAAACAAATAAAATAAAAAAATAATAATAAAGAAAGTAAGCTACATTAATACAAGTAATAAAAAAAGAAGTAAAAGGAACAATAATATTTGAAAAGTTTGAATTAGCACAAAAATATAAAGGAGTAACACTAAAAAAAATTAAAAAAAAGAAGAGAGAATGAACGGATGAGATAAGATGAGTGAGAAAATATGTAAGAGAAAAAAAAAAACTTTATCACATAAGTTCAGATAGAGTGACAGAAAACAATTTTTGCAGAAAAATATAAAAAAACAAATTAAAGGTAAATTTAAATAAAAAAATATATACATACACTACTGTATATAATATTAAAGGCTATATTAAAACCTATAAACTGACCCCTTTGGAAGATTCCAATCCCGTAAAAAAAAATGAATTTTTAAAAGAAGTTAAAATTTGCTATGAATATATCGAAGAATGGATAATAAACTTTAGAGCATTGAATTGTTTCTAATGGACCCTTATAAATAGTAAAATTTAATGGAAAAAAGTTCCTTCAGCAGTCGAATTTCTAATAAAGGAAGTATAAGATATTGTTATTAATGACATTTTTCTCTTTGAAGAAATTCGAAGAGTAAATTTATATTTAAATGAAGAAAAATTGAAGAAATGGAACAATGAGATAATAGAACTTGAAAAAAGATGGGTAGATATCTTTTGGTATTTTAGAGTAGAACATATCCCAAATGAAAACTTAAAAGTTTTAATAGAAATTTCTTTGTTGTCTGGACACTAATGCTGCTGTTGAAAGGATATTTTCACAAAGGAATGATTATTGGAGCAGTGAGAAGTTGCAACTTTCTGTAAAAATATTATATGCCGTCTTAACAGTCAAATTTAATAAGCAATTTAATATGATCGGATGTGGCAACATTATTAGAGGAACATCCTCATTTAGCATAAAAAATCCACTGAAGAAAAATATTTTTTTTAATGAAGATAAAGTTTTTTATTGTTTTTTCTTCTTTTTTTTACCTATGAAATACTTGATAAGTGTACTCTTTTTGAACAAAAGATAGTTGGTCCCCTTAAGAAAATTAAAAATGGAATTAGGTTTTTGGGCACCACTTTTTAAACAAATCTCTAAAAACCCAATTTGGGCCCCCTATTATTGTGAATCCTAGGCCTAAACTCTGATGACATCATTTACAAAAAGCAACAACTTTTGGCAAATTTTATTTAAAATTTTTAAAATGTATGTTTAAGTTTTATCACTATTTTAGATTTTCATTGAATAAATTCCTATATAAATATATTTTGCATAAAATATTTATGGAATATTATTCTCTTTTCCTATCAGCTATCAAGGTAATTATACTGACTTGATCAGATTCAGCATTAATCTGAAGCTAATGAGTTTATAGCTGAAGCTGAAATAACAGCTGCAACCTCTACTTTATAGACAACATAGTTAATGTGATGTATATAGAAAGATTCTTTAACATGCTGCAAAATACAAGATATACATAAGATACATATCAAAAAGACTTATTACCTGGAACTTAACATTTTATCTTGTTTAACCTACAATAACTCGATTATAATAAATAAGCATATGGTTATAATCTATATAATAACTATTATCTTTTTAGTTATTGTTATTCATGTTAAAGTTATCAAGTTAAATTAAAGTTTTATAACTAACGTTTGAATGCAAAAGTTTATATCAATAAAATTTTTTATCAGTATTATAAATATAAGTATTATATTACTAGTATTTACAAGTATAGGTATTGTTAGTGTAAGTTATTATTATGTATATTATGACACTATGGTTAATATTGCAAGTGTACAATTTTAAATCAAAATCAAATAATATCAATGAATAAAAAATGAGGTTGATGCATAACAATAAAGCCATATTTTTGCATTTAAACATGTAATTATATCTTTATTTATATCTGACGGTGGGTGAATTTCGTTAACATCAGTCATTTTGCTTGCATAAATTATAGAAAAATCAATGGAAAAGAGTGGATCTGTAAAAACGATTTAAAATCTTTTAATTCCCTAAATAAAACTTATCAATTACATTCCATTTGCCTGTATGCTCTTTTTAAATGTTTCTGACTAAACCAATATTTTGATCAAACTCAAACCATTTATTACAGTCACTAGCAGAAACAAAACTTTATATTTTGATCATTTTAAAAATGAAAACAGTGTCTCAATGGAATATTTACTATATGTTTAATAGTTTCTGGAACATATGTTTAACAAATATGTTGAACTTTGTAAATTTATTTATAAAAAAAAATACTAAAAAATTCTTTTATTATGGTAATAAATAAATGAAATTTTAAAACAACGTCTTTTTAATGGAGTTTCACAGTGACAAAACGCATCAAAAAAAAATTTCTTTTTAATTATAATGTAAATATTATGTATAGAAAAAATATAATGCATAAAAGTTAAATTTTTAACTCTACTATGCCGTCGCTAATCAACTAACACTTGTTACGTTTGGGTCGATACGGACCCTAGTTAAATAATTATGTTTTTAATAAAATAAATCGTTCTTTAAAAAGATTCGCTAAGATAGTTTTATTCTGTTTTTCTAAAATTAATACATTTCGTTGTTATTCACAAAAAAAAATATCTTTAAATGTATATATATATATATATATATATATATATATATATTATATATATATATATATATATATATATATATATATATATATATATATATATATATATATATATATATATATATATATATAAATATTTATATATATATATATATACTCTTTTTTCAATTTTTCGCATCATTACAACTCTAAAAGTTCTTGTGTTATTACTCCAAATGTTCTTGTGAAAGTGTAACTGATGTGAATAAGTTGTCACGCACTCTCACGCATGTGGATCGACTCAAAATAACCTCTTTCAATTTCTACACAGCAGTCTACCTTCTGCGGTCTTGCTAGCCAAAAGCACAAGGCAACAGATTGTATAAACAACACCCACATATTTGTCTACTGTCCTCCTTTTGTTGAAATATAGGAGTATTTTAAACATGTATATAACTCCTTGACAACCCAAAAAATATCTCTCCGTTAAATTCGATCTTCTTGATTGGGACAGCAAACCTAACGAAGAACCCTTTTTCGCAACTGTTGTTGACGCTCACTCAAACCATTATGTGTACAAAATGGAACAGCAGATGCCACCACATGTTTAGTAACATAAAAACCGACCTATTGGCACTGATCAGGGTAATAATCAGGAACATTAGTAATATTATCACTTTAAAATATAATTATCATGTCCGTAGAAGCACTGCGGACATTTTCTATCATTATTTTTGTATTAAGAACATTTTTTGCCAAGTAGAGAAAGAAAATCTGAAACTAAACATATGAGCTAAAACAAAACATCAGCTTAAAGCAAGATCTGCATGTTTAGTAAAGATTTCCTCTTCTCGACCATTGTTTTTCTTTTATACAACAATATTTATTATTATATATGATTAGAAAATCACCGTCAGCCTTTTTTTTATGATATATTGTTTTAACATCTAAGTGCTATCTATAGAGTACGCAGAGTGAATATAGTGTTACCGTCCTGTAATTTTTTATTTGTTTTAATAAAAATCCATTTTCTTCAAGAAATAACAGCTTTGAATTTCTTTTTACTACCTTTTGCTAAACCTTATCTAAACTCGCGATTTCCTTACGCACAACAGTCTTTATATAAAAAAATACAAAAAACACAAAAAAATATAAAACCGAAAAACACAAAAAAATATATAAACAAAAAACAAACAAAAAAATATAAAACTTAAAAACACAAAAAAACATAAAATTTAAAAACACAAAATCAAAATGTATATAAATAAAAATATAAATCAAATGTAAAAAAAAAGAGAAAAAAAAGTAAAAAACATTTGTCAATTTTTTATATTATATATTCAGGAAAACATTTGTATTACTGTAAATAATTTATTGTTTTATAATAAATAAGTAAATAAAAAAAATATTTGCATTACTAATTTATCAAGGACAATAAAATAAACGAATTTCATAAAATAAATAACAACAATAACAATATATTTCGCAACCCAATCTTGTATTCCGATTTAAGAATGAGTTTAAACAATACCGTAAACCGGGGTAACTTTGTACCAATTTTGATAAACAAGATAAGTGTTTGAAAAAAGGAACCTTTTTCCAAAACTATTTTAATGCTCAAAGTTATACATTACTAATGTCATTTAATTAGTAAAATGGTGTATTCATTGTATTCACGAAATCCAAGATTTTATGGAAATAATGATGTGGTCAATGTTACACGTCAATGGGGTAAGTTTGTCATAGTGAATTGTTTTTTAGCACCTGATGTAAATTAAGTGTTATTAACCACACTTAATGTAATTTAAACATACAGTTAGCATTTATTTCTAAAAGGGGTACCTAAAATATGTCAAGAAATTAATAAAGAGACATCAAAAGTAAATATAAACAGTATTAAAGAAACATATTAGCTAAAATAATTTGATTTTATATTATTTTTTAACACAATGATTGAAAAAATTTATTAATTTTTTTATAAAATGTCAGAAAAAGCAAAAAATAAGAGAGTACTAAGGTATAAGCAAACAATTTGTAACATAAACACTATTTTTTTAAAATAAAGTTTGAAAGTCTCTTCAGCAATCTTCCATAAATTCAGTAGAGACTAATTTACCTTCGGATGCTGTTTCTGTTTTAATATCATATTTTACAGAAATAGATTTTCCTGGTCCAATTTTAAGTCTTTTTTTGGATATTTTTTTTTTTCTCACTTTTACTTTGTGTAACATCTTTCTTATCAACACCTCCATTTTTTTCTCATTTAATGTCTCTGGTCTAAAGTTTTACAGGGAATCAAGGTGTTTTTACTTGGCAATTTGATATTCACTTCATTTGGATTAAATGGATAAATTTGATATACACTTAAATTTGATATACACTTGATAAATTTGATATACACTTCATTTGGATTAAATTAAAACCACTAGCTCTAAATGCACTTATTAAATTTTTTCTTGAACATTTATTAATATAAGTCATTAAATCATTCAGCAACTTAAAGATATCTTCTTTTGGTAACGATACAAACTTTTTATCACGAGAAGTAAGTTTCCAATCTAGAAGTATACTTCTCTATGCTTTATTTAGTGGTGTAAAGAACGCAACATCAAGAAGTTGAAGTAAATGGGTTGGATTGGGGAGAAGGCATATGAATCTAATGTTATTTTTTTCACAAGAATGAATAACTTTATGACTTAAATGGGAATCTTAACGCACGGCAATAATAGTTGAAAAAACCTATCCTCAAAAGGAACATCATCAAACCAGCCAGATTGGGTTTTGTTAAAGCGAGAATTTTGTAGACCATGTTTTATCCATAAATCATTTAAATGTGTGCTTTTAAAAACTGTGTATGGTAAAAGAGTTTCTCCGACACCATTTTTACAAAACATTACCGAGAAACAAGCCTTACTGCTATTTATTATTCTCTCATGGTACTTAGTTCTACGTTTCATAACAACTTTTTTATTTCCAGGGTCGTCACGCAAATTTGTTTCATCATAATTCTAAATATTGCGAGGTGGAATTCCTTCAAACTCAAGACTAATATTGTCAAAATAAATTTAATAATTGGTCTTTATTTATAGCTGCACGTTTTCTTTTAATATTTGATGCAATTCTATGAGTTAACTGTGAACGTTTCGTAAAACTTGACACCCAATCATCATCAGGAACATTGTTTTTAAATACTTTTACAAACGATTTTGCAATCTAAATAACCAGCTACTAATATTTTAACATCAAGTTTATTTAATGGAAATCCTCAATCAGACATAACCTTGATTCTAGATGAAAATAACTGCTCCTCATCATAAGTAAATATGGTTGGTGCATTAATGCACCAACAATATTTACATTAATGCACTTAGCCAAAGTTGCCCTAAAAGAGTATAAACCTACGGGGTAACTTTGACCACCTGTAAAAAAAAACATAATGTTGTTACTTAAGCCAAAAACGTTTCGACTAATTTTATTTGAACGTTTGTTTTTTAAACAGAAGAAAAACTGAGTTGTTTGTTTTCATTTTTATCTCCGCCCAGACAACATTTTGCTTTACAGTTTTTGATTGCGTTTTACCAAGATGTAGTTTTCATTCTTTTTCACTTATAATAAAGAAAATTTGCTACAAACTTCAGATCAAAATTTAAGCAAGAGAGATTGCATTTACAAATAAAACACAAATAGTAAAACGTTATTAACTGCTTAAAAGTTACAGATGTTTAATTAAAATTTTTAAAAATGGTTAAAGTTAACCCGCTGGCCAAAGTTACCCCGGTTTACGGTGTCCAATGTTCTCAACAACATCAATAACAGTATGTTTTCCAGAAAATATAATACAAAGGTGTTAAATAACATAATACCGACTGGAAGTTTCTCTCTCGTATAGCCTGACTCAACTAGGAGAGCGACCTTGGAAACAATACTAATTTATCAAGGACAAGGAAATAAAATAAATAACATCTATAACAA
>NC_061161.1:42585973-42595973 GCF_022113875.1 Hydra vulgaris | reverse complement strand
CATAATTGAGTTTTAATTTGTAATGTTGAATATATATACACTCTCACAATTATACTTATAATTTCAACAGTAGTTATGGCAATCCCTAAAACTCATTAAATCAAAGATACAAATTCAATGATTTCTATCAAATTGTGTAATTTTAATGTTTTAGCTGCTCTCAAACGATGTAAAGATGCAAGATTCGTAGGGAAGCAGTAAAGAACATTATTATACCTGAATATATGTATAGTTTGTATGAATATTTTAACATAATTATAATAATTATAACAACAAATTTTGGTTTACTATCCCAGACAGCAAGCCTACATTGGCCCAATGTAAGTTTTAACATTGGCAAGTTTATTCCGTTGGGCCAACATTTAGCCAATGTTTTTTTTCGGCGTATTTTTTTTAATTTATATCGTACTCTATTGGGCCAACATTTAGCCAATGTTTTTTTTTCGGCGTAATATTGCAATTCTACAAATCAGTTTTTTGCAATTATCGTACTTCGTTGGGCCAATATTTGGCCAATGTAGTTTAGGCTTAATATTTTGCCGTTTTTACATTTTACCGTAGCCAATATTCGGCCAATGCAGTTTCGGATTAGTATAAACTTTGAAACATTTTTTAAAAATGGTATCGTTTGACAGAATAAAAAGAGGTTTTGATACTATTATATATTTTTCCATTTAATTACATTATAAAAATAAAAAAAAGAAGCTATATTTATTAATCTTCTAAGAATCTTAAAAGGTTTCTTATAAGAAGTAAACTTTAAGAGATTCTCGACTTAATGTTTTGTTTTTTAAAGACTTAATGTTCTGACTTAATGTTTTGTTTTTTCAAATGAAATATTTGTTAACATTTAAATAATATGCTTTAAACATTTTTTACTACAATCTAAATTATTAATGTAATAATAAAGGCAATAATCAAATTATTTTTTTGTAAGATCTTAAAGTTATTTTTTTATTTTTATTGCTGTAATGGCATTTAAAATGTTTGTTTTATTTAATAATCTTTATTAAATTTAATTTATTAAATTTTTTTATTATTTTATCAAATTTATTATTATTATTATTTATAAATAAATGAAACATTTCAAATGTTCAATTTATTAAATAAAGGAGACATTTTAAATGTCATCTTAATTAAATAAATCAAACATTTAAAATGTCATACAGTATAATTTTTTTTTCATTATTTATAATAGTTTAGATTATATAGCTATTATAAAATACATTTTTAAAGCTATCAATAATATATATGTGGCATTGAAGTTGTTAGAAGCTGATATTTTACATTTTAAATATGTCTCTTTTGTTTGATTTTTTCTGTGTTTGATTATGAAACCCCATCTACTAACATATTAAAACAGTGTACAAAATGTGATGTTACTAGAACTTATATTCTACTTATGTAGAGCTTTCTAATATTCCATCTTTCTGAGGCAGAGGGACATTATTCTTGGTTTAATTATTTTTTAATTTAATATCTCTGGATATTTTTCAAATTTAGTTTGCGTACAACAGTTAACAACTTTAAGCTTATACATTAACTTTAATTATAACTTAATTATTAATGATTTGATTTATAGATTTTTAAAGCAATACAAGATTGAATTTAGCATAAAAAATGACCAGTCAAAATAAAGATTGAAGAGACAAAAAATTGTGTATATCTTGGTGTAGATGATTTATCCTCATTTTCTTATAATAAAACAAAAAATATTATTAAACTTTAGGATTTACCTGTAATTCCAAAATCTTTACAGAAGTTTAATGTTTGCTCTGAGAAGTTGAATGAACAAAATTATTAAATGGTAAGTGTCTAATGATTGAAAATCTTTATTCATAGCTTTAACTTTTACAAATTTAAAAACTTTTTCATATATTACGGTCAAAAAGTCAGAGTGTTAATTAACATTTTAGTATGTAATAATCAAAATATCAAAGCTTACACTACAGGCTTGGTCAGGAAGCGGGAGCGATCGCTCTCGAATACTGACCACAGAAAATATATTTAGTTGCGAAAAACTGGCCAGGTTTTTTAGTTGTTTTGAGAACATTTAAGTTTATGAACATAACAAATAATTTTTGTTGGATTTCAAAGTTGGTGTCACCAACTTTGAAAACCATTTGAAATCAAATGTTGAAAATAACAACAGTATTTGTATTTATATCAGTATTCTTATCAGTTTAAAGTTTTAACAGTTGCTGGTGATTCATTATTATTCATTATATAAACGTTTATTTAAATTTATCTAATAGACGAAGGTAATACAATCGTTTTATAGATGATATTATTTTTAAAAGTAGTGTTATTAAAATTCAGAACTAAAATATGTAAAAAAAATTATTTACAAACATTGGATAAGGTCCGTACTGTACCTTGAAAATCTGGAAAATCTGTTAATATTGGCTAAAGCCGTGGAAAACCTGGAAAAGTCAGGAAATTATTTTTTTCTTTAGATAGTCATGGAAAAATCAGTAATTCTATTTAAGAAGTTACTCGTTTCACAAATGAACGCTGTATTTTGAAAACGTGATGAGTCGCACTTTTTTTAAAAGTGAGGTTATTTGAAAAGAATATTTTCAAAAAAATATTCTTTTCAAATAACCTCATTTAAAATTAAAGAATATTAAGATAAAATAAAGATTTTTTAGATAAAATAAAGATTATTTTAGATAAAGTAAAGATTTTTTTAAAGAAAAGAAACAATCTTTAGATAAAATAAAAATAAAATTTTTCACAGGAGAAATATTTTTCACTCCCTTGTAAAATTTTAATTTTGTGACTCACATTTTCAAAATACATCGCTCAATTAAGCTATAATGTTTATTTTGGTGCTATCCATTTATTTTTTCTGAAATTTATGTTTTTCTCAGTGTTTATTCTTAGTCGTCATTGAAGTACAACTTGGTAAACTACAAAACACATCAAATTCAGTTATAAAAAAGAGTGTCATTGCTATTAAAAGCAGTGAAGAATTCAAGTACTCTGGAAGAAAAGAAAATACGTAAGTAAATGGTAAATATTTTTTTATAATTTTTTTATGCATTTTGTATGATATCTTAGTACAATTTTTATACTTTAAATAAAATACTTTTTGAAGATATTTTGTAAATTACATTTTATATTAATTTAAGTCTAAACAAAAGTTACTTTAATTATTGTCAGGTTGTGTACTTTTGCAGGTCAATTATTTGGCACAAATCGGAGTTAAAGACTAGTTGTAAAATTAAACTATGCAGGGAGAGGACAAAAAATTGGAATAGAAAAAATGTTAATTGCATACGCTGCTATTGGTAAGTGGATTAGAAAAGTTTATTTTTTCAGTTTCAATTTTGCATTACAGAATTCCTTTTAATATGTTATGTTTCTTTGGTGCATAATTAAACAAACAACTTTTTTTTTTTTGCAGAAACTGTGAAGTCAAATAAGCACGGCTTGTGCAGACATGTGATAGATATAGAGGAAGAAAAAATAAAAATCTTGGGCACCAAATATCATAAGCTAAACATTATTCAATAACAAGTAGCTCAGCCAATATTGAAACTACTCTATAAATTTTATAGTGAATTTTTTTATTTAAAACTCAATGTGTCAGTTTTTGGTTTAAGTTTGATGTTTGCAATATGTATATTTAACCGATAAATTATGTTAAATAAATAAATTTTAATACTTGTATCATACCTTCTTATTTTTCTCTATAAATTTTCAATGTAGCGATGCAAATCATCTTATTTGTAACAACGATCTAATGTTGCATAAAACGTTAGGCTGATATATAACATACGATATTGGGCCAATGTTGTATACAACGTTGGGCCAATGTTGTATGCAACGTTGGGCCAATGTTGTATACAACATTGGCCTAACGTTATATACAACGTTGGGCCAATGTTGGGTAAACGTTGTATACAACATTGGGCCAATGTTGTACACAACATTGGGCCAATACCTAACCAATGATCAAACCTGCATTGGGCCAACATCGACTTTCAACGTTGGGCCAATGCATCATCATGCATTGGCCCAACGTTGGTCCAATGTAAGCTTGCTGTCTGGGATGTAAATTAAGTTGGTTCATAAATTAGCATCAATGTATTACTTATGTTTATCAGCCTTAAGTTTTATTTAAACTGATCTGATTATTTAAATAGACATTACAAAGAAATAGTTGCGTTTTATTTAAAGAAATAGTTGCACTTTAGTTGAAGAAGTAGTTGCACTTTAGTTGAAGAAATACTTTTGGTTCAAAATGTGCACTCACCTTGACAATCTAAAACAATGTTTTTGCAAACAAATTTAAACTTTCATTATTAAAAATTATGTTGGGCCAAAGTCAGAATTTGACGTTTGTCCAACATCGGAAACCGACGTTAGGCCAACGTTGGCCCAACGGTCGGTTTTGACGTTGCGCCGACTATCAAAATGACGTTGGGCTAATATTGGTTATCGACCATATGCCAACCAATTTTTCTACGTCGGCCCAATGTTAGCGTGCTAGCTGGGTGGTAATATATCCCAGCTAGCACGCATATGTTTGGCTAATGTCGGCACAACGTCAGAGGTGTTGTTCAATTTTTTTTAACTAAGTGATAACGTTGAGCCAAAGTTGTGGCAGCGTCAGTATACGACTGAATTTTGAAATAAGTTCAGTTTGTTCCAGATTTTAATTATAATAGTTTTCTGCCATTCTTAAAAGCTTTTAAAGCACGACTTTTTTATAGAGAATTTTATTGATTGTATTTTTGATTTTGATTTTATTGTTAATAATAATTTCGAGTAGTTAAAATAATATAATAGAAACATGCTAAAATTTGTATATCGTTAAATATATAGTTTTTAATATTTCTTTAAAATCAGGATTTACTTAAATAGCTGTCGTCTGTATCTTATTAATAATTACATCGTTAAACTTTAACTTAAAGCATCTTTATCAAACACTTTTATACAAGTTTACTAAAACGATTTGGTTAAAATTTGTATCAAATTCAACTTTTATTTAGCTGTTGGTCATTTAATTTATGCAAAGAAGTTGTAAAGTAAAACATAAACAGATTGAATCACGAGAAGAAGTGGTTGTTATATTACTATGTTATATTATGTTATACAACATGTATTAGATATTGTTAGTAAATACATGTGTTTATTTTAGATAACAGATATTGTGAATAAATGTGTATACCTCATTCCTGTTTTATAGTTTTTATTCTGCATCAAAATACTATGCTGGTAAAATCCTAAATTATAATATAGTATATTACTTATTGTTTCTGTATATTATGTCTTTATTGTATGTTTTATGTTTAATTATATGCATTTGCGGCATTTTAATGGTAATATAAATTTTTATATTTCTATAATAGAATAGCGAAGCTCTAATTTTTGGGGTGAAATGTTGATACTATTTTTCAATTATTTTCTTTTTAGATGGGACATTAAAAAATGAATGCAATATAAAAAAATATGCTGACTTTTTTTTAAATAATGTTTTGTTGCCATAATTATGCAAGTAGTATATCGAAAAAAATATTTTATTATGTTTTTATTTATGTGCATTTTATTTGTATTTAGTACATATGTTTGTTGATTTTTATTTTGATACAAATTATTTATTTATAATATTTTTATTTTCAATATATTTAAATTACATATATATATATATATATATATATATATATATATATATATATATATATATATATATATATATATATATATTATATATATATATATATATATATATATTATATATATATATATATATATATATATATATATATATATATATATATATATATATATATATATATATATGTATATGTATATATATATATATATATATATATATATATATATATATATATATATATGTATATATATATATATATATATATATATATATATATATATATATACATGTTTGTACAACTTTTCTTCCAATCATTTGACATTTTACCTTCATATACAATTGCATTGCAACGGTCCAGCAGGACCAGCAGAGCCTAACTGAGCCTTCTGAATAGCTAATTTCACTTCACTACATGTTATCTGCTCTGCTAATCCACTAACCTTATTCACTGCAGATAAACTTTCCTTCTTCCATCCAAACTTTTCATTTAGCAATTTTTCAAAATGAGCGCCATTCACCTTGTTTTTACCGCAACAATATACATATATATATATATATATATATATATATATATATATATATATATATATATATATATATATATATATATATATATATATATATATATATATATATATATATATATATATATATATATATATATATATATATATATATATATATATATATATTTATATATATATATATACATATATATATATATATATTATATATATATATATATATTATATATATATATATATATATATATATATATATATATATATATATATAGTGTGTGTGTGCTAATATATATATATATATATATATATATATATATATATATATATATATATATATATATATATTTATATATATATATATATATATATATATATATATATATATATATATATATATATAGTATATATATATATATATATATATATATATATATATATATATATATATATATATAGTATATATATAAACACACACTAATGTCTGAGTTATAATTCTTATAGTTTTAGTAGCAGTTATGGCAATGTCTAAAGCTTGTTGCTCTCAAGCGAAATGAAGATTCAAGATTTGTAAGGATGCTTAGCAGTTGAGAAGAACATTAATATCTTTTAATATATTTTGTACGAATATTTTAACATAATTATAATAGTTATTACAACAAGATTTGATTTTCTCGATGTAATTGTTAAATTAAAGTTGATTCATCATCAAATTTAATTTAAACTCACTTGGACGTTGCATTTTAATGAACATTACAAAGAAATAATTGCACTTTTTAAAATAGTTGCACTATTTAAAGAAATGGTTGCACGTTATATAAAAAATTGGTTGGACATTATTTATAGAAATGGTTGGTCTTTATTTAAAAAAATAGTTGCGCCTTTTTTAAAGAAATGTACTTTACTTTCGTTGCACTTAAGTCGAAGAAATAGTTTTACGTTGTTTTCAAAAACATTGTTTTTGATTCAAAAGATATGCACACCTATTGAATCAAAAACAAAGTTTTTGAAAAAACGAATTAAATCTATTATTATTATTTAAATATTACGTTGGACCAACGTCAAAATGCGACGCTCGCCCAACTTCGAAATTCGACGTCGGGCCAACGTTAGCGCAACGGTTGGTTGCGACATCGCGTCAACTATCAAATCCACGTTGGCTTGACGTCGATTACTGACCATCGGCCAACGAATTTTTTGACGTCGATCCGTCGTTAGGCTAACGTCAATGTGCTAGCTGGGTATATAAATACATATACATATATATATATATACATATATATATATATATATATATATATATATATATATATATATATATATATATATATATATATATATATATATATATATATATATATACGTTTATATATATGTATATATATACGTATATATAAACGTATATATATACATATTTATTTATATATATTTATATATACCATATTTATTTATATATATTTATATATATATATATATAAATATATATATAATATATATATATATATATATATATATATATATATATATATATATATATATATATATATTTATATATATATATATATAAATATATATAAATAAATATGGTCTGACCCCCATACTGCACCTATCTTTGAAATGATCTTTGGGTCAATGGACCAGGCTTGTTAAGTCGATATCGCTTGAAATCCTCATATGTAAGTTCTAAAAAAAAAATTAATTTATACTTTAATAAATTTAACTATAGGAGCAATATTAGAATAAAATTAATGTCACCCATCATTTTTTCTTAACTTTTTTATTTATAGTCAAGTCTTTACTTCATTAAAGTAGATAATATAGTTGTAAGTAAGAATTTAGAATTACCATTTGAGGCTTTATACCTAAACAGAATAGAGATATATTTACAGATTCGTCTTCCTTGCTGAAAGAAAGATAAAAAAACTTAGAAAAGACATAATAAAGTTTCACCATTGGAAGAGCTGGCCGTTGACAATTCATCTAGATAAAAAAATTTAATAAATGAACATTTGAATTTTTTTTCCCAACATATGTGACTAAGATATATATAAAAATATTAAAAATATTGTCAAGTAAAATGAAAAACTTAATAATCTTGCCTTTGCAGAAGAACTTAAAAAAAAAGTTTGAAAATTTAATATAATTTCTTAAATTAATCTTGAATGATATATTTTAGAATATTCATCATAAGATATACATTAGTAAATATATATTTTATATATTAGAAATTACATTATTTTATTTATTGGTAAATATAATTACTTCACGTGGTTGTTGTGTATAGTGGTACAGTAGTTATAAGATCAAATGTACCTGGTAGTACCGCACTTAACTTGTTTCTTAGCACAGCGGCCTTGTTTTACAATGTTTGTGTTTCAAAATTTTAATTTTAAGTTGAGAAGGGTTGCAAATACAATTAAAGTAGCATCCTTAACTGTAACAACCTACCAAGCTTTGGGAGATAAAAATATATGATATATATTTGCTTACCAATCTGTTGCCTTAGAGCTAAAATATTAAAAAAAAAATTATTCAATTTGTTATTTAGTTAAAGTAAAAAGTGAAGTCTGAATACTATTATAACTTACTTGATACTCCATTGATATCTAAAAATATTGACATGCTAATATAAATATTTGAAAATGTTTGACCCAAGCAAAAAATAATCAAAAAAAGTAATTAGTTACCTGAAGAGACTAATGATATCGATGAAACTGCTAAATAAATACGTATTAAAAAAAGGTAATTTAATCCTAATTATAATGTACAAATAAACAATAATTATTACTTGTCTTTTTTCAAGTAACAAACCGAAATAAAATGTTTTTCAATTAAATATCAAAAAAAAAAATGTGTCAAGTTACCAGAAGTGGCGTATAAAACAGTTAAAACAAATAAATTAAAAATATATAAATATTTTAAAAATATATATTTTGTTAAATCCTGAACATAATGTTCCGATAAAAAAATGTTTATTTCAAGAAAAAAAACAAATTAATGTATTATGTTACTTGGGATGGTCGATGCTGCAGATGACACAAATAAATGAAATGAATAAATCATAATCAAAAAATCAAAACGATAATTTATTTAAGCATGATGATAATAAACATTTTTTATTGTTAAAAAATAAATGTATAAATTAACCTGGGGAGGTTGATGCTACAGAAGAAATAACTAAATAAAAAAAAATTAAATAAAAAAAGATATTTTGCTAATGTTCAAATAAACAACAAATGGCAATGTTCAAATAAACAATAAATAATAAGTAATGTTCAAATAAATCTCTCTTCTTGTTTAATAAAAAAAAGGACATCACCATTTGTAAAGGTTGCTGAAACAATATCTTAATGACAAAATTTATATTTGCTTAATATAAAACATATTCAATGATATAATGCTATTTCAATTAAAAAACCTTAGATAAAAAAGAACCTTACTACTCTCAAATCTACAAAAGTAACAAACTTACTGAGATCTATCTATCTAAAAAATAAAAATTAAGCAATAAAATCAAAACAAAAATAATCTTTAATAAAAACGTATTTGTTAATTTAATAACGTAATCGTTTTTAAAGTTAGAAAATGAAAAATTAAAACAATAGCAATTAGAGAAAATGGTATTCCTACTTTAAACTAATCTGATAATTTAGTAAGTAAATAATAAAACATACTTATTTTGCTGTCAGCTTGCCTGTCTAAAAAATTTTATTCTCAATCCTTCTCCTAACAAAAAACAATCTATAAATAATAAAATGAATTAAACTTACTAAATAGGTTTTCCAATGCACCGAACTGTTCTAAAAAATAAAACAACAGTTATTCTAAAAACAATTTCTGTTAAAAAAACATA
>NC_061161.1:42430311-42584977 GCF_022113875.1 Hydra vulgaris | reverse complement strand
TCGAATGCACACATTAATGACTGTAGGCCACAAGCCATCACTCTTAGCCAAAAGAGCTATTGCCCCGTGCTGGTGTGGAATGATGTGCTATGAAGTGGGATTTCAGATCCGATTACATAGTCAGCGAGCGCAGATCTGACGTGCATTGTGGAGATTCCGACTGAACGTCTGCGTGAGTGTCAGCGTAGTCATTAGTTTATTGAGCGCCGTAACCACATCCAGCGGGATAGCCTTATGTCCGTTTTGTCATTGTGGTGTACATTGGAAAAAGTCGGGGCTCACCAGTCACAGAGAATATATTTTTTTGTTTATGCGACACAATGATCGCAAAAAGTGACCAACGGAGCCGTCCAGTTACGTAGACCTGGGAGATGTGTAAATAAAAACAGATTTAAGATGAAGTCATATAGGTAAAAAAACATAAATTAATGTAAAGACTAGTAGTACTTTAGTAGGAGGAGTAAAAGTTAGCAACTCAGGAAGAGAGGAACCAAAACTCACACTCCAGTCATCTTTTAGCAAATGATAAAACAATGATCTATGAGCAAACAAGTCAATTAAAATGCGCTGGTTTGTTAATGGTATTCATAACTAAATTAATCGCACCATACAAATGTCTAATAAATGTGGTACTATATATGTTCTAAACTCTAGATAAAAAATTGAGAACTGATAATCACTTGTGTAACATAAAAATATATAAATGTCATTAATGTAACAAATTCATAATAAAAAGCTAACTAAGCGCAAAAATTCATGGGTGTAAGAGGTAAAAAAATGTTAGTGCCACAATAACTAATTAGAATTAAGTAGTGGATAAATGGTGATCCCCCTCCTCAGGAATGCACTGCGATCACCAATGACGTTTTGGAGAGCCCGAGACCTTCACTAACGCCACTCGTCAGAGGCGTAACCTTGCAACAGATCTCACCGCCTGCACTCTACGTCATGCTAGTCAATATTGCAATATAATAGGACTACACTACAAAAGCCAAAAAGCCAAATCCCTATCCCAGTTTTTCTAAGAAAGGTCCAACATTCTTAGAGATCTCGTGAGGGTGGTGAGGGATGCGCGTTGTGTAGCTGTATATATGTGTGTAAACACACACACTCACAACATAAAAATGTTCACATATCTTTCATATATACATACATACAATACTTTATATATAAATACATTCATACATACATACATACATACATACATACATACATACATACATACATACATACATACATACATACATACATACATACATACATACATACATACATACATACATACATACATACATACATACATACATACATACACATAAATATATCTATACAAAATAATGACAATAAAGCATATGGAATAGTGACAATGACAATAAAGTTAATAATAAGCAGCAGATAGCACATGGTACTTCAAAGTGACTTACCATTTTTTAATAACATAATGCTTAATATATGTCTGTTTACATATATATGTATACTAACAATCCAGGAAATAACGACTCGTAACGATATAAGCTAGGATAAAAATAGTACGTTATAAGGGTATACAAACGTAGTGTGGAGTTTGGTAAGACAAATTGTTCAGAGAATATAAATCTCACCTGATAGATGGAGATAATTCCTAACTGAAAATAGTATTAGATAATAATAAACCAATAGATTGATAACTCAAGATAGCCAGCTAATACACAATATAATTATTGGGTACACCAGAAATTAATAATAATTTAATATGTAGAATATTATATGAGAGTGAACCGACACAGGTCATTAACGCATAATCGATCTAAGAGTATCTAGCGGACTGAAAAAATTGAGTTGAAAAACAAAGGTTGTTTCTATAATATCCATTAGAGCGCTATTGAAGACTGTATAGTACAAAACTAAAACAAACTGACTTACCGACGTCAGATAAATTTTCTAAGGAACAAAAAAATCTAACAATATGGTAGTCGAATAAAAAAAGTTTAACAGAAATACATGGTATAAGCTATTAGAGTGACTAAAAGGTAATAGAAAAAAATTAAAAATTAAAAGTAAGTAAATAAAGAGCTAGTCTACCACCTAAAGGATGGTAAAAGTGATAAACAAATGGATCTGTCAAGTAAAGAACGCATGCTAAACTTAATCTATTTTTGTCTTATTTTGGGGCTTTCCATATGTAAAAAGTGTATAGCAAAGTTTGATCGTTGTAGTCCTTGTGTGGTTAGTATGTATTTTATAAGATATAAAATGCATTTATTGTGATATTTTATTTTTTTTATTCTAAATAAAATAAGGATAAATCATTTTTTTTATCTTCAAGGTTTTTCCATTCACATGGGCAGTGGTCCATGTTTAAATATCTCGTAGAATTGAGATAAATGTCAAAATAAAACCATCTATGTGAATGGTTCTCAATGTTTCTAGCTAGCCTAAGCAGTTGGTATATTCTTTTTTTATATTTTGCGTTGTTTTTGCCAAAGTCGAGAATAAGGAGTTTGAATATTAAGTATGGAGAGCATCCGTTACCAATGAAAAAAAGTATCAATTTGGATGTTTCAGTGTCGCTTATTGTTATGTTTCAGAAAATTATCTGTAAGGATGGTGGCCAGGTACTCATAGGGTAGAAGAATATTCCATTCATTTTTTGTAAACGATGTATCGTTCTCTATTAAGACTTGCGTTAGATAATGCGTTCGCGTCCTCCGTGGCTTGGCGAAGGAATATCTCTATAACTTGTTCATCCTAAAATAGCAGTCATGTGTGTCAATCATGTGTCTAGTATCTTTGTGTAAATATGTCTAAACATTTTGTTTATGGGGAATTAACAAAAGCCCTCTAGTAATATCCTGGTGTATCTATAAGCGTCGAATTATAAACTATAAGCGTCGAACGAATAATAATATAACAATTTTGCTTATTGATAGATCATTAATAAAGTAAAAAACAAAAACAACATAGGCGTTAAATTTTATGTGTAAAATAATTGAAACACCCTGCATTCCACATACTTTCGCGTCTCGGTAAGGAAGGAGGCGTGAACTTCCTTGTTAAATGCACCTCCATGGTGCTCTGTGACAAAACTGTTAGGTCTTCTTAAGTAACAAAAATAAAACAAAACAAAAAAATAGTAAAAAACAGTTAGGGCACCTAAAATAACAAAATAAAACAAAACAAAAAATAATAACAAATTTATAGAATTGTGAAAAATCATTCGTTCGCTATTTTTAAATTACCAACGATGATGTGCTGCAACAGGCACCTCTATATTCACAGTCTTAAGATACTCGTGCACATTTGCGACACATGTACCATACTTTTAGAACATAATAGTATACTGGAAATATATGTTGAGAGAGTTTATTTCCAGTTATCTTTTAATATTCTCTTTTAACTGATTTAAATGTTTATCTAGTTCACCTACTAACCTAAATCAAAAAACCCAGAAAATCTATTCAAAAATGCTTTAGAGAAGTGAACTTTTTAGAAGCTGTGTTAAAAGTTTAAAAACTTTTAAACAGAGAAAACTACTAAAATTAGAAAAATTTAAATTAGCTTTCAGTGCCGAAAACTTAAGAAAAACATTTTTTGTATAGTTTTGTCTCTTTTAATAGTACTCTCAAAAGTATATTTTTTGAAAACAATAAATTTATACTTAGTGAAGTATATCTTTTAGACTACTTATGAAAAGTTACTTATGAAAAGTATTAGCTTTACTAATGAAACGTAATTAAAAAGAATATCTTTTTATTAAAATTAACTTAAAACTAAGAATATTAAAAAAATTATGGATATTACAAAAACTATAACAAAGTGCATATTTTGGCTAGCAAAGTCAAAACTCTTTCAGTAAACAAAACCAAGTCACAACAATCTAAAACCAACAACATAATAACCACTTACAAACTATAAACACATAACATTATAACACATCACAAACATAGGAACACATCATGCATAAAAGATATTTACACACTTACAAAATATAAACTCAAATAACCTTAATACATATAAAGGCATAATATATAACACATAAATATAATTAAATGTATAAATTAAGAAAAATAAATAAAAATAAGTATAAATTAGAAACGTTTATAAAATACAACCTTATTCTTGTAATGTTTGTTTAATGTTGACTTGAACAGTTTTATTAATAAAATGCATGAATTAAATGAATTACCTGAATAAGTTACTATATTAACTTAAATAGAAATAAATTTCTATACTAATTTAAAAAGTAATGCGTGCATGTGTGTTAAAAGATAGTAATCTTATACAAGTGATGAGATTCGGAAACTAATTTATAATGCTGTTAAATCAATTTATAATGAAATAATAGAAAGATTTCATAAATTAATAAAAGATATCTTTTTATTTTCTAATATATTTACTTAAACGGTAAAACTTATTTTGTAATACAATAAATATGCTGATAAACTGAGTAAACAGAATTTGTTTTCGAACAATTTTTCATTGGACAGCAGATTAACGAAAATTATTGATTTAAATTTAAGTTGAGAAGTAGCTTGGATTTCTTTATTAAAGGATTGCTTCAGAATTTTTGTTTTTATGATACGCTTTTTTACTTTTGAGATATAAATGCTTTACCAAAACATATTTGCATTTTCTTGCGAGATCTTTAAGCGACTGACATTTGCCTTTATGTTGTGAACGATAGATTTATCTTTAGCATCTTTAAATCCATTCTTTTTTTCGACTTCCAGCTACTTTTTCCATTAATTCATAATTGCCAAAAAAAATCAAATGAGAATTAGGAGGCATCAGTCAATTTTGACATTTTTTTTTTAAAACAAATGATTTTAAAAACAAACATTAAAAACATCTCTTTGATTTAATACTTGTTTACTCATTTTAATCTGATAACAATGATAACCAATACTTAGTTCCGTTTCAATCAAACAATATCACATAAGTTTCTGTGTGCAAAAGTATTTAAAAATAATTTTTTTTGCATACTGTAGAAAAAAAAATTATAATAATTTGAATGTTTTTTGCGTTCAAAATAAACAAAGTTAATTACGTGATACAAAAAATGGGTTTTGGTTATAAACAATTTTTTTGATAGATAGGGCACTTAAATTTAACTGGCCACTTAAATTAGTTTTTTTTATAGTTTTGATTTTTTTAAATTATTTTATTTTTAATTTAAATTTATAATCAGACTAAAAGTTTAACTCTTTAATTGGGGAAATGAAGAAAATATCCAAGTTAAGTTATAAAAGCTTTTTTTTTAGAAATAAATAGCTTTATATACGTATATATAATTATATCCAAATCATATTTCTTCTAAAATTGCATAAATTGATGCCTAAAATAACTGTTGTTATTATTTTCATTATTGTATTTATTTATTTTAACATCAAAACACAATATAAACATTTACGAGGCGACCCTCAAAGTCTTTTTTATCGAAAAAATAGACTAAGTTTGGAGAGCTTATCTAGAAAATTTGAGTTAGTGAGTTTAATTTTTACATACATCAGAAGCGCATCCATGGTAGTATTATCATTTGCTTGTTGTCCTTTATTTGATAAATGGTATTTTAAAGTTCTCCTTTTTGATAGTATCTGGCAATATTAGTTATATTTTTCTAATTGTGCCCGTTTTTTTACAAATATTTTGATTAGAAAGCTATTATCGTTTCGGAGGTAATTTCTTTTTTTCTAAGAGCATATTCTTTTTGCCCGACATAAAAAACAATTTTAATACGCCAGTAGTTATATTAGGATTTTAATATAGGCATTTTAATATAAGCATTTTTAATACGCCAGTAGTTATATTAGGATATAGGTCAGGAGCGTATATAGTAATGACAACCATTTTTAGTTTATTTTGCCGTTTAAAAATGTTATCAATGTACAACTTAAACTTTTAACTTCTTATACAAAAAACTTATTATCTTTGTATATAACTTTTATATTGCGAATTATAATTTTAAACGAAATCAAATGTTATTTTTTTCTTTTGCTTAGTTCTTAAACCAACGGAATACCTCAAGAAATTTAATAATTTAACCCGGCTGACATCTTATCTGAAAAATAAATTTTTTTTTATAAAAGATTTTTTATGTTATTCCAAGGTATATTTTAGGTTTTGTAAAAACTTTTTAAATATTTTTTTAATAAATAATTTATTGTTGTATGCTTTTTTTTGTTTTTTTATATATAATGTTTTTTTTTTATTACATAATGTGCTTATTGGATAGCATTAGGTTTGCGTATTTGTTTTAAAGCATTTGCTTGAACGCAATTCTACTTTTTCATTAACTTTATAAAATGAAAAGCGCAAAAAATTTAGTTACTTACATTTTTTAAATTTTTTAAAAACTTTTTAAAAAGATAAAGCAAAATTACAAAACTACATAATACTAGCTTTCAAATAAAAGTTCAACTTAATGTTGTTCCTTTTTTTTATTCAAAGAATTGTCATTGATCGTTCTTTTGTGATTTACATTGCAATCATCCATGTCTCCTTGGTTAAAATCTATGTTCTTAAGAATTGGATTAATCGGACCAGTTGCATAGCCGGAAAAAGATCCAATTGATATTATTGGTTTCCACTCCCGTGCTTTATCCTAAGAAAAAATTTGACTTAAAAATTAAAAAAAATTTTTTATTGAACTGTAATTGAACATGAAAAAGATAAAATAGTAATATCAAAAAAATAATAATAATAGTTTTAACATAAGGCACTGAAAAGAAAACAAAGTATCATTAAACTGTCGCCATCTGACTAGTATTTAAATAAAAATGTAAATAAAAAGCTACTACTTATTATCAAATTGATTTTATATTGAAAAAAAGAATAAAAATAAATGAAGTTTTTACCACACTGTTATTATAATATATATATATATATATATATATATATATATATATATATATATATATATATATATATATATATATATATATATATATATATATATATATATATATATATATATATATATATATATATATATATATATATATATATATATTTATGTTGTATATATATATATTTATGTTGTATATATATATATATATATATATATATTGTAAATTAGTGTGGCTCCCCAATATATGTATACATATTGGGGAGCCACACTAACATTTTTTCTTGATTTTAAACATAAAATGTATAAGAAAGCAAAACTAACAAAATTGGATGTGGTAGTGAAAAATATTATCAAAAAATTGAGTGTGTCTTTTTTTTGTAACCCCTGATACATACATATATATATATATATATATATATATATACATATATATATATATATATATATATATATATATATATATATATATATATATATATATATATATATATATATATATATATATATATATATATATATATATATATATATATATATATATATATATATATATGTATATATGTGAATATATATATATATATATATATATATATATATATATATATATATATATATATATATATATATATATATATACATATATATGTATATATATATATATATATATATATATATATATATATATATATATATATATATATATATATATATATATATATATATATATATATGTATATATATATATATATATATATATATATATATATATATATATATATATATATATATATATATATTTATATATATGTATATATATATATATCTATACATATATATATATATATATATATATATATATATATATATATATATATATATATATATATATATATATATATATATATATATATATATATATATATATATATATATATATATATATATATATATATATATATATATATATAATGATCTTAACAATAATTGCAAAAACACTTATAAAACTTTTGAGAATAATATTTTTGAATGGAGTGTATAATAAGTGATGCCATCAATAATTTTAGTTAAAAGGATGTACCTTTAAGAAGCAAAGTTTATTAGATGAAACGTAGTTAAACGCTATGCATCCACGTACATGTTTGCACACTGCTTGACAGTTCTCGACATTATCTGCTTTGGGTGCACATATGCCCGAGATTGTATTAAATGTTGAAAGCAAAATGAGCAACAAAATGAAACACTTCATTTTGAACTGTAGAATGAGGAGAAAAATATTGTAATTATTGTTATTCTTTTACTCGATTGTTACTTTGTGCTTTAAAAATGAAAGCACCACTATTATAAGTTTGTTAAATTTAATGAACAAAACCAAAATATTTTTCGATAAATTTATGCTCTTTTATACATTCTTTTTTGAAAAGGCAAAAACTTGTTTAAAACAAGTTTATAATATTAAAATATCTAATCTATCAAATATAACTTACGTCAAATAAATATTGTTAATGAAATATTGTTATTGAAAGCCAAAATAATTAGTTAAGTGATTGACAATTATTGAAGAAAAAATGGCAATTATTTGTCGCGTGAGAATTATAGAATTTTATCTCTTTTTTATGTTGTAAGAACTTAAATTTCGATATTTAGCTATTAAAATGCTTTAAAGCTGTTATTCTTTATAGTTATTAATTATAAGTCGCTTATGTTATTAAGGTTTCATTAATAAATATATATTTTTATTCCTAATATTTTTTAAGTTGTTTGTTTTTGTTATTAACTAAAACTTTATTTGTTAAATTCAACATAAGACAAATAAAACCCTAAAATTCTCATGCTATTTATTGTTGCTTTAAAATAATAGGTGTTTTATTAAATAATTGAGTATATAATATTTTGCTTTATCTTAAATAAATTACGGTAACATGAGCGCTATTATTTTATTATTTCTTATTTTGCACTATATTTAGGTAAATTACGGTAACATGAGAACATAAATTTCTTAGATGAAAAAAAATGTATAGAAACATTTAAAGTTGACTCTTTTTTTAAGAATCCATGTTTATGGAATATGAGCATACTTAAACAATCCAGTGTTTTTCATTGAATCTACCTAGTTTAAAGTCCCAAAATAGCAGTGGTTTTAATTGCTATTTGCTTAAAAACAATTATTTTAATATTTCAACAATACTAAATAATTTTCTGTAAATTAAATTCAAAAAAAATTAAATTTTTATCGTTCAAAAGTTTGAGTTGATAAAATTGAAAAAACAACGAACTAATTGTTTTTCTTTTGTTTTTTTATTGCTAAAAACATAGTAGTATCGTTTTAACAAAAAAATGGTTTAAAATTTGATCTTTTGCTACTTTTTAAATCTTCTGTGTTTTTAAGAGAAAAATATCGGGTGCCCAAATATCTAAGTGGATCTTGAGTAGGGATTCTTAAAAATTGTTTTTTCACAAAATTTTTGAATCCAGAATAGTTATTTTTGAAAACATTCTAATTTTTGCTGATGTGATCATATTACCCTTTTCTGAGATTACCAGGTTTGTACAAATTGTAAACTGAGGTCTTTTCATTACAAGAGAAATAGATTATATATAAGTCAAAAAAGGTTCTTCAGAGACAAAAGGATGAGGTTTTTTATTTTTGATTTGCACTGTTCAGTAAAAATCTTAATATATAGTATCATGTAGCGATTGTAATGCAATATTGAAAAAAAAAACTAGAAAATTAAATTAGACTATTACTTGTTTAAAAAGTGGGTCTGTTATTACAAAATTAAGAAAATTCTGATTTTATAGTTGATGACAAGAGCTGCTTCACAAAAAGCAAATTCCTTTCTGATTAGGACTTGTTTTATTTAAACAACTAGACTTCTACACCTTATAATAAAAAGCTTTACAGTAAAGCAATACATGAACTAAAAGTTTTTGTATTTTTTGCAAAATATCGTATTGTAAATGTCCAAATTAGGCTAATCAAAAAACGTGTCAGAAGCTCTTGTTATTAATAAAAGTTAAACTAGAAGTGTATATTCATGCTTACATGCCGATAAATTTTACTAACTAGAAACGAGAACAAAATTTTAGATGAGCAAAATGAATTTAAAGGTCAATCAAAAAACATCTTTGACCATGCATAAAGAACGTTTTTAATAAACTTTTTTTTTTTAATTTGTATTTTGTAAACCTATGCATTTTTATATTCAGTTACTTAAATTTTTTTTTAATGGCACATGTGAAATAATGTTCATTTAAATAATCAGTTGTGAAATTTTTATTTGAAACTAGAAAAAATGTAGTATTTATTTTTTAAATTAATATATTTAAATGTAGCAAGTATTGATTAAATAAATATATAAAAATATTTTTTAAGTAAATGCAGTAAGGGTTCTTTTTTAATCATGACAGTATAAAATTTTAAATGGTTTAGTTACTTTTTGCAGAAAGACAAAACTTTTGACGTTGTGGAACAACAAAAACTCAAAAACGTCTATCTATTCAATGATAGAATTTTATTTTAACTTTTCAGTTATAAGTTTAAAAGTAATTTAAAGCAATACGTGCATAGCAAATATAATTCGCCTTTAACAAGTGAAAGAATCCTATTTTATTAAATAAAGAGTTCCAAAAGCCAATGTATAAATAAACTTTTTAATTAACAGTTAAAAAATGTTTTTCAAGTAGATTGCTTTTTTTTTATTTAGTTATAATGAAGTATAAAAACCATTTATAAACCGTTTAACAATACCAGAACCTCCGTTTAAAATATTTAAAATATTTTAACAAGATTTATGTTGCTAGGATTTCATAAAAATTATTTGAGATATTTTTGTTGCTACACGCCTAGTCAACCTTAAAAATTATTAATTATCGTTTTTATTTTATGTCAAAATCTATACGAGTTCATTTAATGTGACAATTCCAGCTAACTCTTCTTAGCCTCAGTTAAAATTTATTGTTTGTCATCTTTAAATATCTGGTCTATATCTGTTTCTTTTTCTACAATGTTTTACAGATACCGAAAATTAAAATTGCAATTCAACAATATAAGTTTAGTGATATCTCAGTTATTAAAAAAAATTTAACAAGAATAACAATATAACAATAACAATATAACATTAACAATATAATATTGTTAAATAATATTTAACAATATTAGAATTTGCAAATGTAATTAAGTTTTTTCGTCTAAAATTTGTAACATAAAACTTTAACATAATTTCTAAAGCTATCAGATTTAGCGCAACAGCAACATCTATAGACGATTTACAATCTTAAATACAGATTAGAGAAAAAATGACTTTACCAATGATGAGTAATATAATTTTAAAAAATGTTAGGAGCATTTAAACATTAAACATTTTAGAAACAATATTCCGATATTCATTGATAAACTTCAATTTCAGTGTATTTTCTCTGAGCGTTCAAAAATTATGACCATATAAAGTTTAAACCCCCCTCAATATGAGGGGGTTACAAGTATTATATGAGGGGGTTACAAGTATATGTTCATAATTTTTGAACGCTGAGAGATAATACTATGAAACTTGAAATTTATCAATGAATATAAATCTAATTAAGAAAAGTTAAAATTTTTTAATTATACCGTTGCCCCTCACGTTAAGGGTGGGGTTTGTTTGCACTTGGATATGAGAGGGCTTTTTTGTTACCTGCCTATATCATCGCACTATTTTACATAGCCTCATTATTTGACATAACTATAAACATACACCTACAACTTATTTTAAATTAGTTGCTAAGTAAAAAAAGCCCTGAAAATACCAGAATTAAAGCTATCAATAATATTCAAAATTTAAAAAGGCTTATTAAACGAAATAAGATAATCATATATATAAATAAATAGAGATACAATAAAAAAATTGTTTTGTGGCATTTTCACAAACTGGTTTGAATTAAATTCCTATTTCTGTTCTGAATGAATCCGCAAAGATTTTTTTAAACAAATCTAACCATCATGAAGTTTTAAAATGTATTAATTCATTTTTTAAATTTTTTTAAAAAATTGTTGATTTTTACTCTTCAAAACTGCTTTAAAAACTTGAATTAATTTTAAATCATTCCGAAAACTTTTTTTATTCAGTAATTTATTTTAAATTTGTATTTTTGGATACTTTTAAACGCATCAAATGTATCTTAGCTGTCCTTCTATACACTTTAGCTGTTCTTAAACAAGAGAACTATCAATCCATCTTTTTCTATAAAAAAATTATCTTTTTCGTCATTGCGAAGCTAATAACTTCAATAGACGATTTAACAGCTGGTACTCCCATTCGCTTTTTATATTATTCACTTCATGAACAGGCAGTACTATACAGAGTATATCACCAACAACTCAATTAATAGCTTGCATGCTACTTGCTTTAAATTTCAATAAAAGTAGTTTCTTTAAAAGTGCATATGCATTAAAAATATAACTTAAAAGTTCGTTAACTTTATAAATATAAAATATCATGTGAAGCAATGTTAGAAGAACAACATGATTTAAATTTGAACAGTTTATTCTAGTTGTTATTTTATAATTTTTTTTTAATTTTATTTCTACTGTGTTTTAAAATAACAAAATAATATTTTAAAATTAGAAAACACAATACAGATTGAAAAGTGACCTACATGGCTTTATTAAAACACCTAATGTTAAAATTTTACTTCAATTAAAAGTGTTTTGAAAGTAGAGTAAAATAAATGCTAAAAAAATAATAAAATTTAAAACTCTTAAACATAAACATATATTAAATCATTATCTTTATAAAAGTATACGAGCATTTGAAAATAGTGTTAACATCGTAATTTTAAATAAAAATTAGGAAACTAAATGCTAATTAAAGTCGTCAAAAACAAATAAAGTATTTTAATTTTTTATTAAACTCTAATTATACTTTCTATAGTATATGTTATTTATGATTTAAGTAAATACTTAATTGAAGTTTAAGGTTTTATAATATCATTAAGATTTTATCATCTTACTAAGATAAAAAAATTTAAGTAATGTTATAATATCTTTACGGTCAGTAAAGTAGTTTTATTTAAAGTCAAAATACAAACATAATACAATATAAATCAACTCAAAGATTTATTCTACTTGTTCGTCATTAGTACGCATGATAAATTAACATTTATCTAGATATACATACATATATATATATACATATATATATATATATATATATATATATATATATATATATATATATATATATATATATATATATATATATATATATATATATATATATATATATATGTATATATATATATATGTATATAAATATATATATATGTATATATATATATATATATATATATATATATATATATATATATATATATATATATATATATATATATATATATATATATATATATATATATGTATATATATATATATATATATACATATATATGTATATATACATATATATATATATGTATATATATATATATATATATATATATATATATATATATATATATATATATATATATATATATATATATATATATATATATATATGTAAATCTAGATAAATGTTAATTTATCATGCGTACTAATGACGATATATATATATATATATATATATATATATATATATATATATATATATATATATATATATATATATATATATATATATATATATATATATATACCAACGCAGAATTTATTCAAACAATAAAAGTTTTTCACTTTAATGCTTATTATTCACTGCAAGGCTTTATAAAAATAAAACAAGTATAAAAAAGAATATGAAGTCGATTTTCTTCATTTCTAGAAATAATACTTCGTAATAGATCCCCTTTATCTAAAATATTTACAAATCTTTTGGATCACCTTTGACGTCTATAACCTCATTTTGTTCATGGCTAAAACAATTTTAACTGCCATACAATTATTTAAAACTAATTGTAACTCTCATTATCAAGAGACTTTAACGTTGAGTGACATGAAATTGCAATTGTGTCAAGAGGGTTCAAATGGCAGTTCAGCTTATTCAAATTTTTGCTCCAGGTTGCGAACTTAACTTATTGTAAGATAGTTGACTGCAACTCTGTCTGACATTGTGTTAGAAATATTTTCAATAACCCAGTTACAATATTTATCAAGGTTACTTTTGTAAAAATCTAAAAAAAAAATGTCATATAATCAATTGAAGTACATATATAACTTTTATAATCAAATGCTGTTCCTTCTGGTAAATAATCTAGTGCAATAACAAAATATTTATCTTCAGATGTTAAGTTAATACTACTAATATGGACAACTTTTTGTCTTGTAGGATCAAACCCAAGAGTATGATGATTATTAGGCGTAGCCCACCCTGTTGTTTGCAAATCTGAAAGTCTGCCATTTTCACAAGCATTTGTTCAACAGTACTTTGATGAGGAATATAAGGTATGGAATGTTAACTGTTGGTAAATTACACAACAACATATTATAAATTATAATTTTTATTTGTAATGATTATGTTTTTTCATCTTCTGGCATAATTACATTTCTTTCCTCCTCAGTCTGAAGCAAATCATTCTCCAAACTAGCTAATACCCTATTACTTTTTAAAACAGCAACATTATGCTTAGTTTTGAGTTGCCTTCACTTATGCTTTTCATTTAATTATTTTCCTTTTTGTTTAACATTTTGTCTTAGAACACATAATTTGGCATGCTATTTAAATCAGCTTTTAATAGTGCTATCTTGCTTTGACGTTGTATATAAGAGTTAGCTAACCAAGGAAAACAAGTAAAATAACTTTTAGTTTTTGCATTATAGGGCTTAATTTCTCTCTAAAGATATGTTCAATAACATTTCGTTTGCTTTAACCTGCAGATGTAGATGGCTCATGATATAAAGGATATAAAACAATCATATTGGCAAATGAAACATCTGAAGAGTCTGATAATAGAACAATATTAGGCATTTTTGATATATGACCTAAAAAAGGTTCATTGCAAAAGTCAAAAAATTATTACTGCCCTCAAACCTGTGAATTTATCTAGCTTAATTCAATGATTTATTTATTAAACTTCTAACCTGATTTTTACAGGTATTTATCTTAAAATGTTTAGTGACTTGTTGAGATGTTTTGATTAACGAGCCATTTTTTTTTGTAAACAATAAAAAAATATGTCCATTTCTACAAACTGTATTGTACTCTGTATTAGAGTCAATGCTTATTTGAGACAATGCAAAACTATTAGTTAAATAGTTTTTGCAATCACCATAAAATGCAGACTTCATTTTTAGACCTATGATAGCTTGGAAAAAAAATTAGATTAAGTAGTTTATTTTTTCATAAATAAAAAATAATAATATATTAAAATAATGGTAAATATACTGACGTTATAGTTGCCAACTACATTACAAATATTAAATTTAATTAGATAATCTATATTTAACATCATTATTTTTATTACTAATAAACTCTGCCCCCTCTTCTCTGCTTCTGTGTATAACATTATTAAAGCCTAAAATAGTTACCTTTTTGGGGTTAAGTTTTAAGGTGCGGAAATTTAAACCGTACGGAAATTTAAACCGTTAAAAATTTAATAACAGACAATGTAGAAACTATTTCTATTGATATATCATTGTTACCAACCGTAGACTACACTATAAAAGTAATAAATGAAAAAGAAAATAGCTACATTCATCAAGAAGTAAGCGAAACGGAGAGTGACACAAACAAAATTAGTAAAATTTACACTGAGAAAGTATTTAACAAAAAAGTTGATACTCTAGACAAAGAAGATAAAGATAGTAAAGTTATTGATATAACTAAAAGTAACAATGTTGAAAGCGTAAGAAAGAAGTATTTAGTAAAGAAAATGATAGTCTGGAAGAAGCAGAAAAACCTGAAGCATATAAAAAAGTAATTCATATTAAAAAGATTAATTGTAACTGGAAACTTTTTAAAAACTTTGACATACTGAACTGCAGCAAAGAAGAGCTTAAAAAGGTTAAAGTTAATAAAAAAATCGATTGGCTACAATTTCAAATAGCAAGAGTTACAGCATATGATAGAATTGAAACGATATGAAAAAAATAATAATAAAAAATTAACTACAAACAAATTTTAACAAATGGACTTAGGGGATACGTATGCCTACATTATGAAAGAGCTCAAAAATTTTGACTTTAAAACAGCTAAAACAGATGAATTAATAAGTTATACTGCACATAAAATAACAGAAAGGAAACAGCGGAGAAAAGAACACTCGCAAAAAAAATAATAATAAAAAATTAACTACAAACAAATTTTAACAAATGGACTTAGGGGATACGTTTGCCTACATTATGAAAGAGCTCAAAAATTTTGACTTTAAAACAGCTAAAACAGATGAATTAATAAGTTATACTGCACATAAAATAACAGAAAGGAAACAGCGCAGAAAAGAACACTCGCAATTTTTCATTTCATTTTCTTTACTAAATACTTCTTTCTTACGCTTTCAACATTGTTACCTTTAGTTATATCAATAACTTTACTATCTTTATCTTCTTTGTCTTAGATCATGAAACCAAATAACAGGAACACAATTTAAAGAAACAAATCTATAAAACCAAACAACTTAAGTTAACGCCACAAGCAGAAAATTAAAATAGTGTAAAATAGAATATAAAAAATCTATAAATAAATAAAATATTTCGAAAACCAAAATTTCAAAAAAGATATGAGCAATTTTTTTATTGTAACTTTTTATGTTATTTAGGTGCTCCAAGAAGACCTAACGGTCTTGTCACAGATCACTGTGGAAGTGCATTTAACCAGAAGTTTACGCCTCCTTCCTTATCGTGACGCAAAAAGATGTCCAGAGTTTGTTTTGAACCTGGATCTCCTACTTCTAAAACAAGCGCTCTAACCACTGTTATAATTACAATAATCACAATTACTCGAATACTCCGCCTGCTCTTTTGAGAGCGAGTAGCTCTATTTGAAATTTTGACAGGTAACAAGCAATTTTCAAAACTGAGGAGTTGAGAAGTTTTTTTGATGGTTGGGGAATGCGAATTTGGTTTCAATGTGCTTAATAACCCAAAGGAAATAGATTTTCTGAAAGAAACCATTGTACAATTAGGTGAATTGCAGAAAGATTGAAAATATCAATACTGGAAGCAGTATATTTGTACAAAGTATCATCTAACACAAGCAATGCAATCCCGATGAAGAAAATATACATTTATCAAGTTGACGTAAAAGAATTGAGATATATAACTATCCGACAATAGCTGACATTAACAAAGCGTTTAAAAATGGTAATAACGTATGGTTGAAACCACCAAACGCAAAGTGCCATAATAAGTGGCAGCCAGCAAGGAATGATGAGTCTAAACTTGGTATAGAAAGTTTAAGAATTTTATGTGGCAAATACGAGGGTTTTTTTTAATTAATGACTTTTAACTATTTTATTTGCATTTATGAGGTTTTTGTAATGACAATTTTTTTGGGTAGATAGTTTACATAAATTTATGTAGAACTTTTTTAAAGAGGGGTGGAGTTCCAAATAAAAAATAAACTTTTGAAAAGAAAAGAGGTTTCGTTTAGAGCAAAAGTATAACACTAACTATTGTTTTTGCACTTCCTTTTTATTTTACAGGTGGTTCAAACCTTGCTATATTATCTCTAAGATTTTTGTTTTGTGCTTCTTCTTCTGCTATTGGGTTATCGTCTTTTATCTTTTCACTGATAGTTAAGATTTCTACTTAAATTAGTTGTTTTAATAGTTTTAGCTTCATTATACCCTAAGGTTTTATCAATTTAACGGCACACCTGTATTTATAATTTAAACCTTTTTTTTTTAATTTTTTCTAACAGAACATTACCTTTAAAAATAAATGCCTTTTTATTATTATTAAAAGAAATTTCTTGTTCCGTCAAATAAAACTCAATAATGTGTACTATTAGTTCAGTAAAGTTGCATTTTTTTACTCCCATCTGCTTTTTAGTTCTAAAAAAATGTTTATTCATTTTTAATTGTTCCTAATAAATCAACTCTTTCCTTCAGTCCTCAATGTTGTTTCAAATTATACCAGGTAAATTTGTGTAGTTATTCATTTAACCAATTTAAAGATTCACACACGCTGAAAAAAACTCGGTAGAATTAATCAGACTTTTTCCGTTGTTATTTTGTAGAAAAAATTTATTTTTAGCAAATTACGGTCCTTTACCTATGCCTTTAAAATTTTTGAAATAATCACATTATTTTAAAAATACAGAATTTAACTGTATATTTTTGTATACTTTAGTAAAGTCTTTAATTTACAGAGTGATATTTTTCTTTTTCACGAAAAGAAATTATACACGCATAAGTTAGACATTTTAATATATTTATATTTGATTTACTAGAGCTTAAGTGCTCCATTTTTTTTAAGAAGTACAATCACAAAAAATTCTCCTTAATTTTGATTAAGGATGCTGTTATAAATAGATACAGATATATTTATTAAAGATATACTTTCCAGTGGGAAAACTTTTTCCGCAAGACGCCTAGATAATGGTACATTTCTGTCCGTCCGTCCTTGGGTTGAATGGTGTGTCCTACAAACGTCTTACTGACGTTAGGTTTACACAGTTTCAATTGCATAAATATAGACGTCTATAAAATATCCGTTGGACCTCGTTATAGACGTATCTAATATATCGACCTTTAATTAAAAACCAAAGGGTATAGTTCAAGTGATTTAAAAGTTCGCGGCTGCCATACTATATGGTAAACAAACGGAGCATTTATTAGTTTAACGTATTTAAAAACAGTGTATATTTAGTTGGATTTCGTATTTATTGGTAATTTTTAGTTAAATTTAGGTAGAATGTAATACTCTCATCTATAATATAACACACAAATAAATTGATTATATCTCATGATATAATCAATTTATTTGTGTGTTTATATATATATATATATATATATATATATATATACATATATATATATATATATATATATATATATATATATATATATATATATATATATATATATATATATATATATATATATAATTTAATATTTGGGGAACTTATTCATTCTGTCTTTTAACAATGATTCAATTGTGTCAATTAGGGGCAAGAAACATCATTTTTGAAATGTTATGTAGATTCTTTGAAAAACCCCAAACATTAATATAGAATTCGCCAAACGATTTAACCCCGTCTGATATAAATACGTTCAAGCTGTGACAACCTCAGGGTGTAAAGAAGGCTTGTGGGTATTCTGCTGAAAATTGATTTTGAATACCTTTACGAATTGCAACCCTATTAGACCCGTAGAATAGTCTTAACCACTATAGTTGTTTAGGTCTAGCCAAAAAATCTTTAGCTCTTCAATTAGAAGGTGAAAATGAGTTTTACCAGTTGGCTCTTCACACCCTGTATATCCAATAAAACTTGCTTGGACAATGACTTTCATGGAAATTGCTTTTTTTTCTTCGTGAACATGGCAAATGGCTAAAAAAGGTTAGCCTTTTTGACTAAGGTCTGTTGTGCAATCCATAATAACTAAAAAATAAATTTGACACTTTACCTTTATATGCAAAGCTAAGAGGTTAATGACTTGGTTTTAAATATTGACACTTAGCATTTGTGAAAGTTTATCTCCATTTTTATTTTGGCGTAAATGCTCCATCAAAATTAGATTAAAACTTACCCAGTAATTGGATAAGACCAAGAATGTTCCATTTTTTGGTGTACAGCTTTGATTAGCTTCAACGGAATCCAATATTATGCCCGCAAAGTACAAAATCATTGTCACTGTTCTCTTAAGAATGATTCACCACCGTTCTGTGTTAATTTATTAGATAAGACCTTGATCGACTCCTAGCTTTCTTTTTATCCTGATTGTTATATCAGTCCATTTGTCATAATAACTGAAATCACATGGAGATATCTCTTTTAGACTTGCTCTGTGAACTTTTTCCAGTTGTTGAAACCTTCTTTTTTCCCAAAATATGATTTTGGATTTGGATTAAACATGGTAAGGAAGACAATTTTTAATTAAATTAAACAAAAGTTGAATCAGTTTCTTGAAAATATATAAGCCATCTCCTTATACTTTTTCGTCATTTCCTGTATCAAATTTAATTTTAGAAATCGTGTTTTTTGGTGTTAGGATTTTCTATATTGTTCTTGACAAAAAGATACTAGATTCATTTTGATAATGCAGTCTCTCTCTCTCTCTCTCTCTCTCTCTCTCTCTCTCTCTCTCTTACAAGCAGCCGCTCGGGCCAAGTGGACGGGTCATTAAATAAGAATCTGCAAATGTCACTTCTGTGCAAAAAATCTTTTGTAGTTGTAAAACTATCATCTGTTTTAACTATTACAGGCTTTAAATTACATTTAGGTTTTTTTTTTTTTGATGCTCCCTGATATTTTTGGCTGCAAACGTCCAAGAATGAATTTGATGAACATGTGGCAAAACTAGAAAGAAGTTGAATTATACAATAGAGGGTTACTCACATTATCTTCCTCTTGATTAGACTGGGCAGAGTGGAAGTCTCACCGAGTATTTTTAAGAAGTTTTTATCACACAATGTGTTTGATTTACAAGGTTGTGAAGAACTTGGAGAATGAAAAGAATGTCTTAGTTTCTGCACTTTACTTAAAACAGTTTCATGAGCTGCTTCAGAGTACTTGGCAATTTTTTTCTTTGAGAACCTGAAATTTTTTTAACATTTTCAATAAAAAATATTGAAATTCAAATTAACACTTTAAAACTTTGTTTTCGATTCTGGAAACATAAACATAAACTCTTCATAACTTAAGTTTTTATCAATATTAATTCATCATTGTAGTCATTTCTGATTAAAGTTTGCAACCCGTTTTATTGTAACATTCATATCAAAACTTCTTAAAACAAATTTTAGTTTAGTGTAAATAAAAGAAATCGTTAAAGTATACATTAAGTTAAATTTAAAAAATAATCAATTTTTAAATGGACTAAAAAAGTAAATCAATATATAACATACTCAGTGGCAAGGGGCCTGAGACTAATAATTATGTGGGGCTTTTATAAAGTAAATTAATATAATTTACTTTATAAAGGCCCTGGACGTTGCTACATTTGTTGTTATTTTTATCAGTTGTTCATTGTTTGTTTTAGACTAAAATATTATATAGAATTCCAAAATTAAGTTAGTTCATAGGTTTTTTTTGACATCGTTTTTCTCGCTTTCTTTATAGCAAATGTTTCTACCACTTCATCGAAAATTATTTCATTTAAAATTTCACGCTCAATTGAAATTAGTGACAGAATATTTAGTCTATTATGTGTCATTGTTGATCACAGTTCATTCTTAATTCCACTCAGATTAGAAAAACTTCTTTTTCCTGTACAATAGGACACCATCAGACTCAAAAAAATACGAAATTAAATTTTGACATTGAGAAATGCTTCCTTCAGTCCATGGTCTATTATCAAACTGTAAATAAATAACTCTTTACGGCAATCTTCGTCCTTACACTGTTCTGCAAATTTGGTGAATTAAACATTAGATCGGCGGAAAAATAAACTATTTTATTTTTTAAACTTATTTCAATGTCTTCACTGTAAGCCAACCTGACCATTTAAAATTGTTCCTTTATTGTATTAGGTGATAAATTAATAAAATTGGTCGAAAAACCAAATTTGCCACAAACAGCAGAATACGCGTCTGCAGGTTGAATGAGGGCATTAATAAGTTTGTCGAGAATGGGGAGAAATACTTTTTTCTAAATTCGGTCTGACCCTAGTGTACAGGGCATTCACGTTTGACTAATCTTTTGTTGAACTGAACTTTCCTTTTTTTTTTCTCCTTCTATTTTTTTTACAAACATTTATTTTATTTATCATCATGTCTTGCTCCTCAAATAAGGTAAATTCTGTGCGGAGTGATTCTATAAAACTTTTCAAGAAATCCAACAAAAGTGCAGCTGTATTTATATTCAGTGTAGAGCTCTACACAAGGTTGCTAGTTTTATTCATTTTCTGAAGAATTGAATCCCAAAGCGCATTAAAAGTTCCAGTTTCTAGCATATTAAACCGATTTAATGAACCAACAGCTTCCTGCCTAGTTACAATTTTCTTTTCGTTATCTTTTGAAATTGCACTAAAAACTGATCAAAAGTTCTTGTAGCCTTTTGAAAGTTGCATTAGCATGCATAAGCATAACTGGACCAACGTGTATCAAAAAGTCGTTTTGGTACCAGTACGTGTATACTCAAAATGACGAGAAGAATATGCCAGCAATATATTGATGCACTGAAAAACGTGAATACATTTTAATCAAAATGAAAATATTTTACAGCAGCGGACAACAATCAACAGCACTGTTTCCTTCTAAATGTAATAAATGTGAAAAACACGGAATAAACATAGCTAGTGGATTTACCGTTTGAATATTTGCTCGAACTCCATTTTATTAATCAGATATATTTAGGAAATTTTCATCGGTCTCCCTTACAAAAAAACCCAGCATGCTTCCAGCGGAAGTTTGCTGGAAATTTAAAAGGTCACTGGATATTCACTTAGATCACTGGGTTTAAAACAAAGTTTGCTAGACTTCCTTGGAAACAAAAGACTTTGATGTATATATATATATATATATATATATATATATATATATATATATATATATATATATATATATATATATATATATATATATATATATATATATATATATATATATATATATACATGTATATATATATATATATATATATATATATATATATATATATATATATATATATATATATATATATATATATATATATATATATATATATATATATATATATATATATATATATATATATATATATATATATATATATATATATATATATATATATATATATATATATATATATATATATATATATATATATATATATATATATATATAAACATTATTCTGAATGTAGGACTCGATCCCGGATCATTGTGAGATATAAACAAATGAGATTTTATAATGCTAAACGCACAATTTAAAATTAGTATTAACAAAACTTTCAAAATAAACCAATTTTAATCGCAGCCGTGACTTAAAATAAACCAATCAAACTTTACTACCGTGGCTTTAAGATAAAAAGTTAGAGAAACGGTATCGTTGCGCTAGACACAACGTAACATAAAATTGTATCTTTTGTACGTAACTATTTCTTTGTAACATAATATCTCTCATATTTAAATACTCTTTAAAATTCTTTTGTTTGGCTGAGTTTAAAATAGCGTGGGTTACTGTTATAATTTACAGCCTAATTTACAATTTTAAGTTTAAGTTGCAGTTACCGTGTAATAAGCAAGTAACGTATTTATTATTATTAAGATATTAGGATGGACCGGGGAGATTTCGCTACGAGGGCGATTTCGTCACTTTTAACATTTCAAGAAAAAGATGCTTTTCTGGCATTACACCATATTAAGACGGTGTAAAATATTTATCAGTTTAAAATTATAACTTTTTAACTATTGATTGATCATAGTTGCCGTCTAATTTGATTGCTTGTTGTAATGTTTAAAAAGACTTGCTGTTTAATGTTTCTAATTGATATTAATGTGTCACTCTTCATCCAAGTGGCATTATTAATAATTTTGTGAAATTTGATTGAAACTACGTTTGAGAATAACTGCTAAGGTGAGAGCTTCATAAGTTTGTTAAAACTTTTTAACTGGCTTTTGTGGTATATATTTTAAGTTGGCTTTTGTCCAAGTAGAATATTGTGATGGTGATTTCGCCACAGAATAATAAAGTAGTCCAACAGTTTTAAAATATATATAATGTATAATATTTTTGTTTTCTAAACAATATTTAATAATATATTTACAATTTCATAAAATTATCAGACATATATCAGGAATTACAGTATGATGAATTTATTAGAAGTATTTTGAAGATATAACGAATTAATAGTTTTTAGATACACATTTAAAGCTAAAGTACTTTATAATTTAACTTAAAATTAGTTTTCTAAAATTCTCCTATAATTTTGTATTTGAAAATGTTTTTTGTTCAAAATGCCTTTCATATATTCGAACTTCTCATCATTAAATGCTGACCATCGCTGATTGTTTTTAGCCACTATATTGATTAGCTTGTTTAAAATACACCATTATAAAATCCAAGCATCGATATTTAATAAGATACTTATTATGCCAATTGGTAACAACTATCTTGTTACATTTTTATACTAAATGCCAAAATCTAAAACTTGCTGTGTATTACCCCTGCTTTAGATGGTACGCAAGTATCTGCCAAAGAAAAAGAAATCCTATAGTAATACCAACCTCCAATTGACTATTTAAGCTGTTAAAGATGGCAGTAAAATATTAACGACAACGATAACATTTGGAGTACCGACATTAACGCTCAAAAATAAGATAAATGGACGTTGACAATCAATTACTGTGGGAAGAAAAACAGTGTTTACAAAGCAAGAGGAACAAGCACTAGTAACCAGGCTTTTTTAAATAACAGATCGTGGATTTCCATTAACAACAAAACGGCTAATGTATAATGCTTATTAATAAGCTAAAAAATTACATTATTGTTAATTACTTCGAAAAGATTTGCCCACTACATGGCATAAATCTCACTTAGATTACTCACTTATATAAAAAATAGAAAATGGTTGGGCAAGGTAAAAAGTTTTTTTTTGCCCAATAAAATAAAAACATATGGCTTAATAAAAAAGGAAATCTCATAGTTTAAAATCATTATTAAATCAAATGCTACCGAGTACATCAAAAGCTTATAACAGAAACAACAAAAAACAACTCACTGCTGTGTGTTCGGTGCGGCATGGATGGATTCATCAGAAGACTGGCTCCAATACGTTTCTTGTCTTATATGGATATGTGAAGTCAGCTTTTGCATCAACATGTGTACATAATGTGCTTAATTCAACAAAATATAATAAATCTTTAACTCTTTTTAGATCGGCGAAATCGCCCCATATACGTGTGTAATACAAATCGGTGTTTTTTGTTTTTTTTTTTATGTTGATTTTAGGTGCCCCAAGAAGTCCTTACGGTCTTATCACAGAGCACCGCGGAAGAGCATTTAATAGGAAGTTCACGCTTCCTTCCCAACCGATGTCGCAAAACTTGCCCAGAGGTGGGGTTTGAACCACGGATCTTACGTTTCTGAGGCAAGTGTGCTGTTCATAAGTATAAATATTTTTTTTTCGAATTTTTAAACGTGGTCGAACTAAATAAAGTTTATTGAATATAGTTCAGATAATGGTATACGAAAAAAGCGTATCAGGTTGACCAGACAATATTAAAGCGGCAAAAGTAGCAAAATCGCCCCCGTCTACCCGACTTTTAGTAACTGTTTTTATTTAACATATTTAAAAAAGTAAAAGTAAAAAACTAAGAGTAAAAAGCAAACATTATAATATTTAAACCATTTTAATTAGTCATAGAAAACTATATAATACGTTCATGCTGACAATAAAAACCTGTTACCCAGCGGGCACGGGTACGTTCATTGTACGTACAAAAGACGTCCGGACGGAACGTACAATTTTAGTCCAGAATCGGTTTAGGATGGAAATACTGATGTACGTCCAATTTGAACGTACAATGTACGTCCAAATTTGAACGTACAATGTACGTCCAAATTCAAACGTACTATTTCGGTTCAGGATGGAAATACTGATGTACGTCCAAATTTGAACGTACAATGTACGTCCAAATTTGGACGTACACTTTATGTCCAATTTAGACTTAAGAATTTAAATTAGAAATTGAAGGTATAGCTTATACTTAGAAATACCTAATTACAAGCCTATTCTGAACCAAAACTTATTCAAAAATGTATTTTTAAACTTTCCTTTTCTAAATACTTAGACACTATAAAAAATACTTAAAAATTACTTTAAAATACTTAGATTTAGTTTAAAATAAAAACGACTCATTAAAGATCATTGAGATTTATTGTTATAAAAATCTTGTTCATCTTCTGCTCTACAGCCACGCCCACCACCATCTTTTCTGTCGGGAGCACGTTTTAAAACGTTGCCAATAGCTTGGTGCAATTCATTTAATTTGTACTTTGGCATGCTTTCTAAAATAACAAAAATTTAAATATTAAATATTTTTAATTGATGATGTTCGATTTTTAAGCAAATTAGGCTTTTTACAAATTATTCATTAAATAACTTTAAATATATAGCTCATTGTCTACTAACAAGGAGCTAATAGGTTGCTTCACCATTTAACCTGACAAAACAATGCTTTTTTACTTTATACTAAATTAGATCCATTTATTTAGTTACAATTTATACCAATATATTTATAATATAATTTATACCAATAAAACTATGAACGTTTCATTTCAATTAAATAAACTCATTCCTTAAAAAAATGTTTTAGTAGAAAACAACCTACCCACAATGAATCTGAATACTTTTGTTTTTATGAATGATTTTTTATTTTTTCCATTCATGTTGTAACATGCCATCAACTTGTTTGTCATGAGTTTAAAATAAAAAAATTACTTTGTTTTGAAACAAATTTGACTTTACTGAAATGTTCAACAGAATTTCAGCATGTCAGTTTACCAGTTTTATTCTTCTCTAACAAACTTACTTAGAAAGTATGGCTTTGACATTTGCATGACACGAATTTCCACCAACCATTGTTAACTGTCTTTTCTAAAATCAAAATAATGTTATATCAATATATCTCTCTATATCTATATATATACTCATATATCTATATATACAAGTGTATGGCCTGCAAGGTTGTAAACATGGATGTAAAATTTAACAACAAAAAGAACCTTATAAGTTAACCGTTGGGTATGCAAAAAAGTTTATTAATACATGTTTTACTTACTAAAAGTAGACATTTTGCAACATCAGAAAGTTCATCATCAAAAACCTGAAACTCCTCTAAATTATCGAACTTCTGCACATGATATGAAGAATGTTCAGGTTCCTGTGTCGATATCTTGCACTGCTCCTCAAGAATTTGAGTGAGCAAATGAATTACTTTATATTGAAATTCTAAAAATTTGGAAGGTGTATTAATTATTTACAAAACATACTTGAGCAATATTATAATGTAAAATGGGAAAATACCAGACTGAATTTGAAAATTAGTTTTAATTTACATTTTTTATGTATATAAAAAAATTCTTAGTAAAACTTGCTACACTTTATAGTAAAAACAAAACAATAAAAAATTAACAATAAATAAATTTACTAGTTTCAGGAAGAGGAAATTTAGATATCGAGGTTTTAGTAAATTGAGTTGCTTTTACTGGTGGCATTGTAACTTGTTTGGAGGAAGATGGTAGGTTTACTGAACTTGAAGTCATTTGTAGGAACTTACTTACAGGGATTTTAGAATATGTATTATCTGTAGATTTTACTACAGACGATACAAATTGTGATTGACAGGACTTAACAGCAGACGCTGAAAAGATAGAAGAAGTTTTGGAATCAGAAGATATTATTGCTGAACTCTTTGAAGTTTTGAAACCAAATGATTTTGAAACTGCTTGCTTAGAACGTGGCTCTGTAATAGCAAGAGGGGGACAACCAGGATTTGGAAAAGCAGAACAATGTGAAGATACATCGTAAGGGGATTGCGATCTAGCTCTAATAAACATGGGCTCTTCAGGACATACAGCTAAAATAAAATTTATCTTTAGTATATATATATATATATATATAATATATATGAATCTCTAACTTGAAAAAGGGAACATGTCCTCTTTTTCAAGTTATATATTATATATGATATTATTATTAAAATAAAAAATATATATTATATATAATATATATATATATATATATTGCCCATGGCACTTATTAACACAAAACACAATTAGTGAAAGTATGTTAAATCAATAAAAAAACAAAAGCAAAAAACATTCGTATTCTATGTATTGTTCTATATTTAATTCCTTTCTCATTTTTAAAGGTCAAATCACAAGTTTTGTCTATTTGCTTATTAGAATACGCTTCTGAATCGTCACTAGTGAAGTCAAATCCTTCACACACTGTTTTATCATCTAAATATTTTAATACTGCATGTGTAATTATTAATAAATAATTAAAGTAAACGTCTAAGCCTTTTACAAACAGTTACTACTTAAAACTGCCAATCAGTTAATTAGTAAAATAGTATTTGATACTTACTATGACGACATTTTTCCTTAAGGAGTGGAAAGGAAAATCAATCATTATGTGGTATTGCCTGCTGTTTACATGCTTTTAAAACATTGATACCATTGGGCCACCTCACAAACTGTTTTTCATTTACTGTTCCTTCAATCCAAACTGACGGGATTGTCAGCTCTTCTTTTGTTGATCCCTCCAACCATACTGCTCGGCACCAAGACATTTTAACTTTAAAGCAATAATAACTAAAGTTCAAAATATATATTAAAAGTAGCAATAAGTTATAATATTTGTATTTGTGTGAATATATTTAAATACCCTCAACAAAGTGCTTCCTTACATATGCAATGAAAACAAAAATTTAAATTTTATTGATATAGAATTAAAAAATGATCACGAATTGAAATATAATTTTATAAAATTGTAATTGTTTAAATACAATAACACATTTAAATAAATAATTTATATAAATAAACACAGTTTAAATACTTTGCACAAGATTTTCAAATACCTTGTATTTAAAGTATTAAAAGTTGGACATTAATTAAGCATATGAAACATAAAAACCCCTTGAGTGTTAACTATTTATTAAGGAAGCTAATATATATACATACAAAAATCCTATCAACCTATCTGTAACACTGAAATAGTTAGTATTAGGCTCAATTTTTCTTTTTATCAATTATATAAATGATGAATATGCTAAACTCAAAGCAACATTAAATTTTTAAATAATTTTTTTTTAAATTATAATATATGTATATATAAACAATAAAAAGTGTGGAAAATAAATGCAGCAAAATAAACTCGCAGAAAAATTATTCTATTTCTCATCATTATGCAGTAATGGAAATATTGATAAGCCTCTTTTTTCTTCCAAACAAACACACTTCCTTTGAAAATCAGCAATTCTTAGAGTTTTCTCGACAACCTTATTAAAACTTATAGTTCGAAATAATAAAATACCAAATTTCATAGATGGAGCTGGAGAGTCAAATACATTTTCTAAATACATAGAACCGATAACATTACATTGAAATGTACCATCGCTATTATTAGCTTTAACAAATGCAATAGGAGAGTTGAGAAGCAAAAAACACCTATCTTTTCTGTTAGCAGAGATTTTACTTTCTAAATTTTTCTTAGGTAACCCTCTTAAAAAATTTGATAATCATGTTGCCGTTTTGAAACTTGAGAGATTGGATTAGATGAATTACGTATACTCTTTTTTATTCTTTGAAGAAAGTTTTCAAAAGGAAAGCAGGATATTCTGTTAAGAGAACATGAATTAGTTCGACAATCATCAACTAGGTGCAAAAGGTTATGAACATTGTAAACTGTGAATGTGTTACCATATATATACTTGGCTTGATGCACAAAATACTTTAATAAATTACATGCATAATCTAAATACGGAACACGTACACTATCATCATCTTGTAACAATATGGTCATGGCAAGACTTAGGGTTAAAAAATGTTCATACAACTCCTTTGAGACAATACCTCTTAATGCAACCGAGCCAGTATATAACAAAAATTGTCTGAACTCGGTTGCTTTCCACCTATCTAATTCCTTTAAACTTCGAGGTTGTCGTGCAAACTCACTAGGCATACATTCAGTAAAAGAAATCAATACTTGAGATATCTCTGAAATTTGAGCAGCAGATATTTTTCCACCAGGACCTTTTTTCAGATAATTTAACAAACGGCGCATTACACCTAAGCATACTAGATGCATATAGTCTAGTGTAAAAGAGTAAATACAATCAATACCAATTCCAATTAAAGGAGACCTATCATGCTGATGACCATCACAGTAGCCAAACTGTTCAAAATTATCTCTTAATTGAAAGATTCTTTCATGATTAAAAACAACTCTTCCTTCGTGTGTTCCTTGGATAGTACACCTTTCACAGGAATCATAACCTGTATGATTTTTTATGCACTTTAGAAAGGCCCTAGATGGTGCATCACAAATGAACGACTGAATCTCTATGCTTAGGTGGCGTCCATTAAACAAAATGCCATTCTGTCTTAAATGAATCCATTCATTGACAAAATCTAATAAATAGTCATTAACATTGTCGGGTTTATGATCTCCACAAAAGATAGCAATGATAAAAATATCAGAATTATCAAAACATGCAAGTATTGGCCACATGCACACACTTGATGATTTAAAAAGTGGAATTCCGTCTATATTTATTGATAGTTTGATGATATTATCGTCAAGTTTTTTTTTACTGAGGACACTTTCGATTCCCTTACATATTCCATAATATGCATAGTCACCGCCACATTTTCTTTCTGTTTTTATTTTTCTTGGAGTTTTTAAGAGAGTGCATCTTTAGGAAGAGAAGAATCATTTTCGCGAAGGATAGATAAAAGTTCGTTAACAGAAGAACGAGTCCAACGATTTCTAACTGCACATTGTGCCAGTTTTTTATTTAATAGTGGAATTTCAACCTCATCATCATAATCACTACTACTGTAAAGATATGGAATTTCATCTTCAGACTCATTACTGGTATTAGGATAATAATCATCGGTGAAGTATTCATCAGATAAAAATGTTAAAGGTTCCGACGTTTCATCGTTATCATTAGTTGCAAAATCAACAACATCATTTTCTTTTACAATTGTTTCATCTTCACTAGATGAATCTAAAAGAGTCTTTACTTTTCTATTAATTCTTTTCCATTTTCTTACATTTGACACCATTTTTAAAACATATACCTACTATATATTAACTTTAAGCCACGCTTTTGAAATATTATCAAAACTATGATTATAGTTGATAATAACGACAAATTTTATTTAGTATACGGCTTATCTAATAAAAAAATATTTAGTATAGTTGCTATTTAAGCACATATTATTTGAAGGTTCAGTTTTGGACGGACGGGTTTTGTACGTACATTGTATATTCAATGAACGTACTATTTAGGTACAAATTCTTAAAATTACGTATGAAGGTTCAGTTTTGGTTCACGGACGGACGGACGGACGCGTTTTGTACGTACATTGTACGTACAATGAACGTACTGTGCCCGCTGGGTATTTTTAAAGAGTGTTAATTGTTATTGTGAAAAGCGATCAAACAACAATAAAAAGCTGCAAAGTTGTTTTAAAAATATGAATAACTTATGTTATTTGTGTGCACAGTGTTATAAAATAGGTTCTAACCTTAACTTTCTGACCCGGGAAAACCCTTTGGCGGAATGATAGCCCTTACTATGGGGATCACTTAGATATAAGTATCAAAATCAGATTACAAAGTCCTGGCAAGTTATTTACATTTGAATTTTCATCCTAGTTAACACAAAACGTGTTTTAAACGTTTAATATACGTATTAATACGTATTAAAACGTATTATAAACGTGTTAAACACGTCTTGCGTTTAATAAAATACTTTATTGATTGCACAAATATGCAACATGAGCGCTTATTTTCCTTTTTGTAGTATTAAAAATCTCCAATTTACATAAATATAAACAAGGAAAGCAAAATAATATATTCTTGAAGTTATACAAGTAACAAACATAAAATATATTGATTGCACAAACATGCGGAATGACAGCTTATTTTGCATTTCTACATACCAAAACTATGATTAGTTTGTAAAAACTGCTTTAATTGATATGAAACGTATTTAATTATGACATAAATTATTTTGGAATAAATTTCTACTTTTGAATTCTGGGTAAAAGCACGTTGTTTTTACTTTACTAATGAGAGCTAAACTGAGCACATCTAATTTTACCGAAAATGCCAAATACTGCTAAAAACCACCAGAAATGCAGGAAATCTGTTTGTTTTCTTTGTTTTAGTAAAAGTCAACGAAAGCTAACATCAAATCTAAAAGAAAGATGTCAGATTATACTGAAAGAGAAAATCAACTTTAATGATGACAAAGTTCCACTTGGAATATGTGAAAAATGTCGCTCTTGTTTAAGAAGGAAGGAAAGTGGAGAAGACATCACACTCCCATCATTGTATAAGTTTGAGACTATAAAACTTCGACCAGAAACTCGAGACTCTCACTGTAACTGCTTGATCTGTTCAATTGGTAAACTGAGACACAATGGTCAAATGAAAATTGAATTCGCACAAAGTTCAGCAACTAGAACACCTTCTTTAACAGTAGAAAAAAGATTCAATTATTGGTCGAGGATTGCCTCACAACTGCACAAAAGGCACTTTGAGAAATAATCTTGTTGCTGTAGTAACAAAGGATCCTTTGGCATCAGAAAGAATTGCAGCTCTTGTTGTTTCAAATAAAGCTCCTTCTCCACATGGAACTGTTCGATTAATTCAACTTTATGGTGGAAGAATGCTTCCAGTAACACCAAGTATAAATTTTATATAGTTTTTTATAGTTCAAATTAATGATAAGTTAAATTTTTAACTTTTTGTATTCACTATAGGTTCGTCATCAGCTAGACAACTTTTCTCTTCAAATTCATCAATAAGTGTAAAAGACCTTGCTAAAGTTCAAGCAAACACAGGGCTTTCAAACAATGGCATTAAGAGGTTAGCAGCTACTATTAATCAGTCAACCTCACAACAGATTGTTGAAAAAAATTACGCCATAAAATTTGACAAATTCAGCAAGCAACTTGTACATCATTTCACAAGTTCATTAATTCAAGATCACGCTGGATGTGTGAGGACAGTCATACATTGCAAGAACTTCCATGATCTTAAAAATGAAATTATAGCCATGAGAAGTACATCAAAAAATCACATTGTAAAGGTTGGAATTGACGGAGGAGGTGGGTTTCTGAAAGTTACCCTGGGAATTATTGAATTAAATCATGAACCTTGCATTCCCCCAGCAAAAATCAACTGCACAAGCAAGGTTTTTAAGGACACTGGTGTAAAACAACAACTAGTCATTGCTTTCTGTGAGGAGCTTCAAGAAAGTTATACTAACGTTTTGCAAGTATTTGAGTTGATTAAATTGAAAGACCAGGAGTTTGTCATGTCCTGTGATCTAAAACTTGCTAATATAATTTGTGGGCTTCAAGCACACTCAAGTGCACATCCCTGCACCTGGTGTGAATCTGGTTCAAAAGAACTTGTAAATCAAGGGAAATTGAGGACTTTTGAATCTCTGGAAAAAAATGTCTCACTCTTCAAGTCAGCTGGTTCCAATATTAGAAAAGCTCGTGACTATAAAAATGTTGTTCATTCTCCAATATTTAAACTACCTGGAGACACTTTGGTTTTGAATTTTCTTCCTCCCATGGAATTGCATCTCTTAATTGGAGTTTTTAAGCTGCTTCAAGTTTTTCCTCGAGTAACTCTTTGGTCTGATGCATTACACATTAAACAACAACCTTACCATGGTGGACATTTTGCAGGAAATGAGTCCAGAAAGCTGCTACACAATATTGATATTCTTCAATCAATTGCTGAGAAACACTCATGCTATGCAGCCATCCCATTCATTGATGCTTTTCGAAAATTCAATGCGGTAGTATCTGGCTGTTTTGGGTGCAACCTTAATCCAAACTACCCACAAATAATTGAAGCATTCAGAGTGTCTTATCTGGCATTGCAAAATGTGTCTGTAACACCCAAGGTCCATGCAGTATTTTTTCATGTGAAAGATTTCATCGACAGATATGGCCAGGCTCTTGGGCTTTACTCAGAACAGGCAACAGAAGCAATGCATCACAACTTTCAGATACATTGGCAAAGGTACAAAAGACCCAATCATCATCCAGAATACAGTAAGAAGTTGCAATGTTGCATTGTTGACTTCAATACTAAACATTGTTTGTGAAAAGTCATTTTAAGAAGGGATTTGAGAATAAGTTGTTTTTGAATTTGTTCCATATAAAAGAAACTTTTTTTCTGAATATATTTTATGTTTGTTACTTGTATAACTTCAAGAATATATTATTTTGCTTTCCTTGTTTATATTTATGTAAATTGGAGATTTTTAATACTACAAAAAGGAAAATAAGCGCTCATATTGCATATTTGTGCAATCAATAAAGTATTTTATTAAACGCAAGACGTGTTTAACACGTTTATAATACGTTTTAATACGTATCAATACGTATATTAAACGTTTAAAACACGTTTTGTGTTAACTAGGATGAAAATTCAAATGTAAATAACTTGCCAGGACGTTGTAATCTAATTTTGATACTTATATCTAAGTGATCCCCATACTAAGGGCTATCATTCCGCCAAAGGGTTTTCCCGGGTCAGAAAGTTAAGGTTAGAACCTATTTTATAACACTGTGTGTGTAATGTTAAAGTAAAACAACTTCGTGACGCTTTTTGTTGTTTTATACAGTTTATAATCTTAATAACATGAAACGCGTTTAAAATAAAACGAAGCAAATATATGAAATTGTTCTAGCTAGCAGTAAGCAACCCGTAATACGCGTTGTTAGTAAATAAAATAAAATTAAAAAAAAAACGTGTATAAAAAAGCCTAGAAACTACTTTAAAATAGAAAAGCCTAGAAAATGACGTAATTCGACTAATAATAATATTATCAGATTAATAAAAAAAAAATATCGTCATAAAACTTAATATTTGCGCAAAAACACGCCTATGGACCATAAGAGTCTATAATCTAAAGATCAAACGAGTAAGATAAAGAAAGATAATTAGATACCACGCTTTTTATAATTTATTGTTTCTTGATCTAGAGGACTAATAAAAGTTTAAATATAATTAAATTTTTTATTCAAATGTTTTTTAAATTGATGTTTTCATTCAATTATTTTATTCAAATCGTTTTCCAATAAAAAGTGAAACAAAAAAATTTGGTTCAATGAATCGAATTATATTTTTTTAAGTTTACGAATATGCTTAAAAAAGTTATGCTTAAAAACGTTGAAGTAAAAAAGTTGCTGGTTTCTCATAGCATTGAATAAGTAAAAAATAACAATAAAAAAAATGAATTAAGCTATATTTTGATATATTTTAAGTAGTAAAGTTATTAATATAAAAATCTTGATAAAATAATAATTTAAATCATTGATAATAAGTTAATTTGGTGCAACGTTTAGAATAATAAAGATAAAAACCAGGCTATTTTGTTATAAAAAAAAAATTCGCTTTAACGTCATTTTCTTTTTCAACATTACGCTTTAACGACCTTTTAAATATTATTGCCTTCCAAGCAAAGATTTAAAGTAATTAAAATGAAAATCTCCGCGCGAAAAAGCAAATGATCTTCTATTCATAAGATTTAAGATTAAGTTTTGGCACAACGTACTTTATAACAAAAACAATACTTTTGAGAATTGCCAAAAAAAATCTAAACTAGAAAAAAAGTAAGAAAATAACAAAAAAAAAAAAAAATCCTATAATATCTTGCTTAGACGAACCAGAAAATGGCAGAAAATTGATCTATTCATTTTATGAAAATTGATCTATTTATTTTATTTTAAGTCTAATCATATGATTACACTTATTTAGTTTAAAATAAAAATGAATTTCTGATTTCTTCTTGTATTAATTAAATGGAGCAATTGATTTTAACATTTGAATTTTGATTATAATACTCATGCGAGAATTTATTATTTATTTAATAATAGTTTTAGAAAAATAAAATATTAAAATAAAATATTTTTATAATGGCTGGAACATCACAATGCTCAGTTGGATTAATTTTAAAATCAAATTGTCACAAGTTAACATTTACAAACCACATTGGAATAAACTTTTTTCAGGATTTAGCTCCAGATGAGCAAAATTTAGTTGCGCTAAGATCTGGTGTTTTCTTCTGTTTTGATTATTGACTTATGTTTTCATCATCAAAAGTTCTATCTTGAAGTTATATTTTTTAATTTAGCATCTCTCAGAGAAGTCACGTTAAGAATCATAGCTTTAAACAACAGGATCAATATTGTACCTAATCAAAAAACTTGTACAAATTGCTTAATCAAATTAAAAGCTTCCACTGAAATTAATAATGATAACATTAATATTGCTGATGATTACACAAATGAAAGTATAAATAAAGAAAACATACTTAGTGTTCAACAAGAAGCTGATATAAATAAAAACAGACAAGAACTTTCTGATTGTCTCAGTATAATTGGTGTGTCACCAGTCAAGCTTTACGGAAAGCCATTTGCAAATCGTATGAGTATTGGGAAAAAAAAATTAAAACTATTGCAAAAGTTTTCTAAGAAAAGTTATCAAGTTCTTTAAAAATTCCATTGACAGAAGTTGAAGTTTTTGATAATGAATATGTTCTTGATTTAAAAAAAAAAAGTTTTTCAGTTCGAAAAAATGTTAGTTTTGATCAAAGATAAACTTGAAACATGCAGTTCATTTAGGGACAAAATTCAAATATTGACTTTGTGCCCACAAGAATTGTCAATTGAAGCAGCTAGTGAGTATTTTAGTGTTTCAAATTATCTAATAATAAAATCTAGTTCTTTAGCAAAGAAGGAAGGAGTTCTTGCAGTTCCACAAACTAAGCGAGGTAAAATGCTCCCTGATCAAATAAATACTTTAGTGAAAAATTTTTATGAAAATGATGAAAACTCTCGCCAGATGCCTGGTCAAAAGGATTTTGTAAGTGTTAGTTGGAAAGTCCATATGCCAAAGCGACTACTTTTGTCAAGCTTAAAAGAGTTATTTGTCTCATTTAAAATTCTATATCCACATATAAAGTTAGGTTTTTCTAAGTTTTGTGTTTTAAGACCTAAATGGTGTGTTTTGCCAAACTCATCAGGAACCCATTCTGTGTGCGTTTGTATCTACCATCAAAACATGAAGTTAATTCTCCTACCCATTAAAATTGATTACCACAAACTATATAAATTCATTATTTGTGATATGCAAAACAAAGAATGCATGTTACATCGATGAACACAATGTCCGAAAAATACATCTAATTTAGAAGAAAAGCTATTCAAACTAATAGGGCAGTTTGAGGAAGAAGATACTATCGAATTTAACCAATGGGTTACTACTGATAGATCAAATTTAGTTATACAGCTTGTAACCATACCAGATTATGTAAATATGGTGATGGAAAAACTAGTCAAGCTAATAACGCATACATATATTTCTAAATGCCAATCTAAATATTTAAAAAATCTTAAAGAAGAACTGCCATCAGGTAGCGCAATAATTCTAGGAGATTTTGCAGAAAACTATAATTTTGTTGTGCAGGATGAAGTACAAGGTTTCCATTGGAATAATCTTCAATGCACACTTCATCCAGTGGTTGTGTACTATAAAGAAAATCAAGTGTTGCATTCCACTTCATATTGCATTGTATCAGATGATAACACTCAAGATGTACCAATGGTTTACGAGTTACAAAAATCAATTATCAATAATCTGAAGCAAAAAATACCCAGCATTGCAAACGTGGTCTACTTTTCTGATGGCTGTTCATCTCAATATAAAAACTGCAAAAATATTTAACCTATGTCAGCATAAATCAGACTTTGGAATAGATGCAAAATGGGTTTTCTTTGCAACCAGCCATGGAAAGCAACCTTGTGATGGTATAGGAGGAACAGTTAAACGGTTTGTAGCTAATGCTAGTTTGCAGAGAATTTCTGCAAATCCAATATTATACTCACGTGATATGTTGACATATTTCACTAACAACATCAAAGGTATAAACTTTATTTTTATTTTAAGTGAAAGTTTAATAGAAGCAAGATTATTACAATCTGAACGATTTAAAAATGTAAAAACAGTACCAGGAACAAGAGACTTTCAAGAATTTATTCCTGTATGTCATAATGAAGTTAAGATGAAATACTGCAGTGATGACACTATCCCTATCTTGACCTACAAGTTTAAAAATTGCGAAATGCAAAGTGATGTGCAAAGTTGACATGGAATTTTAATTTATGCACCAACATGGCCTTGAATCTTAAAGACATTTTCTTGCTTCCTTTTATCAATTATTACTTCGAATCGACAGTTTGCTTATGTCTATGATATGTATATGACAATATTTTGCATTTATTAAAAAATATTACTTAATTTTGTTTTGTTTTACAGTCCAAAGAGAAACAAAGGAATATTTGAAGTTCAATAATTTGTATAAAAATTTATCAATTCATAAAAGCACAAACAATTCAAAGAGTTAATGTGTTTTGATATTTAAAATTGAGTTTATTTATGGACATGTCATGGATATTGCAGTTTTATACCTAAGTGAAAATACCTCTTATTTTTTGACTAGCTTTCAGTAAAAACACCTGTTTTTAGTATTTAAATATTTTTAATTGAGTTTATTAAATATGCATATTGTAGTTTTACACATAAGTAAGAATTCTTACTTTCTGGTTGTGCCTAAACTTAAGTACCAATCAATCTTCTCAATCTCAATATACTTTCAATCAAAAATTAAAATTAAATTGTTTAGATTAGTAAGTCAACAAACAGCATTTTTTTTTTTTTTTTCAGATGTTTATATTTACTTTAAGATTATGAAGTTTGGAAATATATAGATCATAACCTTTTCTGTAATTCTTTTTATAGTAAGCATGTTTACTTTTCAATTTTATTAAAAACGCCGATTTACTCTTATTGATTTATTAATAAATAAATAAAAATATTATTTCTTGGTATAATTTTATAGTTTAGCATCTAATAATATGTGGAAAATTTCAAATTATGAAGCAATATAGTTAAAGTAACAACCTATGTATTAGCATTTACTTGTTACTAAGGACGTTGCTAGGGGAGCATCATGAGTAAAAATGTTACTAAGTTTTAAACTTTAAACGAGCATAACTTCTAAAATATTCCGATTTGTTTAAAACAACTTTGGGGAATTCTTTTTAGCCTAGTTAAGTATCTTTGTTGCAAAAATCACGTCATTTAGAGATAGTGGGTTATTTTTTTGAATTTGTGTTGTTGTTTTGCATGGAATTACCCTTCGGTAACTTATTTACAAAATCAGTATAATAATTTAATTGTATAAAACAGTATTTGTATAAAATTAGCCTTATCATAATGTATAATAAAGAATTGTATGATTGGTATTTATGCTTAAATGATAAATCTATGAAAATGGTGTGCTCGAATTTCAGAAGCCGATTTTCAAATTTTTTTTCAGTAACTGAAAACAATTTGAGCTTGTACAACAAAATTAAAATTGTAGTAGATAAATTTAAATCGTTAAAAAAAAACAATAAATGAAAAGATGTATATAAGCTAATGCTCTTTGTACCGCCTTTTTTGGAAATTAATTGTGAACTATGCATATCAAGTGAGAAAAAAAGAAAATTGAACCAACAAACGTTGAAAAACTGTTTTAATAAATTAAAACTTACTTTATCTGATTGTCAAAATAAGTTCAAATCTGCTAAAGTTCGTATTACTAATATGAAAAAATCAATTACATCTAACGACCCAGAAAGGACATATAAATAACTACATTCAAGTAATAAAGCAAAGATTCGTCAATTTAAAAAGAAACAAAATAAGGAAATAAAGGAATTAAAAAATTTCTATAATAAAGTCATTACAAATCTTAATAAAAAAGTTAAACTTTTGTTAGGTAAGCTTGAAAAAAGTGACAATAAAGTTGCACTCCTTCATGAAAAAAAATGAGTAACATGCAAAAAATTGTATTATGCAAACAAGAAGTTTAGCATGGTAGTAAATAACATGAAATTTTTTCTTTTAATAGTTCAAATTCTGACTCTCCTGACACTAGAGTATTAAGCAAAAAAAATAAAGATTTTACTTTAAGTTGTCTTTTCCGTGATCGCAAAATAGTAACATTTCAAAATGGAAGGTATTCTAATGATATAAGAGAAGTTATTATGGAGTTAGTTTCTTTGAATGACAGCATGAACAAGGTTAATAAAGTTATCACAATTGTTTTAAAAAAACTAGCAAAGGTAGATATAGAGAAGCTTCCCTCAATTGATACAAAATCTCGATTTATGACTGAGGCTTTAGCACTTGCTCAACTTCTAGTTGCTGAAGAAATCAAGAAATGAAACATTGTAGAAAATATTTTGGGCAATTGTCTTCATAGTGACGGTACCACTAAACATCATTGACATTTTCAAAATTTCCAAGTTACTACCAAAAACGGAAGTACTTTATCTTTTAGATTATGTGAAATGGCTGGCAGTGATGCAGATTGTACTATTAATGCATTAACAAAAATATTAGATGATATATGTGACATTTTAGAAAGTAGCAGCAAGGAAAACGATTTTTCTAACCTTTTATATTCTTTTAAAACTACCATATCTGATCTTGGACCAGTTAATCCACTGTTTAATTTAAAGCTTAAAGATATGAGGAAAAAATTACCGCCTAAAGTTATAAAGAACTGGGAAGGTTTAAAAAAAGGAGAGCAAGCAGACTTCATTGAAATGTCTAACTTTTTTTGTAAATTACCTTTACTAACTTTGCAACTGAAACTGATAAAACAATTAACTCGTTCGAAAAGTTAGTTTTAAGTAGTAGTTATGAAAACATTTTTGCATTCAATACTGCTGAATCAGGTGTCACTAGATTGATAAGAACTGCATGTAAAGCTTTTCATGTTAGGGGAAGTGATGAAGCTGGTGTTGCTGGGTATTTCAATGCATTTCTTGCTGGTAAAGGACAAAGTAAGTGTATGCGTGCACCCTTTGTTGGTAACCGATTTAATATATTATATTATAATGCTGCAGCTTTATATTTTCGTTCAAAAGATATTTTAGAGTTTCTTCAAAATTGACCAAATCAAAATAATCTTTTACTTGTAGTTAAAGAAGACATTAGCAACAAATTATATTTAGCAGAAGTGCGGGCTCTTGGAATAGTTGATAAAATAACTACAGGTCCATTTTGGCGGATAATTAAATCGCGAAAGAGTATTCTTGATATGAATCCATTTTTGTTAAGCCTAAAAATGAAACTTTCAGACTTGTGTAAAAATGCATCATCGATTATGATCTCGAAAACACCTATATTCAGTCCAAATGATGTTAACAATCATAAAGACATTTTGTATGATAAATTATTTGAAGAGACTAATGACACTGATTTAAATATTTTAACACAGCAGACATTAGAAGTGATTTGCCATTCTTTGTTAGTTGTTCTGGAAAGACAATCTAGTGATCAACTTCCTGGAGGTAAATATTGGCATCCTTCTGATAATATAAGTAAGGCTGCAGAGAATGTTCCAACAACAAACAAAGCGTCGGAAAGTGACTTTGCAGTATTGGATCTTTTAATTCTTCGTACAAAGCCTAATGCCAAAACACAAACTATACAAGCTTATACTATGTAGTATTAAAACAAAACACTAGACTGGTTGGATAAAAAGACTTTAGATGAATGTGATTCATTGCTAAAAAAAGCTTCAACAAACTTTAGTAAAATGAAAGATAAATACAAACAACGCCATTTAGAATTAAAGTTTGAAATGAGTGAAAGATTGTCTGAAAAGCATAAAGCTAAAAAAGCAGCTGAAGATAAAGCCTTCTTAAAAAAAGCTAAATCGGTTAATGAGTTGTTAAATTTGGGGACAAAAGTGTGGTTGACCTTAAAAGAAGCAGATTATGAATATGTTTTGTTAGTTGACACATATAAAACCAAAATAATATTAAGAGCACAGTTGGATTTTTATAGGTATGTAATGGAAGTTAAATGTGAACCTAAATATTTTTACAAAACTAAAATGCTTGGTAGTAAGCGAATAGACTTAACAAACTGTGAGTTGTTCAGTAGTTTACAATCAGTTATTAGAACAAAGACTTTTCCAGAGCCCATCGAGAGAAGAGTTATTCTTATTGAAAGAAAAGAACGAGGTATTTTGATTGCAAAACAGAAAGAAGAGTTAGGTGAAAAATTAAAGAATGCAAGACTGTCTCAATTAGCAAATCAACAAAAAATAAACATCATGCCTATTATTCTAAATGATGTTAATTATCTTGTTGGGAAATTAATTTAACATAAAATAGTGAAAATCAACATTAAAAAATACTTTTGGTGTAAAGGTGAAATTCTTAAAAAAAAACTTTGTTTGATGTGACCTATGAGCCTGAACAAAATCAAGTATGGACTTTTCCATTGCTTGTTGACCTTGAAAAAGGAAAGATTATAGTTCTTTGAAAAGCCTATTTTACAATTTATTTGAAATTAATACAAGTTATATATATTATTAGTAATATTATATTATAAATATATTAAATAAATTATAAATTATATAATATTATTATAAATTAGTCGTATATATTAATTTAAAATATTTATATCTATATTGTTTATAGTTATTATAAAATACTGTATATAGTTATTATATATATTATTTGTATTATTATAGTAGAAATATATAAATTATATAATATTATTATAATATTCTCGTATATATTGATCCATAATATTTATAATATCTATAATGTTTATAGTTATTATAACCTATCGTACATAGTTATTGTATATTGTATATTGTATATTTGTATAGTTATTGTATATTGTATATTGTATATTTGCATTATTATAGTAGAAATATATTATAAATTATATAATATTATTATAAATTGCTAGTATATACTAATCCATAATATTTATAATATCTAAATTGTTTATAGTTATTATAATGTATCAAATATAGTTATTATATTTATATATTACTAGCAAAAAGCAACCCGTAATACGGGTTTTGGTCGGTCTGTTACATAATTAATTTAGTGGCTGTTTTCCACAATTTAATGTTGCAAAACCTTAACTAATACCCTTTTAGAAAATCGCCTTCAGCTTGAAAAAATTAATCCATCTGTAAAATTAACATAAAAAGTATGAGGAGGTAAAATAATTAGCAAACTACTACTTAACATTTACTATTACTACTTAATATTATTTAAGTAATTAACAAATGGCATAGTTCATAACAGTGTAAGGCAGAACCATTTTCATCGACCTTCCTAAGTTTAACAAAATACGTTTTTAGTTACTGACACAAAATAATAACACTTCGTCATGCTTTAAATTGACGAAAGTACCAACGAAATCCTTGTAAAAATTTTTATAACACGAACCATTAAGATTAAAATAAAGTTAAAAAGAATAAATTATATTATACAGGAGTTATCAATTTTTTGGTATCCCCTTGATTAATTTTTCTTTAAAAAAGAAAATTATTAACTTAAAAATGTTTAATGACAAACATGGGTATAATAAATTTGAAAAAATATGTAAACTTAATGCATCATATGACAAACCTAAAATAAAAATTATAACAGATAAGTAGACATAAGAATTTGTAAACCAAGCTGACCCGACCCGGGTCTTGATAAGTCTGTTCAACACAGACCATTTCTATATTATTTTTTTGGCCTCTTTATTTCATTAATTTTTAGTAAACGGTATTGGCAAAATACCGTTTACTAAAAATTCCATTTGTAACTCGAAATTTAATTTTCTTAAATATTTTGACTCTAATAAAGAAGTTCCTCCCCTCTTTTTGCTTTAATGGTGACCAGGTGAATAAAATAATAAAATGTAAAACAATGATCTACATATATAAGAATGTTTTCTTTCTTTCCTCAAAAGTGTTGCAAATACAGACTAAGCTAACTAATTAAACACAAATAAAACTTGAGTAACTCGATATTAATGCGCAAAACTACAATATTCTCCATGTTTTTAAAGGTTTTTAATTACGACCCCCCCCCCATTTACAAAGATCCCCTTAAAATACGTACAACAAATTATTAGGCATAAAATAGATAAAATATAAAATTAACTATTAGCATATATTTATATCTTTTTAACTAAGAAAAATTTACAATAAAAAGAAATCAGGTTTTTTTATTTTATAAATCTTATGTGTCATAACGTAATTTTAAAAAAAAAGGTAATGAAATTATGATAGCATAATTACAAAGAAGAACAAAAACAAAACTGTTGTCTTGGCTTTTATAGTTTAAACATATATACAACTGTAAACAAATATGACTTTATAATACATATAAACACATTTTACAACTATTGAATGATAGATATATTTATCAAAAAATATGAAAAAAAATAAATAACGATAAATAAAGTTATACATACAAAATGTGCTCACAACCTTTAACAGTAAATTTTCGAAATGAAAATCTCAAGACTATAAATTAAGAACATTAAAAAAATAACAATATTTATGTTACATTTTTTACCTACTATAACTTGAATAAGTTGTTTATCAATTTTGAAAAACAACTATTAAATGCTCTAGTTCTTGAAAATGCAACATATAGTTGACCATGAGAGAAACACGGTTTTTGAGATATTTCTTTTGTCTATATTTTTAATTTCGCGTTACGTAATATATAGACGATCCCTAAAATAAAATACTTGAAACTAAAAAGATTTTATTTATTACAATAACCAATAACAACCAAGGGACAATTTTAAGAATTATATCTTTAAATAGCAAATTATCAATCGCAGTATTAAAACATACGCAAGAGCTCAGTAATTACATGAGTTTAATCTATTCTCTCTCTATACTAATTCTTATTTAAGTCTCATCTAAGAGAGAGAAGAAGTGTTTTAAAAACAACACGTTAGAAAAAGTAAAAAAGTCATGCAATAAATAACAGTAACTGGTTTTATTATGCTACCAATAAACAAAATTATACGTACCTTAACTAAAAGTTAATTTCCAGCATTTCTTAATTAAGTTCCAGCTTCCCTTTAACTGTTGACAAATGATTAATATTGTAAATTTCACATCATATTAAATTTACAAAATTAAAACCATGTTTCAACAGTAAGCAAAATAATCAAGTGATGACAAAAACAACTAAAAAAAAAATGAATAAATAAAAAAATCATTAAAAATTGAAACTGTTATTACTTGTTACTATAAATAGTAAAATTCATACATTAAAATTAAAATATTAGAAATAGTAAAATTCATACTTTAAAATTAAAATATTAAAAATAGTAAAATTCATACTTTAAAATTTATATTTTAAAGTGTCTATTGTAAAATCAAATAATAGACATCAACACTGCTTGACACTAAATTCTGGCAAAAAAGTTTTCTGTTCATCAAGCAAAATTTCTTATATTTCAACGACAATTAATTTTATCACGCCTAGATCTATTTCTTTCATATGACAACAATTTTAAGTCACCTATAACCATTTACACTAATAACTTCATCGAGCCTAATATTATACATCTGTTATAATTAAATATATTACCAGTGATTATACTACTGTTACAACTGAATAAAAGAACGCTTTATATTTTTACAACTGAAAAATATAAAACAAAATTTTTGACATTATTTTAATTTAGCAAAGAATTTAGACTACAATGCAAAGTTATTTTTACCTTCAGGCACAATCTTAATGCACAAAAATAATAAATGCTGAATCTTGTATAAAAAATGAAAAATATGTTTATATATTCAAATTTTTTCTATTCCTTTTAATTTTTTCTATGAGATAATATTAATATAGATTCAGAGAAATATAAAATATTCTGATATATAGGCACATTTATGTATATAAACTTACCTGTCAAAAATTACAGTCAGTTTTTCATGCTAAATACATAAAATATACATCTAATATAAAATAAAACAAAACATTAAACTTACTTAAATCAGTAACATTTAGCTCTTTCCAATTGCACTAAAAAATAAAATAAATCTTGCTTTGCTAAGTTGTCTAGTTCTTAAGAATCTGAAAACAAATAAGTAAAAAACCAAGAACAAACAAACATTTTTTTATTAAAACTACTCTATTCAAACAAATTAAATAAAACAGAGTACAACATTAATTCTCTTTGAAAGCTGAAAAACTTTTCATTTCAAATTTGCTTGCAGACCTTGCTTATAAAACCACTTTAATAAGAAAAGCATCAAAAAAGCCTAGAAGCTACTTAAAAATGGTATATGTAACATTGAACTTTGAATGTTGACTGGAGTAGATATATATTTTTAAAAAATTCAAAATGATTTGTTCTTCTATAGCAAATAAAACCACTATAAATCTGAAATTAAAAATGTAACAAATTAGTAAATACTAAGAAAAACATCATATATGAATTGAAAAGCAATGTACCTGATAGAGATCAGCTATTTTGATACCTGACAGTAGTAGTTGCCAAATATTGTTTTTTCATGATAAACAAAATGTATTTATAGCAAAATGGTCTTGAATGAATGTTAGTAAATAAATAAAAGCAGTGAGTTCTAGTAATGAAACTACATATTAATCATTTTTAACAGCTGACACCATTGTAAAGATAAGCCAAAGGTAACAACATTATGCAAAAAATTATTAAAGATAATGCAATGTGTTTTTAGAATAGTTATATTAAAGGCTAGGCAACACTTAGACCTAAAGTAGTAACATCGCTTGACTGGTAAGGTTGATAAATCTTGCTCTACACGTTTGCCAAGTAACTCCACTTTGAAATCATGGAAACAACATTATATAGACATATATACTAATTATAAAACACAATATATTTTTTTAATGTTACTTAGCATATAAAAACACCCCATTTAACAATCTTGCACAAATTAGATATAATACATTTCATACTATTATAAAAACACATTTATATAAACTCATTTATAAAACAACTATATAACATATATCACCCCATACATGTATTTATCAAAAAATTTTAAACTTTGAGCATAATATACATGCAAACTTATATGCAATCTTTTAACAACTATAAAACAACATTTATTAGCATCAATTATTTTTAATGTAACAAAGAATGCAGACTACAATGTACAACATTGTTAATAAAAATATCAGTCAGTATATATTAATCTAAAGCAATGAAAAAGAAGAAACCATTTAAGAACAAAATTAAAAATTTCTAATAAATACATATTTAGATACCTTAAAAGGAAGCATAGCACATCACTCTTTTGACAAATTCCAGAAGAAATTTTCTTAATTTTTTTATTCCTTATTATTTTTCCTTAGAGAATATATATATGTAGATATAGAAAAAGATAAAATAGACTGAAATAAATCAAAAACCTTAATTTATGTATGAGAAAATAACTTGAACTTACTAAAAAAGCGATCAGCTCCTTTTAACTGATCTAAAAAATAAAACAAATACTGCTTAAAATGTTTTAAAAAGACTAACGACAAAACTGTTTTCTTAAAAAAGAAACATTGTACTAAAAAAACTATTTTACCAGTCAATTTAGTTCTAACTTATTCTAAAAAATGAAAAATAAATACATATTTAGATACCTTAAAATGAAGAATAACACAACACCCTTTTGACAAATTCCAGAAGAAATTTTTTTTATTTTTCTATTCTCAATTATTTTTGCTAAGAGAAAATACATATATATATACATAGCAAACTAACAATTATTTAAATTTTTATTTTAAAAAACAAACAACATTAATTCTTCTTGAAAATAAATGTATCAGCTCCAATTTGATTGCTGATTTTACTCGAATGACCGCATGGAATATATAATTGCGCTTAGAAAATTCTAGAGGCAAAGAAATAGTATATTTTACATAATGCAGAACCGTAATTAACAAAACGAACAATAGGCGTAACAATGCGTAACTATGCGCACTATTAATATTCATAGGCTATTCATTATAGGCGGATTTGTGTAGTATTTTTCACCTACCATACCTTGAATAGGATGTTTATCAATTTTGAAAAACAAACTATTAAATGCTCTAGTTCTTGAACATGCAACGTATAGTTGACCATGGGAGAAACACGGTTTTTTTAGATATACCCCAACTCTATCAAATGTTTGACCTTGACTTTTATTGATTGTCATCGAATAAGCTAATCTGACAGGAAACTGACGACGTTTTAGAACAAAAGGTAAATTAGAATCTGATGGAGCCAACTGAATTCGAGGAACAAATACCCGTTTACCTTCAGAAACACCTGTCAAAACCTCTGCATCAATATAATTGTTTTGGAGAGCACAAACTTTCATTCGGGTTCCATTACATAGCCCAGCTTTAAGATCTAAATTTCTAAGTAGCATAATTACACAACCAATTTTCAATTTTAAACAATGAGTAGGCATACCTGAAGGAGTTAAGCTGTTCAAAAACTCAACAGGGAAATTATTTCTTTCATTAAGATCGTCAGTGTCTATTTGATCAGCACTTAAATAAGTTTTGACCTCTCCATGTAGACGTTCCAGCACTTCTTCATTGATTGACAATGAATCCACATTGGTGGGTGTTAAAATGACACGTTTAGCATAGTCATCTTGTTGAGCATCTCCAAATATTTTTTCAACAATTGATTCGTTTTCTCTAATAATGCACTGTTGCGGTATTTCAATACATCCTTTAAAAGGATCTTCCTCCTTGCCAGGTATTGTTCCACTACCAAGTTTTAACAGCCATTCGGAAAAATCTCTTTCTCCATCACATACTCTCATATTTTCAGTTAATGTAAACTTCTGCACCCATTGCCACTGTAAAGAACATTTTATACATGATTCTACAACTTCAGCTGGTCTCCCTCTTTTCACAACAGGCAAAATTTGCCTAAAGTCACCACCAAAAAGAATGACTTTTCCTCCAAATGGAAAGTTGTTGTTGCAAACATCTTTTAACAACCGATCGATTGCATTTAAAGCGTGTTTGGAAATCATGGATGTCTCGTCAAGCATAAACAAACTAACTTGCCTTAAAAATTGTCCCTGAATAGAGTTAGGAGTCACATTACATGTGCTGTTATCCAGTATTGGGACAGGAAGTTTAAATAACCCGTGCAGCGTAGATCCATTTGTAAGAAGAGTTGCTGCTATGCCAGTCCATGCAGCTGTAGCAGATTTAACACCCCTACTGCTCATTTCAGCAATCAAATAATTATATGTAAAAGTTTTACCACTACCAGCTGGTCCATCCATAAAAAACAATCTGGAATGTTGATTTTCTACACATGGTTGCTCATTCAATGCAGCAAGGACAGCATTACTTACATTTAATTGATTGACATTAAGAAGCGGTCTCATTCGATTAGCTTCGTCAATTGATTGCTGAACATTATCATTTAAATTTTCTAGATTAAAATCTATAAATTCATCAACAACAGGCAAATTATAATCAGATAGCGTTTTACCACTTTGATTAATAATCTTTTTGATTTGAAGAAGAGTAGCTTGTTCAGCTAATATAAATGGAACTTGGCGATGAATGAAATCCTCCATCATAAAGGCTTTGTATGAATTCCAAAGATGCAAAGGGTCATCAGGTTCACAAAAGGTTAAAATAATTGAAAACAGCTGCCTGATTTGCTTAGGCATTCGCGTTAAAACTGCCTCAGAAAGAGTATTCTGCCATTCAGTGTCATCTTGCAACAAACCATTAAAAACACACGCTTCACGAAAGGTTTCAAGAACTATTCCATTAACAGTACGCAAATCCTCCCAAGATTTTGCTCCTTTTGCTTGTAAAAGTAACAATCTAAGAAAAAATAATTCTCCTGTTGGACTAACTTTATACATTCTTACTATCACCTTATTTCCACCTCTTTGTCTAACCTTCCATTTACAATGTTTATCATCAAATACAAAGTGATATGGAATGTCAACATATGAATAGCGATTGGCTCCTTTATTTTCAGAATTCAATTTAAACCAGGCCGTAAGGTGTGTATCACGTTGAGCAGCACGATCTAACGCCACTTGTTCATCTCCTTCTCTAAAATACACAATTTGATTCTCAGGAAGATGAACCTTAAGACGGATAATAGAGTGTGACATATGACTTATGGGATACTCAAATATTCGCCACAGCGCCTCAGGTGCACTAACATAACGACAATCTAAGAAAGTGTTTATTTCATCGTGATTAACCTGTTCATTTATCAAAACATTCGCACAATCATGCCCTTTGTATATGTATTTATACAAATATTTAACAGCCTTTACAGACATGCAAGCTTCAACATTAATGTGGGCTTGATATTTCTTTGATAACCAAGGATTATAAGGTACCACCCAACGGTTATCTACATTGTTGCCTTTAATATTGATAACCAACCCATTATCACGATGCCTATAGCGCGGATAACCATTGTGAACAGCTACTGTGTTGGCATTAAAATCTTTAGGATATTTTTTGCTGCACACCCCATCTTTCATGCAGGGAGATTTTGGATTCAGTATCCCACATGGGCCGTGAATCATGCAAGTTTTGATAATATCATAAAGTTCACAATTAACTATCGGATCTGGAATTTCTGCACAAATCAAATTATCGGTATCCTGTGATGTTTCAAGTTTATCATCATTTGCTAAATGAAGTAAAATGTGGGCATGCGGCAAACCACGCTTTTGAAACTCAATAACCTGAACATGCGTTACAACTTTGCCTAATACACCATGTTTGAATATATCATTGAGGAGGTTATTTAACTTGAGTTTAAATACTCGAGTAACCAAATCAGGTCTATCATTCGCATTCTGACCCGGATATAAATTTTCTGTTATTTCACGCCATTTTGGGTTGCAAGTAAAAGTTATAAAAAGATCTGGTTTACCATACTTTTTAATAATTGCCATAGCATCTTCAAAGTTTTCTTTTAAAGCTCTAGGACTTCCTACATAAGATGATGGCAAAACTACTACTCGTCCTGGTCTAATATTACGATCATTGGCAATGTTGTTAATATGTTCATGTAAGACATCGTACTGCTCGCTTCTCAGCTTATTTTGATTATTTCTGATAAAAGCAAGACGCTGGCCTTCAATTTTTACATATGCATCTACAGCATATTGCTGAAATAGTTTCTTGCCATAAAATAATGAACAGAAAAATTGCCTAACAGAAAGTCTATAATTGTAGAACTGAGATAATGTAACATGATTTCTAACCAGTGTGGCACGCTCAGGGTTATGCACCAATTGATTATGCCAACCAGCATCACCTCTTGGAAAAAATAGCGGATAAACCATAGGATCCAAGTTGGCTGACATACTTGATACAATTTTTAAAGGATGACCTCTTGGGTAAATAACAACTTCCCTGGAAGTTGGGGGAGCACCATCTTCGCCAACAAATACAACTGCAACTTCATCATGTGAAGGTAGATTATAACGACGTCTATCACCGCCTTCAAGTAAAGACATTTTTACAACAGAAGCTGAGCGACCTTCTATAGCCGCCTTACGAATTTCTTCATCTTCTACTTCAGCCATGTTTTTAAATGCAAGAGCAAATGGACTTTGTTCCATAATTATAGTTTGCAATTGAAACATTAAATCACGTAAACAAAGATCATTAGCATAGTGTTGCATTCTAAAATTTAGTGCAGCAAGTGAATCATAAATATATAGTTGAGAATATATTAGTGGAATATCTTGATCTGGCCTAAGATTACCTACACGATGAAAAATCTGGCCACATATTTTAAAACATGGAAGCCCATGATTCATTGGTTGAACTACATTTGCTGTAAAAGAAGCAAACGAAAGGCAGGCATTATAATTTCGAATATGTTTTAAAAAATTAGCATTAGCATTACAATCTACATAAATCCCTGTAAACAAATCCTGTAAAACTTGTGTAATTGGTAAAAGTGGAGGCAAAGCTACCTTACCATTATGGCAACATAGAAAATGTGTTTCATCTGGAAATTTCTTAGCACCACAGTGCTGACAAATTTGATTCATTTCTCCTAAATAATTATAATCTGGAATAGCATTACTTCTCGCTATAGAATACATTCGTCCTTGTCCAACAGCTCTTCTTTCATTTTGGCGACAATTAACATTATCTCGATTGAGCCTATTTCTTTCATTTTGGCAACGATTAACATTATCTCGATCGAGCCTATTTCTTTCATTTTGTAAACAATTAATTTCATCTCGCCTAAGTCTATTTCTTTCATTTTGTAAACAATTAATTTCATCTCGCCTAAGTCTATTTCTTTCATTTCGTCTACGATTATTTTCAACACGCCTTATAGCACTTACATCATCTTGTAAATACAAAACTACATCTAGCCTATCATCCATTTCAATGTCATCATTTTCATTAAACATATTTATTAAAGCAACACTAATTAATTCTTTTTTTTTTACTAATCTAAAGTTAACAATAAAATAAAAAAACTTATTAACTAAAAAAATCATACCCAAAAAATTAAAAAAAAAAATTTTCAAAACAAATATATATAAAGAAACCAAACAAATGCAAAATAAAATTAATTTGCCCTCATCAAAAGTAATACAGGTTTCTTAAGTTTATTTGATAGAATTTAAGAAAAACCTGCAACCACATCAGCAAAAACTTATTAAAACTTATTTTATTTCTAATAAAAGAAAAAAAAAAATTGCGACAGCGTCATAGTTCATGCGTTGGGAGAAAACATTGAACAAAACACGTAATAAAACTTATTAATGCATTATTAATGCATTATGTACGATAGAAAACAGGTTATTAACGCAGGTTTATAAATTTTTTCCTCCTAACACACTATTATGCTGTCGCAACTCCAAGGATATATATAGTTATATATAGTTATATATATATATATATATATATATATATATATATATATATATATATATATATATACATATATATATATATATATATATATATATATATAAATATATATATATATATATATATATATATATATATATATATATATATATATATATATATATATATATATATATATATATATATATATATATATATATATATATATATATATATATATATATATAGTTATATATATATAGTTATATATATATAGTTATATATATATATATATATATATATATATAGAACTATTTATTAGTGAAAACATATGAAAACCAAAATTTTTTATATAATATATATAGTATATATTTGATAAATAAACCTCTACAATTTCTTTGGTTCAACAACTCGATAATGATTAATAAAAACTCTGTAAACATGAATTTTCTAATAATTTAAATCTTAATAAATTATAACAATTAACTACTTATTTAAACAAATAATTACTTATTAAATTTTAAGAAGATTTTATATATACGTAATGTCTACTTAGAAATACTTAATGTCTATTTATACATTAAAAAGATCTACAATTTTGAAAACCTGAAACTTTAAATCTACCTCAAAAAAAACAGATATATATTGAAAAGTATTTTTATTTCTTTTTAAAAATTTAAAAATGTTTTTTAACTTACTCCCTCCAATATTATTATATAATTTATAGTATATATTGATAAATAAACCTCTACAATTTCCTTGGTTTAACAACTTTTTTAAACTTGGTTTAAAAAAATTTCTAATAAATACATATTTAGATACCTTAAAATGAAGCATAACACAACACTCTTTTGACAAATTCTAGAAGAAATTTTCTTAATTTTTTTATTCCTTTTTATTTTTCCTTAGAGAATGTATATATGTAGATATAGAGAAATATAAAATAGACTGAAATAAATCGAAAACCTTAGTTTATGTATGAGAAAATAACTTGAACTTACTAAAAAAGCGATCAGCTTCTCTAAAACTGCTCTAAAAAATAAAACAAATACTGCTTAAAATGTTTGTTGTACTAAATAAACCATTTTACCAGTCAATTTAGTTCTAACTTAATCTAAAAAATGAAAAATAAATACATATTTAGATACCTTAAAATGAAGAATAACACAACACCCTTTTGACAAATTCCAGAAGAAATTTTTTTTATTTTTCTATTCTCAATTATTTTTGCTAAGAGAAAATACATATAGATATACTATATATATATATATATATACATAGCAAACTAACAATTATTTAAATTTTTATTTTAAAAAACAAACAACATTAATTCTTCTTGAAAATAAATGTATCAGCTCCAATTTGATTGCTGATTTTACTCGAATGACCGCATGGAATATATAACTGCGCTTAGAAAATTCTAGAGGCAAAGAAATAGTATATTTTACATAATGCAGAACCGTAATTAACAAAACGAACAATAGGCGTAACAATGCGTAACTATGCGCACTATTAATATTCATAGGCTATTCATTATAGGCGATTAGTGATATCATATTAGAAATATATTGTAAATTACATAATATTATTATAAATTATTAGTGTATAATAATCTATAATATTTATATCTATATTGTTTATAGTTATTATAACGTATCATATGTAGTTATTATATATATTATTAGTAAAATTATGTTAAAAATATATTAAATATATTATAAATTATATATATATATATATATATATATATATATATATATATATATATATATATATATATATATATATATATATATATATATATATATATATATATATATATATATATATATATACAAATCGTTTATATTATTCAAGAAAATTTAAAATCGGGCAACCTTGTGTTTTGATTCACAATTTAATGTTGTAATAGAGCTATCACTATATTAATGTGTAATGTGTCTATGACTATATTAATGTATATATATTTTTTTTGGTGTTCTAAAGTTAAGTTGTGAACTGAAAGTTGTTTTATTTGTATATTGTTTAATGATAACAAATAGATTATTGCCTAAAGTTGTTGCTTAAAATTTTTACACAGTTTTGATGATGAAAAATAAATGTTAAAAAAAACTGAAAAGAAAAAGCGCATTTTTTGTCTAAAAAAATGTCAAAATAGGTAGTATTAAAATGCAAATTTCTTAATAACCATAGGTTCTACAAAATTGGATAAACTCATTTTGAAACGAGATCAAAATTTTGAATAAAATGAAATTAAAATTAACATTCAACTTAATTTTATTTCAAGATCATAAAATGGACTGAAGTGCCTACTCTTAACTCTTTTGTTGCTACACAGTCTCTTACCGACATGTAAATATCTGTTTTTGAAGTTTTTTAAGGAGGAAAAAGAGTTATGAAAAAGTTTTCTTTTGTGACATCTTTGAAGTTGTTTTAGGTACTAAAAAGCAAAGTTCAAAATGTTTGAAATATTTTACATTATCCTATCTTTATAAGAAATACTTTCATATTTTAAACATAAACAAACAGCTTCAAAACACGTGTGGTAACGATTGGATTCATTTAGCAAGTCTTGAAGAAAATGGGCAAGCAACAATTAAACTTGTTGTTAATACTAATGGAGTTCCTGTTTTTAAATCATCAAAGTAGACATTGAGGCCTTTGCTAGCATCTATTCATAATTTTTCATATTCATTGCAAATTACTAATACTTTGTTATTTGGTCTCTGGTCTGGTTTTAAAAAACCAAATGTACAACTTTTTTTATCTCCTTTTGTTGATATTTTTACTAACCTATCCACTACTGGTATACTCTTATCTAATAATGTTCGTGTTTTTTTTATGTACCTATTTTTTCGTGCGATACAATCGGAAGAGCTATGTTTTTTTGTCGAGGCAGTTTAATGGTTATAATGGCTGCCATTGGTGTTCGTCTCAAGGGATAACAGTTAAAAAAGGTAAGAGGTCTTGTATGGCTAATCCATTTTCTGATATTAATGGGAGTTGTAGAAACCATACAGATTTTTTCCGGAATAATGTGGTTAAAGGGTTTTCAGATTTTTCTCCATTAGTAAGAGTACCTGATTTTGATTGTGTAAATGGAACAGTTGTTGATATTCTGCACTGTATTGAGCTTGGTGTTATGAAAGTTATGTTTTCTTTCTGGTTTGATAGTTGTTATTCTAGTTCTATTTTTTCTATTCGAAGACACTGCACTGTTCTAAATAATCTTTTATCTACAATCAGTATGCCAAGCAATATAAGACGGATTCCACGATCATTAAGTTGTATAAAGCATTGGAAAGGTGTTGAGTTTTTTAATTTTTTAGTTTTTATGGTCCTGTTATTTTATGTGATGTTTTGCCTCCTCAGTTTTTCGATCATTTTATCCTTTTATCTAATATTGTTTTTATGATTTTATGAAATTATGATTTTTATGATTTTATGATTTTTTTTGGATATGATTTTATGGTTTTTATGATTTTATGAAATTATGTTTTTATAATAAGGTGTTATCTGAAAGTGTAATTCATGAAGCCACATTATTAGTTAATAGATTTGTTTATGAGTTTCCTGTTTGCTTGGTAAAGAAAATATTTCATATAATTTTCAACAATTACTTCATCTTTCTTTATATGCTCGTCTATCGGACTCTTTGCTATCTTATTTTTGTCACCAGTTTGAAAATTTTAATGGCATCATTTTATCTTTTTTAAATGGTACTCAAGATAAAGGGGAAATCGGGGAACATGGCGAATGGGGCAAGATTGATTTTCATATAACAACTCAACAAAAAATCTTAAAGTTAGGTGAAAACTAAACTGTATTTGCATCTTGTATTTTAAAACACCAATTGGTTTTTTTAAATATTATTAACGCAATTTTATACGCATAAGTTTACTTTTTGCGCTTAAAAAAAAATTCCTCACTTTTGGTTTCTCAAAATGAATGGTGTCTTTCAAGGTTAACTTCTTTAGAAGTAGTTTGTTGCCACTTGTGTTTATTTTGCGTTATTTTAGTTAGTGTTAATAGTAGTTTTTAAAAGTTTATAAATTGGAGGCAAAAATTGCATAATAAGTTATCTTGCCCCCGTCACGTGACCAAACGACAAATTCATGAAGTTTTTATTTTAATATTTATTTTAAATTTTTATATTGGCAAACTGAAAATTCAAGTAGGCAATGAATCGTTTTAATAACATAAACATATGAGAAAGCATTATTGTTTCACGACTAATAGTTTTGCAATAACTCAGAGCTTTCAAAACGTTCGCCATGTTGCCCCGCTTTTCCCTATCTACTCAAGTAATAGATTGGTTTTCGTATTTAACGATATGTAACATTCAAGCCTTTAATTCTACTATTATAAAAGAAGATTGCGTTGACTTTAAAGGTGATATGCTATGCTCTCACAATTTTGATTTTAAAGGATTTGCTATTGGCTCTATTAAAATTTTAAAATGTGAGAAACTGTTTTTGGAGCATTTTTTTGGCAAGCATATTTTTACAATTCATAAACACTACAAAGTTTCTATTGTCAAAAGTGTTTACCATACTTGTTATAAGAATATTTGTCATTGTGACTCACTTGTTAAACTCACTAGTGGATCACTTTGTAGTATTGAATATTTCTTCACATTGTTTCAAGTAGGAAATCAAAAACTTTAAATCAAATGGATAAAGTTAAATCTGCTAATTAATAATTAGCTAATGTAGTTTTGTGAATGATATATATTATCTATCTATATCTATATCTATATCTATATCTATATCTATATATATATATATATATATATATATATATATATATATATATATATATATATATATATATATATATATATATATATATATATATATATATATATATATATATATATATATATATATATATATATATATATATATATATATATATATATATATATATATATATATATCAGGGGCGGATCTAGGAGGTATCCTGTGTTGCCCAGGATTCACCCATAATATTCTAAGAAATTAAAAAAAATTCCGTTTCATAATCTAAAAAATACTAAATTAAAATATATAGTATACTAACATGTATATATGAGTTCTATATAAAAAAAAACATTTTCTTTATAGAAAAACATACACGGCTATAACAATGTTTCAGACTTAGCTCTCCTCCGTCATGTTCAAAACGCCGCTATTAAATCAGGATTCTTTTTTTAAAGTAAACGGTACCGAAAGAACCCTTTTAATCAATCGTTATTGCAATGTATTTATTTTGCTTGCCGTAATAAAGGCCAAAAAAATCCCTATTGTTTCAGAATTATTTGACCCGAATTTCCGGTAGACAACAAAAAAAGTTGCAGAAACGTTTGATCAATAGGGTTCTCTCTGTTCCGTTTATATATAAAAATGAATCCTTAATTATTCTAATAACGCCTTAATTATTCGCATAAAGCCTTAAGTATTCGAATAAATTGAAGTTTATTAAAAATTAGTCTTCGTTTTTTGAAAAATCAAAACCTCATTTTGAGTCATAGTATCTTTCGCTCACCTAGCTAATAAGTAGTTTTTATTACAAATTTTATTTTTGTTTACAATTATGGATTTGTTGCTATCCAATGCCATTAAAGCCAAGCATTTGCCTAATATTACAACTTATAAAGCAAAGCTTCGTAATAATCTTAAAGTATTTAATTCAAACTTTCCTGTTGTAAACAAAGATCTTCTTTCTTTAAGAAATTGAAGAAAAAGAAAATGAAGACTATATTGTTTTAAAGTATGAGTTTAAACACGTTTTTTTTATGTTTTATTATGTTTATAAAACAATAAATCTTGACAAATAATGTTTAGTTAAATATGTTTGTTTTAGTTATATTTAGTATATATAATATATATGTTATGACTTAACAGGTCAATGGAGAATGGTAACTGTCTTTACAACTCTGCTGCTTTATTAATAAATTCATCAGATAAAACACATGAAATTCTTTGACTATTAACTTCTGTTGAGTTGTTTGAGAAAGCAATCTTTTATTTGAGATACCCAATAATCTTAAACCAAATGGAATCTAAAAGTTTTTCCTCGCTCTCTAGTGTTTTCGTGGCATTTGTTTCATTTGAGTCTTCTGATTCTTTTACAGAATTAAATGATATAAATATTGCTGAACTTATAAAAAAAGAAGCCTATAACAATTGCAGAAACAATAAATTTGCTTCTTTTCTTTGTTTAATTGCATTATCTACAGTGTTAAATAAACAAATTCGGTCTATTTATCCTGAATTCGGACTTGAAAAATATAAAAAGTTATTTAATGTATGTATATACCCACGTGGTGATCATAAAACAAATAAAGAAATAAAACGCTTAGAGTTGGTTTTTACCTAATATTAATTTATTAATTTCTTTTTTATTTATTGACTATATTCTTGTATTTTAGTTTGTTTTATATTATAGGATAAAGATATGTGGTCACCAAATCATTTTGACCCTATTGTAAAAAGAGAAGTTTTATGCTCAAAGAAATTTGTCAAAAGTGATTTAAAAAGAGGATTGTGTTCAGTTTTGCCAAGTGTTTTATTGCATTCTTCTGTTAACACTAAGGTTCTTAATTTATCTTGTCAACCTCCTAAAAATCAATTTTCAAAAAAAAAATCATTAGTTCAATCTCACATAATGTTTGGCATAAGTAATGAAACTAAAATTATAGATGTAAATATTGATATTACTCCTAATCCAATCTTACTTAATTGTATTCCTTGTTCATCGGATCAGTCTTTAAGCCTTCCTTTTTATGTTTCTACTTACTATGAGCGCGGTAGACAACTATCTGCTGGCAAAGATGATTCAATGTTATGAGATCTAGTTAATAAAATATTTATTCCTAACTCGTCTTTTGTTTTTCCTATTTCTGGTGAAAAAAAGAAACGATCATTTTTACATAAATGGCTACTTGAAAATTCCTGGTTAGCTTACTCACAGACTGAAGATGGAGCATACTGCCTTCCATATACACTGTTGGGAAGCAGAATTCCAAACAATACCTCAATAATCAACTTCATTCGTAAACCTTTTAAAATATGGGGTAATGCAATTCGTGCTTACATGGATCACAATAATAATTGTCAACTTCATCAAATGTCAATGCATTGTCTTAACATGCTGCAATCTAGATCTAATTCAAAAAAAAATCTGATTGAAGTTGACATCGATAATCAGAGAAAAAAACTTATTATAAGTAATCGAAATAAATTAATTCCAATTATAAAGACAATTATTTTTCTTGGCCGCAATGATATTGCTTTTCGATGTCATCGTGATGACAGTAAGTATCATCCAGAAATCGGAGAAACATGTAAAAACAACATTGGTATAGGTAACTTTGTAGAGCTTTTAAATTTTCGCATTGAAGCAGGTGATAAAGTTCTTGAGCACCATATTCGTTCTGCTCCTAAAGATGCAACCTATATATCTAAAACCACACAAAACGAACTTATTGAATGCTGTGGAAAAACAATCGAAGAAGTTCTAATTATTAAAATTAAAAGTTCAGGTTATTTTTCTATCTTGTGTGATGGAGCCTTTGATTGTTCTAATGTTGAACAGCTATCTCTAGTTATAAGATACATTGAATGTGATAATGTTATTTGTGAAGATTTTCTACGGTTCATTGAATGTAAATCTGGTACAACTGGTCTTAGTCTTGCGCAAAACATAGTTTCTGCAATTGATGATCTTGATCTTGATATCCAAAAATGTAGAGGTCAAGGATATGATGGTGCTGGGGCAATGTCTGGTAAATTAAAAGGTATTTCATCAAGAATTAAATTTATCAATTCAAAGGCTATTTTTGTTCACTGTGCATGCCATAAACTTAATTTAGTTGTAAGTAAATCATGCAATGTTCAGAGTGTTAGAAATGTTCTTGATCAAATCAAAGATATATCACATTTTTTTAACTTATCACCTAAACGTGCCAGCTGTCTTAATAAATTCATTTTTCCTGGTCAAGCAAAATTAATCGATACATGTCGAACTAGATGGGTTCAGAAACTTAAAGGTCTGGATGTTTTTTTTTGATAACTACATATCTGTTTTTCATTCAATGGAAGAAATGGCATACAATGAAGGTAAGAGTTATAATATTGATACTTCTTCAAAAGCTTCATGTTTTTTAAATCTTATGACTAATTTTTCTTTTATTGTAAGTTTAGTTTTAACCAAACAAATAATGGACTATTTATATGCCATCACTGTTGTTCTTCAAACTAAAGCGTTTGATATATCACAACAGTGTAATGAAATAAATTGTTTAAAAACTTAAATTTTAGATTAAAAAAAAAAATATTGATGTCTATCATAACGAATGGTACTTAATTGCTTTTGATCTAGCTAAGACTCTTGATGTTTCAGAAGTTAAACCAAGGCTCTGTGGCAGACAAATTTATAGAGATAATTATCCCTCTGACAAAGTTTTAGATTTTTTCAAATATTCCATCACATCTCCTCTTCTAGATCATTTAATTAATGAATTAGAAGATAGATTTGATATAGGTGATATGGTTGTTTACAAAGGTTTATCTGTTATTCCTGCAACTGTTGTAAAAAGAAAATAAAGAAAAATGTTTTTGGAAGTTAGATTTTATGGAATTTTCGCATTTTTATATATCGGATATGCCTCATCCTACATCAATTCATGCTGAATTAGATTTGTCGGAAACATTTTGGAACAATCAATCTGTGATCCCATCCACTATTACAGAAACTTTAAAATCTATTGATATGAGGGGTTTCCCAAACATTAGGGAAGGTTTTTTAATAATGGGAACAATTCCAATTACTATATGTGAATGCGAGAGGAGCATTTCTGTTATACGCAGACTGAAAACTTATATGCGAAGCCGCATGACAGAGTCATGATTTAATTCTTTAGCTCTGATGTCCATTCATCAAGAAATAATTCCTGATGTAGAAAGAGTTTTGAATATTTTTTCTGTTTAAGGGGACCGACGCTTAGAGTTGGTTTTTACCTAATATTAATTTATTAATTTCTTTTTTATTTATTTACTATATTCTTGTATTTTAGTTTGTTTTATATTTAAGTTTATTTTATATTTCATGAAAACTAGAAAAAACATAATAAAAAATTAAAAAAAAAAAACTTAAAAAAAAAAAATTGGCCTAACTGCCTATCAAGAAAAGGAAAGAATCCAGAAATGGAGGGCTAACCTAACGCAAAAATATTAATACTTTACATAAACTGCCTTTCAAGAAAAGGAAAAAATCCAGAAAGGGATGGCTAACCTAAGGTAATAATATTAATAATTTACATTAACTGCCTATCAAGAAGAGGTAAGAACCCAGAAATGGAGGACTAACCTAAGGCAACAATACAATTACTTTACACAAACTGCATATCAAGAAAAAGAAAGAATCCAGAAATGGAGGGCTAACCTAAGGCAACAATACAATTACTTTACACTAACTGCCTATCAAGAAAAGGAAAAAATCCAGAAATGGAGGGCTAACCTTAGGCCACATGACAGTTTACAGATGAAGTGCAAAGTCCTATGGCTTACCTTCTCGGTGGTGCACTTCGTTAAATAGGTTAGACAAGTAAAAAATGTCTAATTTATGAACAGAATAGCCAAGGCAATATTGTTGTTAGTTTTGTTTTATATGGGTAATTGAGAACAATGCCCGGTAAGTAATAATAAAGTACTGATGCCGCTTTGAACTCCCCCCCCCCCTCGCTAGCCCGGGGAAAGGGCTTACAAAAAAAATATTGCAAACTATTTTGGCAACTTGAAAAAAAGCAGGCAACACCCACAAAATATCCTGCATCCGCCCCTGTGTGTATATATATATATATATATATATATATATATATATATATATATATATATATATATATATATATATATATATATATATATATATATACATATATATATATATATATATATATATATATATATATATATATATATATATATATATATATATATATATATATATATATATATATATATATATATATATATTTTTTTTTTTTTTTTTTTTTCTCAATAATTGAGAAAAATTTAAAACTCAGAACAAAATCAACAGTGTATAACTTTTAAAAATATAAAAAAATAGCAATATAAAACTTCAAACATAAAACAAAAAAAACTTTTTTAAAAATAGCAATAAAAAAAGTTTTTTATTGCTATTTTTTTATATTTTTAAAAGTTATACACTGTTGATTTTGTTCTGAGTTTTAAATTTTTCTCAATAGAAATATATTAGAAATGCTTCTCTGTGTATTATGTGGAAGTGACATATCTACTTCTGGTGTACTGTGTGTTCTATGCAACAAAATTATAGACATCAAATGCCAAGGAGGTACTATATGGGATGAAAATATAGTTTGTAAAGCATGTGCAGGTATAAATACTATTTATGAATATTATATATCGTAGGCACTTAAACATTTTTTTCAAGTTTTCTGAAAAACTATAAAACCATAATAGTTAGATAGAGTTTTAAATTCTCTTTAAAATGGTACCAAACATGTTAATTTATGATAAGTTGAAAAAGATTTATAGAACTTAAAACCATTGAAAATGATGACAAAAATATATATGAAAATTCTGCTATTTTATGTGATCAAAATTTTTTAAACTTTAATAACTTTTTGAAATTAGGAGCATTAGTAATATTTCTGACATAAAATGCAAGTAATCAAGGAGCTATTCATAAAATATCACATAGCAAGGCAAAGTAAGTGAGCCAGGGAAGGGGGAGGAATCACATATGACAGACAGGGGGGTTGAAAAAAATTACAAATTGTTTTTTACAAATAAACCAACAATTTTAACTCAATGCGGGAGTAAAATACAATTGAAAAAAAGGGGGAGGGTGTTCTGCATACCTCCCCCCCCATCCTAGCAAAGGGAAGGAAGGGGAGATGGACAAAAAAAACAAACATGAAAAATGTATTTTTTAAAATAAATAATGACCTAACAAAATAGTAGCTTGTATAAAATAAACATTTTATGTTAAATTCAAAATAACAAGACAACAAAAAACCAAATCTCCCAAAACCATGTCTGTCAAGATAATATTTAAATTTAGTTTAAAATCCTCTGCATCTTCCTCAAGTTCATTTGTTTTCAAATAAACTACCAGAAAAGTACATAATTTATCTGAGGTATTCTTTGGACAAGACACTTTCAGAATTTTACCTCTAAACAAAACATCAGAATTAGACACATTCCAGACATGCTCAATCTCCATGCCTTCATGGGACTTAAAATTTTCTTCAAAGAATTTGTGTAGCATGTCTCATTGGTGTCCATTTACAGAATCAAAAAGTTTATCATCCGCCGTCATGCCTTCTATTAAACCCTGATTTATTTCCTTGCCTAGTTTATTTCTGCTTTTCATGTCTCTTTTCTGCCCTTTTTCTTTTATACGTTCAATCAAGACCTTTTCATTTCTCAGGTACCTTTCTTTGCCAGTTTGTCTTGCATGAACACCTTTTTTAATGCAAACTACTTTTTCTCTGTCTTCCAAAGTTTTAGTAAGAAGCCAATCCACAGAGTGATTAGCCTTAACTTTACAGACGCTGTCAATAAAAGTTATTTCTGCATTTGGTGCTCTTTAAACCAAAGAATCTACTTTGCCAAGCGTTCTCTCTGCCCTTATTTTATAAAGGGGTGCGCTTGTAGCTTGCATCTTTAATTCATTTGATGGATTGGCCAAAGGACCAATTAAATAGTGTGATAACTGGCGAGACATGACTGCTAAGGATGACCGAGACAAAAGTTCAATGCATATATTGAGGTTATCTAACATGCTGCAATTTGTTACGCGTTGCATTTTAAGCGTGATTTCTTCCAGCAAAGGGTGACCAAATGCATCCGACTGAGTTGTGAGGAAAATATTTGGTTCCCCCTCAGCACGTTTCACAAAATCCAAAGCAACTTTGAGATAAGCAACCTGAAAAAATATGGAAAGTCAATAAACTATAATAAATATAAAAATAATAATATAAAATAACTATTTGTATACGGTATATATATATATATATATATATATATATATATATATATATATATATATATATATATATATATATATATATATATATATATATATATATATAATATATATATATATATATATATATATATATATATATATATATATATATATATATATATATTTATATATATATATATATATATATATATATATATATATATATATATATATATATATATATATATATATATATATATTACAATACCATGTCAAAATGATTCGGCTTGGTTTCCTCTGAATAGAAAATGGCCATCCACGGTCCAGTCAAAAGTTTTCCTAAAAGACCAAGTGCCTGCAAGTGGATGCAAATTGAGGGATTTTTTAAATCTCCTAATACAGAAGTCCTGAGTGATGTTTGATTATTGCAGCACTTCTCAAGATAGTTTATTAACAAATCTCTATACAAAAATACAACTCCAGCCATATGGAAAATGATATGAAGTCTATTTCCAATATAGTGAGGAAAAATCCCACAGGACAGTTTGTGACCCTTTAAGAAGAGCTTGAAGCCAGATGGATCTCTTTTCTCTTTGTATCTGAAGATATATATACATATAAATTTTTATATTTGAAGCTTTTATTAAAACATCAAGCATTTAATGCATTTTTACATTATATTTCATAAATACAATTTTTTTTATAGTACAAAAATCATTTTAAAATGTACGAAGTTGTAAGAACTTAACCGTACTTTACCTTAACTTTGAAATGCTTTTTTTTTAAAACACCTTGAGCAATCTTTGTCTGTTCTTGTTTTTAATGGAGAAACATGAATTGGTGTTATGGGTTGAACAACTATTATTGATCTACTGACTGCAGGTAGTAAATCAGGAGTAAATGGTTGTGGTCCAGGAAATCTTAATTGTTTTGAAAGGTAAACTCCAATTAATGACCAATTTCTATATATTTTCTTTTTCAGCATACTTATGTTATTATTCATACGAATAACTGATGTTCTTAGAGAGCGTTTATTATGCTTGCAGGGTGGTTAGAATTAGAGTGGATGTACCTTATTTGATTATCAGGTTTTAATAAGGTACATCCACTCTAATTCTAACCACCCTGCAAGCATAATAAACGCAATCCCTCGCAATATTGAACAAAGATTATTTTCCATGTCAATTAATGAAATATTCTTCGAAAAGGCTTAAAAAAATTGGGATACAAATCGAACCTTACCTAACAACCACATATAATCTAAAGTCAAAATTAACCAAAAAAGCAACTTAAACGTAATATTATTTGGTATAACCCTCCGTTCAGTTTAAACGTCAAAACAAAAATAGGAAACCGTTTTCTAGCCCTTATTGACTTACATTTTCCAGCCGGGCACAAGCTACATAAAATATTCAATCGAAATTCTATTAAGATTAGCTACAGTTGCATGCCTAACTCAAAATCTATCATAAATTAAAAACCAACAAATGTAACTGCGTAGATAAGACATTTAGCCCTTTGAACAATAATTGTTTATCTAACAATATTGTCTACCAAGCAACCGTAAGTTCCAGTCATCATGATCCTAATAAAAAAGTATATTTTGGCATTAGTAATACACCATTTAAACTAAGATACGCAAACCATCTCAAATCATTTACACCAGTTAAATATAGAAATGACACAGAACTATCTAAGGAGGTATGGAACTTAAAAGACCAAAATAATAGGCAAATTGTAGAATGGAAAATTGTCAAACGTTGTAAACCTTACAATCTAGCAACAAAAATATGCCACCTTTGTCTCTACAAAAAATATGTAATTTTATCACATAATGGAAAAAACCTACTGAATAAAAAAAACGAAATCGTATCTCAGTGTCGACATTCAAAAAAATTCCTCTTATCTTTATTTGACACAGGGGACTAATTAAACTATAACGGCTTTTTGTTTTTTGTTTTTTGATTCGTTTTTTACGTAGATTTGTTTATAACGTCAGATGTCATTCTACAGTAATTTTTACGTTTTTGTAACGGTTTGTTTACGTTTTTTGTTTGTATTATCGGCTGATGATTGCCTTCGGGCATGAAACTTTAAGTCCCGCTAATCAGTTGTTTTTATTCATCTAAATATAATTATATATAGCTATATTATTCAGTAATATTGAGCACTGTAACACGTACAAGAGACTTCGTTATATTACGTCAAAATACTTAACCTCGAATATATTCTATATATCGAAATCTATACAAATATATATATATATATATATATATATATATATATATATATATATATATATATATATATATATATTCTTGAGTATATATATATATATATATATATATATATATATATATATATATATATATATATATATATATATATATATATATATATATATATATATATATATATATAATATATAATATATAATATATAATATATAATATATTATATATATATATATATATATATATATATATATATATATATATATATATATATATATGTATAAATATAAATATATGTATACATATATATATATATATATATATATATATATATATATATATATATATATATATATATATATATATATATATATATATATATATATATATATATATATATATATATATATATATATATATGAGTGAAAAATATCAAAAATGTGACATGTTACATTCAATACAATTCAATCACTATATTTTACAAATCATTTATACAACTTAAATTAAGTTGAAAAATGTAAATTATTTGTGTATTATGTCTTAATACACAAATAATTTACATTTTGATTTAGTTATAAGATGTAACTGCATCATAAATAAAAAATTAATGAAATAATAACATCAAAAATAAATGATGCATAGATACGAAATTTTTTTGAAGTCAAAACATGGTAACTGGCGGAGCTCATAACTTTGTAGGGACAAAATTATATACAAAAAGGGAATATAAATAATAAACTAGATACATTGAAGTTTATGACAATTCAAAAACATCTTTGAGATTTTAGATATTTATAAAAATATTCAACTTAGAAAACTGACCTTTTATTGAGTCTATATATCTCGTCAAAAATCCTTACTACTAAAAAAAATTGAGTAACCGTTAAGAAGAGCTTAATCTCCTCTCTGTAACGGAATCGGATGCGGATCATTGGTACCACACAATCAACTACACCATCTGTTGAACCGGACAACACTTTAAGCTTACGCAACGCAACTCACACAAAAATTCTTAGGAAAAAACAACGAAATTTTTGCACGTCCGCGCAATCGATATTGAAGTGCCTATATATAGACAGTTTCTATCTATAAAAATAAAAACTGTTTTGACTGAAACAGTTTTTATTTCTCATTTGAGTTGTCCGCTTAAATAATCAATCGTCTGGTGTAAAAGTTTTTTTTTTGCATTTTTCTCTGGTGAAACTAATGATATTTTAAAAATATTAACTTATGCAAAGCTTTGTACTTTGTTTTTAAGGACCAAATTATTATAAGTTTGTTGATAAAAAACTATAAAAAACAAAACAAAAAACTTACGACTGCAAAAGTAATAACACTTTTGACTCTAACTGTATTATAAAAAATATAAACTATAATAGTGTTATAACTTTTAAAGTTTATTCTTTGTTCTAACAACATTAGGAATTTAAAACTTTAAAACAAGTAGATAAGCATCTAGTAAATATAAAGTGAATATTCAAATATTATTAAAAACTGTAGGAAATTTTACAAATACTTAAACAACTTTAAAGCTCTTTGGTCATCCTGGCGGGCTTCTGACAGACATTTTTGTTCAAAAATTTCAGTCGCTCTTGAAGAAAACGAGTTGTCCTGTGCTATCGGAGGACCATGAGGGTACACCACTGATGTGTATATATAAATAAATATATATATATATATATATATATATATATATATATATATATATATATATATATATATATATATATATATATATATATATATATATATATATATATATATATATATATATATATATATATATATATATATTTATATATATATATATATATATATATATATATATATATATATATATATATATATATATATATATATATATATATATATATATATATATATATATATATATATATATATATATATATATATATATATATATATATATATATATATATATATATATATATATATATATATATATATATATATATATATATATATATATATATATATATATATATATATATATATATATATATATATATATATATATTAGGTACGCGAATATCGCGATTTACGGAACCGATTTTTATGCTAAAATTTTGGTTCTCGTTTTTTTAACTCATTTTTCAAGCAGCGTGAGGCAGACGTAGTTTTGTGGAGTTTCTTTTTAGAAACAGATATACACATAGATACTTTTTGGAAAGAAGAAAAGCTAATCTTGTTTTATTTAATAAATTTATGTATTGTTATTACACTTTTTTGTCGATTATTTTGCTTCTGAATATTTGGTTGATGTTCTCACATGAATTTGTAGTAGAGGAAATGTTGATCCGGTTTGTTTTTTATTTAGACAATTTTCTAGATGCATTTTCTATGCACATGCCGAACTTCAACGAAAAATAATTGGTAGCAGATAGTTTAAAATGTGTTATATTACTTTTATGTATGGTTATCCAACATTTTTTCTGTATTATTTTGCTTACAATATTGCATGAAAATTTTGTCCCTGTTCTCACATTAATTTGTTGTCGAAGGAATGTTGATCCGGCTTTTTTTTTTAGTTTTCCTACATTTTACATGCATTTTCTTAGCACCTGCCAAAAATCAACGAAAAATAATTGGTAGCAGATAGTATACTTAGTGTTGGACTTTTGGTACATAATTTTGATTTTTCTGTTGTTTTTTTCGTTAAGCTTAATACAGGGGTGGATAGAGTTTACAAAACAGGGGTGAATAGACTTTACAAAAAAAGTAACAAATCCTAATATCGTATTATTTTGATTTTTATTATTAGATTAAAATAAAAAATGAATTCAGTTTTATTGAATCTATAACAGATAGTAAGTTTAATTTTTTTTTATAATAATATCAAAAATAACTATTTAAAATCAAAAAATATTCATAAATCATTTATGAATAATGTTAGCTTGTTGTTTATTAATATATTTTCTTTACATTTTCACTGTTAGTTTTTATTATGTTAATACAGTTGTTGCATCTTCCACAGAATTATGATTTCTTTTTTTTCATAGTGTTTTGTTGTAATTATACACTTTTTTTTTTGTTATTTTTAGTTCAATCTACCCAGCCTATTTTATTAATTTTTGTTACTTTTTTTCTTTTTAGCAACATCTTCATCTGCAATGAGTAGTAAGTTTAGCAATTATTAACTTTTAATTTTTGCATTTCTTGACACTTCAAATTTATTTTTCATTAAAACTTTTTAGCTCTAATTCCATCCTCAATTGCATTAAGTGGTAAGCTTAAAAATATTTTTATTGCATCCTTCAAAAAACCTGTTCATGTATATATTTCGGATCAATTGCAATATTTTTTATTACACTTTTTTTTAACTTAGTTCCATCTACATCTGCAATAATTGGTATGTTTACAAACTTTCACTTTTCAATACGTTTATGCGTTTCTTTGCAATCACAATATTTATTTTTATTTCAACTTTGTCAACCTTTAGTTACATCTTCAGCTGCTACAAGTGGTAAGTTTATAAACTATTATTTTCTAATATGTGTATGCATAATATACATGTGTAAAAGTATTGTTTCTAATATGTGTATGCATATCTTATCGATGGCAAGTAAATTGTAATTTTATTTTTAAAAAATTTTACCTTTAGTCCCACAACCTCCACAACAACTACAGATTTAGGGTCCAGCACCCTGGACCGATTAGTAAACGGTCATTTTTGCGGTGGGTCCGGAAAAGAGGGAATGATGGTGAATCATTCCGCTGGGCCTATCATTCTCCTCACAGAGGTGCTGGGAGCTACAGCAGAAGAGGAAGCCGTGGAGGTGGTTGTGGGCAAAGACGGAATGGTGGCGGCCTTGTCGTGAATGGTGGTATCCACTATTACTAGGCGCGACCATGCCTGTTTTTTTTTCAAATAATTATATAACATTATCAAGTTTGTTTTCCATTTTTTCCTAATTTTAACAATTATTAACATTTAATTTATTTATTTTAAATCTTCACAAAATGATTTAAAAACGAAGCATTGACAGGTGTAATAGTTTGCAAGGGATCTATTTTGTATGTTTTCAATGTGATTAAAAGTTGTAGTGTAGAAAGTATTAAAGTTGTAACTAAAAATAATTATAGAATTTTTAATGCGTTTAGAACTTTTAGAGGTTTTGAGATTTTGAGGTTTTCTTATAGCCCATATTAAATGTAGTTTCTAATTTATATGTAATTTTTTAATGAGTTAATAAATGTTAAATATCTTTTGCATACCTAATTACTATTCTATATTTTATTTTAATTTATATACTGCTTTTTTGAGTTAAGAAATATTATTTGATTTTAGACCAGTTTAATTGTTTGATTTTAAACCAGTTTAACTTATGTTTACAGTTCCTAAATATTATATTTACGTAACCATTACTTGTTTGTAGAAGGTATGTATGAGATTTTTTTTTACATGTTTTATTATAATGTTATTAATAATTAACAAATTTTTATATATTGTTTGTTTACTTTTTAAAAAATTTAATTAAAGCTATGGTATATTAACTCTTTGTATATATATATATATATATATATATATATATATATATATATATATATATATATATATATATATATATATATATATATATATATATATATATATATATATATATATATATATATATATATATATTTATACATATATATACATATATCTATATATATGTATATATATATATATATATATATATATATATATATATATATATATATATATATATATATATATACATATATATACATATATATATATATATATATATATATATATATATATATATATATATATATATATATATGTATATATATATATACAAAGATATATATATATATATATATATATATAAACATATATATATATATATATATATATATATATATATATATATATATATATATATATATATATATATATATATATATGTATATATATATATACAAAGATATATATATATATATATATATATATATAAACATATATATATATATATATATATATATATATATATATATATATATATATATATATATATATATATATATATATATATATATATATAAAGAGTTAATATACCATATATATATATATATATATATATATATATATATATATATATATATATATATATATATATATATATATATATATATATATATATATATATATATATATATATATATATATATATATATATATATATATATAAAGAGTTAATATACCATATATATATATATATATATATATATATATATATATATATATATATATATATATATATATATATATATATATATATATATATATATATATATATATATATATATATATATATATTAGTGCTGGGCAACGATTAAATATTTTAATCGCGATTAATCGCATGATTTTTTGCGATTAATCGCGATTAATCGCAGAAATACGAAAAATTCAATAATAAAACCGCAAGTAGTATATATATAGCGTAAATTTATTTTTTCATAGTTAAATTAACATAACTTTTGGTTTGTCAAAACTTTAAACAATTTTATCCATTTTCCCAACTTTACTTACTCATCTGCACCAAGCCAGTTACTAAGACAAACAAGGTAATTCACATTTTCAGATGATAAAGAAACTCTCTTCTTTTGTACAATATGACCAGCAAGAGAAAACAATCTTTCACAAGGAACAGATGTTGCAGGTGTTGCCAAGTACTTCTGTGCAATTGAGGCCAGCCTGTTGTGTGAGCCTGCATGTTTGGACCACCACTGTAATGGACAGGCCTCTGTACTGATGGTGGGCTCTGCTTTGTACCGACGCACACCGTTTTCAATTGAGTCTTCCTCTTGTTTAGAATCAGACTCTGATGAAGCAACCAATAGAGCAAATTTTCTCTTTGATGGCTTTGATGTTGCTGCTTCCACAGGTTCATCTGCAATAACCCTCTGTTCCTTGAGTAAGTTAGTGATTGAGACCTACACATCACCTCTCTCAACTCTGGGTATACACTTGAGGTCTTTGAATCTCGGGTCCAATGCGGTTGCAATCTTTAGATATGCAATGTTGGCATTTTCCTTGCGTGTTTCCAGATCTATTCTGAACATAGATTTGAATTTGACTACATAGACCGGGTCATCATCTGAGCTCTCCATCACCCGAGAGAGATGGCATAAAGCAGGCAGAACCACAGAGCATGAAACGTACTTTTCTCCACCCAGAAGTTCAGTCACATACCTGCAAAAAAATAAAACCCATTTCACTCAAATGTTTTGCATTCACTTATACACACAAAAAGTGTTCTCATGTTCATGCTTACGCACAAATACAGACACATCAATTCTCTCACAAGCAATCAAACCAGTCAGTAAGAAATATATGATGTAAAGTATACCTGCAGGGTTCTAGGAGCTTTTCCAACCTCTGCAATTTGTCCATTTCAGCTGGAGTTGGCATAGCAACTTTTGTGTTGTGTGTGGTGAGGACATCGCTTAGTGGCTGTTCGTTTCTGCGAACACTTTTTATCATGTCCAGAGTCGAGTTCCATCTGGTTGGAATGTCTTGTATAAGCGACTCCTTCTTTTGTCCAAGCTCAATTTGTTTTTTTTCTAATTCTGCAGCACTTGCTGGACTGTGTTTAAAATGGCCCACCACCTTTCTGCATTTAGCCAGGGCATTGTCAAACGCGCTGTTGTGCAAAGATACTGAGACAGAACGCTGAAGACTGTGAGCGACACAAGGGACGCGTTCAAAAGGCAGATGTCTTGCAGCAGCGACAATATTTCTAGCACAATCTGTGCTAAGTGTGCTGACTTTATTTAAAATGTCCCACTGCTGTGCAACATGAATGAAATGTTCTGCGCACGTTTCAGCAAAATGTCTTTCTTGTGTCTTCATTACTGTCAAAGCATGTGAATGCAGTTTCCATTGTTCATCAATGTAATGCACAGTTACTCCGAGATAATTATGGTTACCCAGCGATGTCCAGTAGTCTCCGGTGAGGGCAACAGTTTGTGCACGTTGTAATGCCGTTGCCTTTATAGTTCTCTCGTTTTCATACAGTTCATGTATTTTTCTTACAATGGTGCGTCTTGGCGGAGGCTCATACGTGCTGTCATTCGTCGCGATCCGAATAACATTCTTCAAACCGACATCTTCCACAATACTAGTTGGCCTGCAATTTGTAGCTACCCACTTTGCAATGGCATTTGTTATCTTGTCTTTCATTTGTTTCTCTGTAGTTCTCCCTCGTGCTGCATCTAACGTAGTCTGCCGAAGGTTTCCTCCACTGTTTGTTTGGGTGGATGATTTGTTAGCATCAACGGTGTGCATTGCATTTTTTTTTTTTTTTTTTTTGTTTTTACATTTGCATTCACTCCCAACAAGGCTGCAAGCAACCACTTTTAAGTTGGGAGTTACTAGGAAAAAAAAGAACAGAGTTATAGAGCAAGGAAACGGTTGACAGAAGACTTGAAAAGTTAAAAGTTGTATGAGTCAGGAAAACATAAAGATGGGAGAGAGTTCCAACGGATTGAAGTGCGGGGAAAAAAACTAGATGAATAAAAGTTTTTAGAGCATGCAGGGACAGATACAGTAAACAAATGAGACTTAGCTGAATGACAAGTAAAACGAAAATGAATTTTAGTTGATGGAACTAGAGATGATAACTTCTTTAAGCAGTGACCATGATAGTATTTGTAGAAAAGAGAAAGAGATGCAACTTTACGAAGATGGGAAAGAGGTTCAAGCTTAGCAGATAGTCCAGGTCCAACAACGTTTACAATGCGTTTTTGGACTTTGTCAAGAAGAGAAAGTGAATCGTTAGAAGAACCAGCCCAAATATGACAACAGTATTCCATACAGGGACGAATAAGAGATTTGTAGAGGTAGAGAATGGAATCAGAAGTAAGAAAATGGCGAGCACGATAAAGAGAAGCAACCTTAGCAGAAGCTAATTTAGCAATCGATTGTATATATGGTTTCCATGAAAGGTCAGTAGTAAGGGATAATCCAAGAAGACGTAAAGAGGAGGACTCAGTAAGAGGATTGCCATTCATTAGTATAGGAATGTTAACCATATTACGGTAGTTGTTTGCAGTAAGCAACTGGGTTTTTTTTAGAGTTGAAATTCACAAACCACTGTGAACCCCAATCTATTACTAAAGTGAGATCAGATTCAAGATCAGCTGCTTGTTCTAAGCGATCGAAAAAAGAAGACTTTTTGTCAAGACAGGAGTATAAAGTTGAGTCATCAGCAAAAAGAGCTACTTTAGATGAAAGGTTGTTAGGAATTTCGTTTATGTAGATAAGAAACAAAACAGGGCCCAGGATCGAACCTTGGGGAACCCCAGATGTTACTGGAAATAAAGAAGAGTGTTGGCCTTCAAAGATGACTTTAATAAACCGGTCAGAAAGAAATGATTTGATAATCTCAAAAACTTTCCCAGAAACACCATATGAAGCAAGCTTATGGAGAAGACCAGCATGCCAAACTTTGTCAAAAGCTTTAGATATGTCAAGAGCAATAGCCCTAGCCTCACCGCCTCCATCTAATGCACGATAAAATCTTTCAGTTACAGCAGTTAGCAAGTCGGCCGTAGAGCGAGAGGATCGAAAACCGTATTGATTGTCTGACAGTAGTTTATTTGACTAAAGATGAGATGTGAGGAATTTGTTGATCAAAGACTCAAAGACCTTGCTAATAACAGAAAGAAGACTGATCGGACGATAATTAGAGGGGTCAGAATTTTCTCCAGAGTTTTTGAATATTGGAACCACAGATGCCATTTTCCAACAAGCAGGAAAACAAGACTCATTCAAACACTTGTTAAATAGTTTAGAGAGAATTGAAGAAAGTTCTGGAGAACAATTCTGCAAGACTGTGACAGGAATGTTGTCTGGACCACAAGCTGTAGACGAGTTTAATTGAGATATGACTTTAGCAATAGAAGCCGGAGTGATTTGAATGTCTAGCAATGGGTCAACCTGTTTGACTAGAATGGAAGGAAGAGAATGTCCATAAGATTCAAGAGTGGAATTAGAAGAAAAGTTCTTTGCAAATAGTTCTGCCTTATCCTTGGGAGAGGTAATAAGATCAGTCCCATGAATGAGTGATGGAATGCTAGATCTACCCTTGTTAATAATGCTGTTGAAGATTTTCCAAAAGTCTTTAGAGCCTAACTTCTGCGATAAGATGCGAGATTTAGTGAACTGAGAATAATGGAGTTTAGCATCAGAAAGCACCTTTTTACATCGATTTCTTGCAATAATAAATAGCCGTTTGTTCTCAAGAGAGTTGTTCTTTTGAAAAAGATGAAAAAAAATGATTACGATTGGATATAGCAGCCGCACAAGAAGGAGAAAACCATGGAGTAGAATGAGGCTTGACTTGAAACCGACGCGAAGGAATAAAAGCTTCCATTCCAGCCTGAATCCAGGAGGTTACGTAGGAGGCGCATTTGTCAGCTGAGAGAGAAAAAACATCAGCCTTAGGACCATCACGAAGAAAATCACGAAAGGAATCTCAGTCAGCTTTAGGGTAGTAGTAGGTGGTGCGATGATAAGGTGAGCCCAAAAAAGAAGTACGAGAAGAAAGATTTATAGAGATCATTGCATGGTCAAAACCACCTAAGGGAGAAAAGGGAGAAACTGAACATAAGCTAGGGTCAGAGACAAGACATAAGTCAAGGAGTGAAGGTAAATGATTAGGGTTGTCAGGAAAACGAGTCACAAAGTTAACTATCTGAGTAAGAGATTGAGAAACACAGAAGTTAAAGGCTTTAGTGCCAGCAGGATCAGTGGTGATAGAACCAAGCCATTCAGTGTGATGGGCATTAAAATCACCAGCAACAACAATATTGGCAGAGGGGTAAAGAGAGAGGGCATGGTCAATTTGATCAGAGATAACATCTAAGAGAGTGCAATCATGGGAAGAAGGAGAACGATAAAGAACAAAGAGAAGGGTGATAGAGTGAAGAGGTGCTAGGCAAAAGCACATAAAAGAATGGTCAAAGGATTCGAATCTGATTTCACGACAAATAGGGGAATTAATGCGTATTTATACCCCTAAACCTAGCATGTGACTATTGTAGTCTTTACGAATCAAAGGATAGTAGCCATCAACACTGACATCTGAAGAAGAAATTGCAAAATTTAAATTTGTTTCACTGAGTGCAAGCAAGTCTGGTGAATTTTGCAGGAGGTAAGATTCAACTGATGGAAAGTTGCTTCGTAGACCGCGAATATTTGTAAAAGATATATTAAAATATTTGGTGGGGATGGTTTTTTATGTTTTAAATTTTTGGTTACTTTGGTAATGATTTGGGTTTAATGAGAACTTGACTCATTCATAGATAGAGCACAGCCTCCTTATCAATGAGCTATGCAGTTGTCTCAGTCCTGTTAATTAACCCTAAGCCGTGACATAGGGCTCCTTATGTGGCCTTGACAATGCACACCAAAAGCATTAACAGGGACAACATCCATGCGCAACATGGCACTGTTAATACTCTGATATTTTGCAGCTGTTGATGGAATCAGCCTCTCTGAGAGCTACCACAGAGTTCGGGAAACCTTACTACCAGCCGGCCTCAGAACCATTAAACAGAGTTTTAGAGCTGTACCCTCATATGGAGATAACAGGAAGAGCTGCATAGCCATTATCAAAAAGGCATAAGCAAAATTCTATGAGTAGAGTCAAGGAGATCCAGCATTCATTATCCTAGGCAGGAAACAATGTAATGCAGGTTACATCTACGCCAGCCTAATAGATGAAGAAGGGGTTTGAGGCTGGTTAGCAGAATTTTTCTGCTTACCCCTAAAGTCTTTGCCTAGGAGGCCTTCTACAAGACAGTAGGTGAATGCAGTTAACATCTGCCCAAGATGAGTATTTTTATCGAGACACCATCTCTAGCCTTTATTCAACCAAGAGCCCCAAGGCAGGGGATGTTTAGCTGGATGCAGTTAACATCTGCCCAAGATGAGTGTTTTTATCGAGACACCATCTCTAGCCTTTACTCAACCAAGAGCCTTAAGGCAGGGGAATTTTTAGTCGGAGTTTATTTCTCCTAGCCTTTGTATAAGAAGAGCACACTCTGCAAGGCAGGAGGGCTTGTGGCAGGTGGTACTGGGTTACGTGATACCAGTAGCAAGATTGATCTCGATTATCCTGACCTGACCTGGAGTAGTTAAAAGGAGTTACTTCCCGCAACAGTACTTTGAGAAAACCAGGCATGACATTTTGGAAGTGCATTAGGAAAAACACTGCATCTAACAAAATACATGAGTCTAAGGTGAGTGTAGGTTTTGTAGTTGGAGTAAGTAGTTCATTACTGAGCTCACGCTGCATTAAAGTATAAACAGAACACAAACAAACATAAACATAAATCAACTTACGGGTGAGTCAACACTGCGCCAGAGGTTCAGACAGAACACAAACATACATAAAAAACATAAAGTAACATACGGGTGAGCGAACACCGCGCCAGAGGTTCAAACAGAACACAAACATACATTAAAAACATAAAAAACATAAACAAAAACATAAAGTAACTTACGGGTGAGCGAACACCGCGCCAGAGGTTCAGACAGAACACAGACATACATAAAGAACATAAAGTAACTTACGGGTGAGCTACCACCGCGCCAGAGGTTCAGACAGAACACAAACATACATATAACGTAGATTACAGGTGAGCTAATACAGTAACTAAGGCACCTCCAACTATGTGAGAAAAAAAAAAATTACTATAGGCATGACTGATATAAAATAGTTCTGATGACAGGAAGAACACTCCTTCCAGCCTTTGCTTAGAAAGCAAATCCTGCAAGGCAGCAAAACATGGAACAGGTTGCACTGGGTTACATGTTACCAGTAGCAGGATGATCATGAAGACCATATTCCTGACCTGACAATAAGTGATACTTCAAACTTGAAGTACTCCGATGATAAGAAAATTCCGCCTTGCAGTGTTTACAAATAGCTTTAGTTCTATCTACTCCTTGTTGAAGAGGTTTAAAATAAAAGTGTCCGTTTAAAATTTCGGTACCTTTTTCCATTTTTAAAATATTTCTTAATTTACTTACTGCTTGTTGTTTGAGCATAAGCAATAAGATAAATACGCACGAAAGTTTCAATTCTTTTATGATTCGATTATTATCGAATTATAAATAATTAAATTATAATTCAATTATTACATAATTTTGAAACAATACAAAATAAATAAACAAAACTATAAATAAACATAAAAATACAAAATGCAAAATAACTTTTTCAATGTATTAATACTAATATAAATTAATTTAATAATAATTATAAGCAATAATAAGCAAAAAATATAAAATGAGAAACGAAAACTTTGACAGACAGTTTCACAAAAGAAAAATAAAGTTAAGCTTGTGAATCTTAAAAAAAAACGAGCGGCAGAAACTCATAATGAAGTCATTGTGAAGACTAATAGGTGGAAAAAAATATTTCATAAAAACTTAGCAAAAAAATATATTTTTTTACAATAATAAAATCTGGAGATTAATTTTTTAATTTAAATTTAATAGTTCTGTAAACTAAAGATTGACAGGTCTGTTTTGATGAATTTTGTGCAGCCCTGTCACTTTTTAGTTTAATGAACTATTAAATTTAAATTAAAAAGTTTACTTTTCATTTTTTAGACTTTCAAAATAAAAAGTACGTTAACGCGCGATAAAATTATTGTCGGCGTTAATTAATTAATGCGTAACGCGATAATAACGCGTTAACTTGCCCAGCCCTAATATATATATATATATATATATATATATATATATATATATATATATATATATATATATATATATATATATATATATATATATATATATATATATATATATATATATATATATATATATATATATATATATATATATGGTATATTAACTCTTTATATATTTACCTTCACGTATTGTATTGGTGTCTATTGTTAATCCCCTCACTAATCTGGTAAAATAATCTTGAATACTAATTTCTCTTTTTAAATAAACTCAGTTTAAAACCATTTTTCAAATATCTTTTAACATTTTTTTTTTAGCTTGGAGAAGACTGAGAGGAAGGGCAGAGGGGCGTTAAGGGTCGCATCGTCCCGCCCTTATTTTCAGTTTATGCACCACTGTATATGCTGCTACGTAAAAAAATATATTTTAAACTTTTTAACACAAAATATAAAACTTTAAAAAGTTGTTTTTTAGGTTCAAATATTTATAAGATAGTAACATTTCGTTACGAGTGCGTTAAAACGTAACAAAGACATCCACCCTTTAATCTAAAATATACTACTAATATTTGGAAATGTAATGGAAGCAAATTAGAACAACTTTATGTGTATAAAGATAACAAATTTTATCAGAAAAATACTCTTTCGTGTGAAAAACTTGCATTTTTTTAAGGTTACGATGGTGTTCCGATACCCCCTCTGGCCCTCTAGACACCCCTTTTATCTATAAAACTATCTGAAATTTTAGCCTACTATTACATCTATCTTTTGATACCAAGGTATAGGCATTTAAATAAGATTTGACAAAGTTATAACAATTTCAGTGAAAAATAAATAAATTTTGGAACCAGTTTCTTCAAGAAATCCATATATCGAAAATTTGCTACTAAAAACGTCATAACTTTTTTTTTATAAATTTTTCACCATTAAAATACTTTATTGAAGGGCTTTTTAATGATATATAACATTCTAGTATATGCTCAATTAAAAAAAATATATATATATATATATATATATATATATATATATATATATATATATATATATATATATATATATATATATATATATATATATATATATATATATATATATATATATATATATATTATAAGTTAGTAGATCATACTTCTCTTGGACAGTGCAGAGATTTCCGAGATGGCGGACACTTTTTTATAACGATTTTATAAATAAATTAAAGAAAAACAAAATAAATAAAAATAAATAAAAAAAGAAGGAACAAAGAAAGTCAAAGAAAAAATAATAAAATAAGAAAAATAAATATAAAAAGAGTGGAGAAAAGAAAAAAGAAGAAATGAAAGAGCAAAAAACAAACAAAAAACCAAATCAATCAAACTAACAAAAAAAAAAAAAAAAAAAAAACATAAAAAGAAATGAAAAAAGAAAAAGAAACGACAAAAATCCAAAGTTAAAAGAAAAAACATTCGTAAATGAAAAATAATTAAAAGTAATTAAAATAAAATTTAAAAATGGCTCCGTTTTTGTAGAAATGTAAAAGCATATCTTTAAAATTTTATTTGACTTTTTTGACGTTTGTCTTTTTTGTTGTTGTTTTTTGTTTTTGTATTCTTGTGTATTGTTAATTTGGCATTGTAGAGTATAATTCATTTTGTTTGCATCGTATGTTTTTTAATTTAAATGATTTTAATTTTATGTTTGTTAGACATTGTTAAAAAAAAAGTATATATTTTTAAAGCTGTATATGTATATGTATAAGTATGTGTATATATCTTAATATTTGTGTTTGTGTGTGCATGTAACAATATTAAACTTTCTCTTTTTTTTTTTGTTTTTATTTTAATTTTTTTAAATTTTTATCATGTTTTTTGTTATATTAATTTGATTATTTTTTAATGTAATTAATATTATAATTGTTATTGTTGTTGTTTGTTTTATTATTATTGTGGTTCTTATGTTTATTACTATAAATATTAATTTTATTATTATAATAATTATTCTTATAATTATTACTAATTATATATATAAAGATCTATATTTTTGGTGTTTACTTGATATTAGTAGAATTACTATTTGTAAATATCCATGAAATTATTTTTCAGAATATATATATATGTGTATATATATATATATATATATATATATATATATATATATATATATATATATATATATATATATATATATATATATATATATATATATATATATATATATATATATATATATTTATATATATATATATACATATACATTGGTGTACACTGGATTTTTAGATGTTTGAGTTTTTACACTTACACACATTTTGCAAGCTCCAAACTTTTGTATGTTCATACTTATGATTATAAACTTAGATAAAAAAACCAAGAAAATTATTTTATCAACTTGTTGCTTCCACACCTAAAGCTGGGTGGGCCCAAAAATTGGGAGTTTTTTGTCCCCAAGCTCTTATTACCGCGACTCTTTGCAAAACACTCTCATTTGACATAAGCATGAACATACAGCAGACCTTCTCGTAAGAAGGCGTCACACGCCTTATATGACCACGGATATAGTTCTTAATTTGAACAAGTTGACCACGGCTCATTGCAAGTTTTGATTTTTTTTTTTTTTTTTTATATACATGTCGTGATTTCCATGTAATATAAACATATAAACTTGGAGTCTGGAAGAAGATTATATCGATCTTGTCGCCAGAACCATATAAAAATTACAATATAAATATAATATAGTATAATACAGGTAGTTTATAACAAAATAAGAATCCAAAACATTTGAAATAAGAAGTGGTTAAAATAGTATCTCAAAAATATTTCAATATATTATCCGTAGAAAAAATAATATTCTTTAACTTGTTTTTAAAAACAGAAAAAGAGATAGATGAATCTAAATAAGGCTGTACAGTTTTATTCCAGATATAAGGTGCTCGATAATCTACACAAAATTGATTAAACTTTGTTTGACAAAAGGGTTCTTTTAAATAGTTATTATTTCGCAAACAATATTTATTCTTTACTTTAAAGGTAAATAGATCTTTAAAAACATGAAATAAGGGGTTATTTATACAACAAAACGTAAAACATAAAATATTGTTCAAGTTAAGTTCATAAACATTGAATAAATTCATATCTTTAAATAGAGGTTTTTTATTTGAAAAACGATTTAAAAAATATATTATTCGCATTGCATGTTTCTGATGGCGGTAAAGACGTTGCAACTTACTTTTATCTGTACTTCCCCAGGCAATATTTGCATAGTTTATATAGCTATGAATAAATGAGTAGTATAGTTGTTTTAAAATATTTTTATTTAGATAATTTCTGGCCTTATAGAGGATACCAATTCTTTTCGCAAATTTTGTTGATATATAATCAATATGAGCTTTCCATTTCATATTTTCGTCAAGATAAATACCTAGAAATTTTAAAGCGGAATCTTTTTTTATTTCTACTTTGTCAATATAAAGTTTAGGTAAATCATAAGACAAAAAGCGTTTTTTTGTTGAGGAGTGGAAAAGGATTCTTTTTGTTTTCTAAATATTTAAGGTTAATTTGTTGCATTTAAACCAGTTAGAAACTTGATTAAGTTCTTTATTCATATCTAAAAAAAGTTTGTTAATGTCTTTGTTTGACAAAAATAAATTGGTATCGTCGGCAAACATGATGCTTATAAGATTCGAGGCCTTATTTAGATCGTTGACGTATACTAAAAAGAGAAGTGGGCCAATGATAGAACCCTGTGGAACACCACATTTAATTTCAATTAATGTTTTGTTTTGAAGATTAATAGAAAGCAATTCTTCTCCATGGTAGACGTATTGCTTTCTATTTGACAAGTAGCTTTTATACGATATGATCATTTTACCAGTTATTCCGTAAAACTCAAGTTTTTTAAGTAAGATATCATGATTGACTGTATCAAAAACCTTTGATAAATCGAATAAAACACCAAGTGTATATTGTGATTTAGCAAAAGAATTTGAGACTTCACGTGTAAATTGAATAATGGCTTGTTCAGTTGAACTATTTTTTTTAAAGCCGAACTGATTTTTATATAGTAAATTATTTGAAACCAGGTAGTTGTATGTTTTTTCGAAGATAATTTTTTCTAATATTTTTGAAAACGTAGGAAGGATAGAAATAGGGTGATGATTATTTACGTTTGATTTTTCTCCTTCTTTATAAATCTGCAATTTTTAATAGATCAGGGAAAACCCCTTGTTGTATAGATGTTTGGAAAACTTTAAATAAAATATTTTTCAAACTTTCATAGCAATCTATAATAATGTTCCCGTTTATTCCATCCGCACCGGTTGTTTTGTTTTTTTTTAAAGATTTGAAGGCTCTTTCAAACTCTTCAATCGATAAGTCTAGGAATAAGTCATGGGAAGAAAATAAATTATTTGAAGTTGTCAAAAAATTATTTTCGGAAGGAAATTTGAATAGGTTTTCTGTTATCCCGTTATTTCTTTTAATATTTTCCATATTTGTTTTGAGTCATTTTTATATTTAGTGATTAAATTAGAGTAATAATTTTTTTTTAGGTTTTTGCGAATTTTTTTAAAAAAATGTAATTTTTATATATGCGTAAATTAGCATGAGATTTTGTTTTTAAATATTTTATATACAATTTTTGTTTAATTTTTGAAGATTTTTTGAGACCCTTGGTAATCCAAGGACTACTTAAGGTTTTTGGTTTTAAGGTTATTTTGAAAACGGGAAAATTCGCATCGTACACCGAGAAGAATTTATTTAAGAACTTATTATAGATTACATTTATGTCTTCATTAAAATTTATATGCTTCCAGTTTAACAATGATAATTGATATTTAAATGCTTCTAAATTTTTTTTGTTAAAAATACGTTTTCTTATAGTTTGACTTTTATTAATGTTAGGAGTTGAAACTGTGTTAACAGTTAGAAAAATGGGGAAATGGTCTGATATATCTGATTTTATAATGCCTATTTGAATGTCATTGTTATATATATTTGTTGTTAAAATATTGTCTATAAGGGTGGTTGAGTTTTCTGTTATTCGAGTAGGCTGGTTGATAAGCGGTATTGCTCCTGATACAAATATTTCATCATAAAATTTTTTTATTTTTTTGTTTTCGCTATATCGTAAGCAATCCATATTTAAATCGCCAATTACAAAGTTTTTTTTCTTTTCTTTGTTACCTTTATGAAAAACGTTGTGCTTTAAGTATAAGCTTAAATTTTCTGACGCACCACCAGGTGGTCTATAACAACAACTTAGTAGAATGCTTTTGCTTTTTAACTTTTCGCTTTTATTGTTTAAAATTTCAATTGTAACGATTTCTTTATGGCCATCAGAAACGCACAAATCATTCCTAACGTTTTGCGCAATGTTTTGTTTTACGTAAATCAGAATTCCTCCACCGCGTTTATTTAACTGTCTTTCTAATAAAATTTTTGCAAAATTAGGAAGATGGAAATTAGAGTTATTATTAAGCTCATTTTGTGAACGTTAAGCAAATAATATCAAAATAGTTTTTAGTTTCTTCTATAAAATGTCGAAGATTTTCGAAATTTTTGTTCATACTTCTTATATTTATGTGGACAATTCTAATTTTTTTGTTTTCATCGCCATTTTTAGAAAGAAATTTTTTTAACTCACTAGCATAATGATAAAAACAATCTACTTTTAAGTCTTAAAATACTTAATATCTGGATCTGTGTTTTCATCAGATCCAATGTATTTGTTTCTTGAGTTGAAAATAAATGATTCATAGTCATCCATTCTATTTTTTTTGCTGTTATCATTTTTTGTGTGCTGAATAAGATTTAAAAGAATTCCTATACTTCTGAGGCGCGCGTTACAAGTTTGGTATATATAACTTTAGCAAACTTACCCTGGGCTCGAAGTTCTTTTGCTTTTGTAAATAGAAATCGTCTTTTTTCGATTGTGCGATTGCTATAGTCTTCGTTGAGATATATTTTTACGTTCCATAGCTTTCTTTTTTTATACTCATTTAATACGATTTCTCTGTCTTTATAGTTAAGAAACTTTACCACGATAGTTCTTCTTTTTTTTCCTGATACGTGTTTCTTCCCACTCCTGTGTGCTCTTTCGATTGCGATGTTGTTTTTAATTCCGAGTTTCTCCTTTAAGAACTCTTTAACCTTCGATTCGCTATCTTCCCAAGTTTCTTCTTCTCTTTCGTCAAAGCCATCAAAACGAAGATTGTTTCGTCTACTTCTATCTTCTAATTCGGTTAATTTATCTTGAATAATTTCGGTGCATTTTAGATTCTCGTTGTCTTTGTTGTAATTATTGAGTTTACCTTTTAGGTAATTTGATTCCTTAACAATTTGTTCATAATATTCATTCTGGAAATTCATTGCTTTAGTAACTTCAGCTACTTTTCTCTTCAGTAAAGCATTTTCGTTTTTTAATTTTTCAATTTCGTTGTAAAATTTTTCTACTAATTTATCAAATCTCTCTCCTAAGGTTTTTAGTAGAGTGCTTTCATGACATTCCAAAAATTATTTTACAATTGTTAAAGATTTTGCCATTCTCAAATTATTTCAAAATATAAAAACTTATTATACTAAAAAGATAATCAGTTTTTCTTTGAATTATTTTTTTTACCTATACTTATTAGTGCATTTAAAAAATTGCGCTAAAAAAACAAAGCAAGTTAAAATAAACAATCCATAAACTTAAAAGATAATAAAATCCTTAAAATAATAAATATAACAAAAACTAACCTAAAAAAGTAAAATATTTAAAGAATGATAAAATAATTTTGCTTTAATTTTGCTTATACAAACATAGCCGTTCGATTATGATTTTTTTAAACAAACGCATTTTTTCAAAATAATTTTGCGATCATTAGTTTTTTATTTATTACAAAAAACACTTATTTAAAATGAAAAACTATTAATTACAGAGACTTTTTTTAAAAAATGCCAAAACATAATTACTCTTTTCAATAGCGTCACTTTTAAGTAGAATAAATAGAAAGTAATTATGTTTTAGCATGGTTTTTGCATGCGCTCACAAAAGTATGGATAATTTTAGATAAAACAAATCCTTTTGCAAAAACTTCCAAAGAAATCGTCCAAAACAATTCGATTGGTTTCTTTTATTGAAGAAAGCGATCATCATGTTTAAGCTTGGTTTTTTTTCTGTTTTTAGCAATTATATTAAAAGTTTAAAGCAAATGATTTCATTATAAATAAAATTGTGCATGTTTTTTTTCTTAATTTTATTATTTTTCATAAAATGAAATAAATTTTGTTTGCATATTAAAAACACTTTTAAAAGTTTTTTTTATTGCGCATTTATCATTAATTTGCGCGCGCTTTGCAAATGTGAAAAAAAAAGTTTTTGGAAAATAACAATTGAATTAATTTACCAAGCATCTTTGATATATTTGATAACTTATTAACTTATTTTATTATTATTAATTTAAGGTCAGGTCAGGTTTTCCTGCTACTGGTAACATGTAACCCAGTACAACCTGCTCCATGTCCTGCTGCCTTGTAGGATGCGCTTTTTTAGGCAAAGGCTAGGAGAAGTTAACTCCGAATTAAAACACCCCCTGCCTTGGGGCTCTTGGTTGAGTAAAGGCTAGAGATGTTACATGCATCCAGCTGCTGTCTTGTAGAAGGCCTCCTAGGCAAAGACTTAAGGGGTAAACAGATTCTATCTGTTGACCAGCCTCGCACCCCTTCCTCATCTATTAGGCTGGCGCAGATGTATTTTTAATACATTGTTTCCAGTTTAGGATGTTGAACGCTGGATCTTCTTGACTCAATGCGTGGGTAGTGCTTGTGTCTCTATTTTTATGACTGGGCAACTCATTCTATTATCTCCTAATGAGGGTACAGCTCTAAAACTCAGTTTTATGGTTCTGAGGCCGGCTGGTAGTCAGGTTTCCCGAACTCTGTGGTAGCTCTCAGAGAGGCTGATTCCATCAACAGCCGAAAAATATCAGAGTACTAACAGTGCCATGTTGCGCATGGATGGTGTCCCTGTTTGTACTTTTGGTGTGCATTGCAGAGGCCACATTTGGAGCCCTTTGTTACGGCTTAGGGTTTATTAATAGTAATGAGGCTATTGCTTAGTTGTTAAATAGTGTACTGAGTACTATCTATACTTGAGTCAAGTTTATTATAAACTTAAAATGACTAAAGTACCTAAAACTAAAAAACACAAAAAACCATCGTCATCACCAAGTTCTCTAAACCTATCATTTACTAATATTCGTGGTCTTCGAAGTAACTTTTCTTCTGTTGAGTCTTATCTCTTGCAAAGTTCACCAGACCTACTTGCTCTTTGTGAGACTAATTTGAGTTCGGCTGTCCCATCTTGTGATCTTAGTGTTGATGGTTATCTTCCTTTAATTCGTAAAGACTCCAATAATCACATGCTTGGCCTGGGCATCTACATTCGTAAGAACTCACCCATTTGTCGTGAAACTAGGTTTGAATCTACAGACTATTCATTTATGTGCTTTCGTTTAGCACAACTTCACTCTATCGCCTTTCTCTTTGTTCTATATCGCTCTCCTTCATCCTAAGATTGCACTATTCTTGATGTTATTTCTGATCAAATTGACTAAGCCCTCTCTCTTTATCCATCGGCCAATATCGTCGTTGTTGGTGACTTTAATGCCCATCACACCGATTGGATTGGCTCTAGTGTCAGTGACTCTGCTGGCGTTAAGGCCCTCAACTTTTGCCTTTCTCAATCTCTAACTCAAATAGTCAACTTTCCAACTCGTTTTCCAGACAACCCTAATCATTTACCTTCTCTACTCAACTTATGTCTTGTTTTGGATCCTAGTCAGTGCTCAATTTCTCCACATTCACCCTTAGGTACTTCTGATCACGGTTTGATCTCTCTAAAACTATTATCAAATTCTTCTACTTCATCAGAATCCCCCTACCATCGTACCACATACAACTACCTTAAAGCTGACTGGGACTCTTTCCGTGATTTTCTTCGTGATGGCCCTTGGGTAGAAATCTTTCGTCTTCCTGCTGACAAATGTGCTTCTTACATAACTTCGTGGATTCAGGCTGGCATGGAATCTTTTATTCCCTCTCGACGATTCCAGGTCAAGCCTCACTCTTCTCCTTGGTTTTCCTCACATTGCGCTGCAGCAATTTCTAATCGAAACCGTTACTTCCATATCTATCAGCAAAACAATTCTCCAGAAAACAGACATCTGTTCACTATCGCCAGAAACCATTGTAAAAAGGTTTTGTCTGACGCCAAAGCTCGCTATTCCCAGGTCATTAAATCTCGTATCTCATCACAAAAATTAGGCTCTCAAGACTTCTGGAGAATCTTTAACAGTATCAATAAGAAGGGCAAATCTGTTATTCCTTCTCTCTTGTATGGTTCAGACTTTGTCACCTCACCTAAAGACAAAGCTGAATTGTTTGCTAAGAACTTTTCATCAATATCATCTCTTGATTCCACTAGTTGCGTTTTACCTGACATAGCCGTCAAACAGGTTGATCCCTTGCTTGACATTCGCATCACTTCAGCTTCTGTATCTAAAGTAATTTCCTGCTTAGACTCTTCAACAGCTTGTGGTCCTGACAACATTCCTGTTGTAGTCTTGCAGAGGTGTTCTCCGGAGCTTTCATCCATACTTTCTAAACTGTTTAACAAGTGCTTATCAGAGTCTTGTTTTCCATCATGCTGGAAAGCAGCATCTGTTATCCCTATTTTCAAAAATTCCGGAGAGCGATCTGATTTATCTAACTACCGTCCCATTAGTCTTCTTCCTGTCATAAGCAAGGTTTTTGAATCTTTAATCAACAAACACTTAATCTCTCATCTTGAATCAAATAACTTACTTTCTGATCATCAATATGGATTTCGGTCTTCTCGTTCTACAGCTGATGTGCTAACAGTAATAACCGATAGGTTTTACCGTGCATTAGATAGAGGTGGAGAGGTTAAGGCTATCGCACTTGACATTTCTAAAGCTTTTGATAAAGTTTGGCATGCTGGTCTTCTCCATAAGCTTTCTTCTTATGGTGTAGCTGGTAACGTCTTTAAGATTATTGAGTCCTTTCTTTCCAATCGTAGTATAAAAATTGTCCTCGATGGACAACACTCTTCTTCATATCCTGTAACTTCAGGGGTTCCTCAAGGTTCAATCCTTGGCCCTATACTCTTTTTAATTTACATTAACGATCTTCCAGATATTCTCACATCTAAGGTGGCATTATTCGCTGACGACACTACCATTTACTCTTGTCATGATAAGAAGCCTACACTCTCTGATTGCTTGAAGGGGGTATCTGAGCTTGAAAAGGATCTCACTTCTGCTACAGCATGGGGCTCACAGTGGCTGGTGAACTTTAATTCATATAAAACTCAATTTTATTCGGCCAATCGTTATCGTAATAATTTAGATCTTCCTATATTTATGAATGGTAATGTACTAGATGAGTCATCTACCATTCATCTTCTAGGATTAACTCTTACTTCTGATCTTTCTTTTAAACCGTATATCAAATCCATTGCAAAATTAGCATCTGCTAAGGTTGCATCTCTTTATCGAGCTCGACACTTTCTTACTCCAGATTCTATTCTCTATCTCTATAAATCTCAAATCCGTCCCTGTATGGAATACTGTTGCCACATCTGGGGCGGATCTTCTAATGATGCTCTTTCTCTTTTAGACAAGGTGCAAAAACGAATTGTAAACATAGTTGGACCTGCTCTGGCAGCCAATCTCCAACCTTTGTCACATCGTCGTAATGTTGCTTCTCTTTCTCTTTTCTACAAATACTATAATGGGCACTGCTCTAAAGAGCTAGCGTCCCTCGTGCCATCTACTAAAATTCATTCTCGTGTTACTCGCCATTCAATTAAGTCTCATCCTTTTTCTGTGACTGTTCCTAAGTGCTTCAAAAACTCTTATTCTTCTAGTTTTTTCCCTCGAACATCAGTTCTTTGGAATTCGCTTCCTTCATCTTGCTTTCCTGATTCATATAATTTGCAATCTTTTAAGTCATCAGTCAATCGTTATCTTGCTCTACAGATTTAGTCTTTTCTCTTCCAGTAACTTCCAACTCTTATAGTGGTTGCTTGCAGCCTTGTTGGAAGTGAAGTTGTTAAAAAAAAAAAAAAAAAAAAAAAAAAAAAAAAACTAAAATAAAAGTTATTTGAAATTCGTTTGACAAAAATCTCTTAAATTAGGCGTTCGTCAATAAATAAAGGTACGCGAGTCAACGTTCATTAAAAAAAAACAGAACGTCACAAAAAAATAGTTAGCATATGCGACTGTTTCAAGATAATTTTTTTATAGTAAATAATTTTTCTTTTTTTTAGTCAATAGTTTCTTTATTAGAAATTATATTTCCATGATAAAACGGTTTGTAATTATTTTTTGATAACTTCTATACTCATTTTGCCTTAAACTCTAATCTGAATTTTTATTCAACAATTGCTTTTACTAAGTTTCATTAAAGTACTCGTGGCAGTTTAATTGTAATTATGAAATCAATTAAAAATCGCATTTACGTTAAATTTGTTTTTTTTAGCGCATTTTTTAAAGGCGATAATTATCAAAACTTGAATTAATTATCAAAACAAAGAGCCGTGGTCAAGTTGTTTAAACAAAGAACTATACGCGTGGTCATATAAAGCGTCCAATCGCACGTCTCTTACAAGAAGGCTTGTACAGAAGTTTGGAGTTCGCACAATACCTGTAAGTGTCAAAACTCAAACATCTAAAAGTCCAGTGTACACCACTGATATGTATATATATATATATATATATATATATATATATATATATATATATATATATATATATATATATATATATATATATATATATATATATATATATATATATATATATATATATATATATATATATATATATATATATATATATATATATATATATATATATATATATATTTATATTTATATTTATATATATATATATATATGTCATGGCCTACTTAAATTACACGGCCTGATTTGTTGCATTTTCCGTAAAAAATTAAGAGGCCAGTTTTTTTTACGGCTTAAGTATAAAAACATAAATTTTGTTATGGTTAAGAGTCTTGTTTGCACTATAATTGTTTTATTTTTATTTTATTAAAATGGTTTAATATTAGTTAGATTTTCTTTGATTACTTAAATTATTTTGTGCTAGATTTTCTGTTAACTGTTTGTCTGCTTCAGTTTATTCCAATAAAAAAGAATACTGAAATAGGCTTTCAGATAGCTATATCAACACATATTAACATGCTACTAAAAATAATCTTACATATTGCTAAGACTACCCACAACTCTCCATTGGAAATAATTTTAAAGGTTTGTAATTTTGTATTTATTATAATTGCAATTATTAAGTAGAAAACATAATCTTTTCTTTAATTTATTTACACTGCAAAACAAGGTTTTGCAATTATTATGCTGCATGTCTCAAACATACAACAATTAAAATGTAACAAATCAGGCTATTTATTTACAGTAGCCAAGAAATATCAGACATACCAACTGTTTTGGAGTCAATAGCTGTTAATAAAATTCTAATTTTTTTCATTGCCAAATAAATGGTTATCATTCTTCTTTATTTAAATGGTTTCGCAGTGGTAAAAAATACAATTTGAAAAACTATAATATATTAGAAAAATCATTGACAAAAATTTGACATTAAGAGATTATTTGCTTCTTGTGGGTAAGGTGTTCTTTCAAAAAGCAGCCCAAAGTGATAAACATTTTGATGAAGATTGAGAGAACAATCTTTATAAAGAATTTGTTTTTGTTTTTATGATTGTAGGGCTTCAAAAATTTATTCTTATGTTTTGAAATCATAACCTAAAGTTTACATAACAGGTTTATGTTTGAAAAAAGAAATTGATGAGTGTATTACCTCAATGCACCAATCTGAATTTAAGATAAGAACTATTGTTACCGATAACCATTTTACAAATGTTAATGCATTTTTATAGTTTCATAAAGCATATACTGGAGATGGAAAAATATTAATTTTTCATTTAGTTTAGAAAGGGTGTGTTTAAAATATACTTGTTATTTGATAAACTCGGTTTTTGTTTTTTTCTTCTTGTTGAAGTTACTGCTGATTACATTGTAGGGAATATATTTCTTAAAATTTATTAAAAGATCACTTATTAAACAAGCAAGAAAAAGCAAGAAAAATTAATTATCAAATCACATATTTTGGTAACAACAAACAAGTTGTCAACATCGACAATATTTGACAAAACAACTGCAGCTACAACTGCTAATTTAGAGTTATTTTTCTGAAAGAAATAACGCAGCACAATTATCATTGTTTTATAAGTTATTTATCATACTTAATTCAAAGCAGAAACTTAATTCATCTAATCAAACTCACCAATGCTGCTTTGAAAGGTGATAACAAACCCACACTTTATAGAGAAATTGCAAATTGTACTGAAATTTGATCAAAATAAAATTTGATAAATACCTGACATTAACCAAACAAACTTCTTGTGCTCTAATTACAACACTACACGCATTTGTATTTCTTATGCATGATTTCCTTGAAGAAGGCTTTACATTTGTTTATAGTTGATTTACAAAAAGATTCTTTGGAGCTAGGTTTTATTAAGTATAGTTAAATGCCCAATAGTAGACTTTTTGTGAGCCTTTTAGAAATGTGCATAAGTAAAAAGATTTTGGCAGATTTTCGCAGAAAATATTTACCAGAATTTTGATAATCCTTAAAAAATATTATGCAAGATATTGCTTAGTTGTCTACATAAATACTACTGTCAGCTTTCTGAAGATAGCTGACAGTAGTATTTATGTAGACAACTAAGCTTAAATAAAACGTGTCTATAGCTGTACTCAAATTTCTAAATATTATTTGAGTACAGCTATAGACACGTTTTATTTAAAGCTGGTGGAGTTAGTAGAAGTAGTTTTAGTTAGTAAAAGTAGGATTAACAGTCAAAAATAAGAAGCAGCAAAACTAAAAACTATTTGATTAATATTTGATAATAAAAACTAAAAACTACTTGATTAATATCAATTAGCTTTTACTTATGCTGTATCTTATTTTTGGTTAATATTAATATACTATTGTGACTTAGTTTGATTTTACAATTTTTAGGAAATTTTCGTGATAGAGAGTTAGCACAAATAAATATACTAAAGCAAGTAATAATGTTAAAGAATAACAAAAAGATTTTGATGTTAAACTTATGATCAATAAACATTACTTTATAAAGAGAAGAACCTATATATTCAATTCAACCTCTGTCTAATTTTTTATCATCTTTTTAGTATTTTATGTTATTTCTCTTATTCTAATAAAACATTGCAGTCATTCTTTTTTAATTAAAAATTTGCGAAACAAATTTTAAAGATTTGATCTAGCTGTTTCAATTTTACAAATAAAAACCACCAAAAATGGGAATCAAATATAGATCTCGTATTGTATTGCAAATTAATATAAAAAATATTATTACATTTTTTATAGTAATTTTCAAAAAAAAAAATTACATATTCATTTAAAAAAGATCAAGTAAAAGAATTCCAAAAAAGACAAAATAAACATTTCTAGCAAAAATGTACTTCTTCTTTTTATTTCAATTATAAAAAATACAAAACTACAAACCTTTTTTTTGCTCAATGGAGAGTTTTAGACAATCTAAGCAACATGAGAGATTATCTTAAGTAGCATGTTGGTATTGGTTGACATAGTTATCTGGAAGCCTATTTCAGTATTCTGTGTTGTTGGAATAAACTGAAGCAGGCAATCAGTTAACAGAAAATCTAGCGACAAATTAATGTAAGTACTCAAAGAAAATCTTACTATTATTAAACCATTTTAATAAAATAAAAATAAAACAATTATGGTGCAAACAAGACTCTTAACCATAACAAAAATTAAGTTTTTATACTTGAGCCGTAAAAAAACTGGCCTCTTAATTTTTTACGGAAAATGCAACAAATCAGGCCGTGTAATTTAAGTAGGCCATGATATATGTTACACCAAAGTTTATTGTCACCGGCCGCAGCCGTTATTGGCAATAAACTAAAACAATGCTACAATACTTTGAATAAATTGCAAATAAACTTATCATTTATAAATTAAAATAGTTTAAAATTAAAACTAACTTATTATTTATTTTTATAAAACCAGTCTGCAAATAGTTTAGGGTAATAGTTGCATATTTACATATATATAAACACATAATTACCTTACCAAATACTTTATTTTAAAAGAATATAGGTGGGGCCGGGCCTCTATGGCCCCTATTGACAAGCCGCCACTGCATGTATATATATATATATATATATATATATATATATATATATATATATATATATATATATATATATATATATATATATATATATATATATATATATATATATATATATATATATATATATATATTCAAGTCCTCCAGAACTGCATGTTGCAAACCTGCATGCCCGGCGTCTTTCCATTAAACCTTGGCTTTCTGAGTGGATCGGATTGCCTTTGTCAAAAGCACAAAGACTGGACAGCGTTGAATTAAGCGCGAGTAATGTTTTCAGATGAAAGTCAAATAAAGCAGTTTGCTCCTCTTCATTCTTTTGTTTATAGACCTGTTAATCAGCAACTGAATCCCAAATACATCAAATGCAGTGTTAAACAGTTCCAATCAATCATGGTCTGGGCTTCAATTTCAACCAGAGGACAAGCAGGTATTTGGTTCATGCCTCCTAAAACAACCAATAATGCCAATGAATATCTGAAAATTTTGAAAAGCAATTTGCTTCAGTGGCTGCCTCTTTCTGGTTGTACAATCTTCCAGCATGATGGTGCACCATGTCACCGGGCAAAGGTGATTACTAAATGGTTTGCTGAGAAAAATATTCAGGTACTTTCTCCTTGGCCGGGATCCTCGCCTGACTTAAATCCAATAGAGAATTGCTGGCATCTGTTAAAAAAAAGGTAGCCGCTTTAAAGCCATCATCATATGATGATTTGAAAAAAAGATAATGTTGGTTTAGTCCAATGAAATCACTCCTACTTATTGTGAAAATTTGATCAATTCTATGCCCAGGAGAATAACTGCTAGCGGCTAAAGGAATGCCCATAAAATACGGTAGGCTCTCTTGTCAAACCGTTATTCCGACGCTGTCCTTAAGGTCCGAAAATGTAAAAAAACGACTTTTTTATTCAAAAGAGAACCTGCCTACTCCAAACCCTCAGTCGTTGTTTCCACCCTCCGCTGCATGTTTTCTCTAAAAATCAGTCGGTGTATGTGCACACCGCAGCGCAAATCCCTATATACCCCATTTCGCCTATTTTCTAGAAATACAAGCTCGCGGACGCAAAGGAGTTTGACAAGAGAGCCTACCATAAAATACTGACATGACATGGACATTTTGTGTTTTATTTCACAAAGTATGTTGTACTTATTCCTAGTAATATAAATTATATTAGAAAAAATTGACATGGTTGTTCATTGAATAAAATTTTATGTTTAAAATCAGTTTTTAGTCTTTTTCAACCCTTGGTCTCAGACTTTTGTCCAGTATACTGTATATATATATATATATATATATATATATATATATATATATATATATATATATATATATATATATATATATATATATATATATATATATATATATATATATATATATATATATATATATATATATATATATGTATATATATATATATATATATATATATATATATATATGTATATATATATATATATATATATATATATATATATATATATATATATATATATATATATATATATATATATATATATATATATATATATATATATATATATATATAAATATATATATATATATATATATATATATATATATATATATATATATATATATATATATATATATATATATATATATATATATATATATATATATATATATATATATATATATATATATAAACAGAATTGAATAAAAAGTTCAGTAGAGAGTATATATTGTTAAATTTGGATTTTATGTTGTTTTTTTTATATGCTGCAAAGTGTTATTGATAATGTTAAACTTGTTATTGTTTGTTGTTATACATAAATTTCCATTTTAATTTTATTTGAGAATCTATATTATAAGTATTTAATTGTGTATTTAAATTTTTTTTTATTATTAGGTGTAAACATTATTCTAGATAAAAGCAGTGAAATGGTTGTCTCAGGTAGCTATAGATATTTAAATAATTTTTTCAAACGATTGTTTTCATACAAGTGTTTTAATTTAACTTATGACTTTAGCTTTCAGTAATTTTACCAGCCAAAGTTTTACAGATATCGCTCATCTCAACTTCTTAAATCAATTTTTTCTGGTCATGTAATTATTAAATTGATATAATATATTTAATATGATGATCATAGTGCTTTACGTTTAAAAATTTTGAATATTATGTTTTAGCTGTAATATTTATTATACACAAACAATTTTATGTATGAGTTTTTGATTTTTAAATATTATTTGAGTACAGCTATAGACACGTTTTATTTAAAGCTGGTGGAGTTAGTAGAAGTAGTTTTAGTTAGTAAAAGTCGGGTTAACAGTCAAAAATAAGATGCAGCAAAACTAAAAACTATTTGATTAATATTTGATAATAAAAACTAAAAACTATTTGATTAATATCAATTAGCTTTTACTTATGCTGTATCTTATTTTTGGTTAATATTAATATACTATTGTGACTTAGTTTGATTTTACAATTTTTAGGAAATTTTCGTGATAGAGAGTTAGTGGGGTTATTGTCAGATAACCAAAGCCTGATTCTTTTTAAAGCACTAATTTCTTTATTTAATGAGTTAAAGGTGAGATAAATAGTACCTAAAAAAAATTATAGTCATAAGTTTAACAGAAAAAGTAATAAGTAGTCAAGGCGAACAACAACCGGAGGGCATGTGCTACCCTCCCCCCCCTTTCTTAATTTCTAAAGGACTTTTTTTATATAAATTGTTTTTTTTTTAAAAGGGCAAATATGCTCAACATTTTTTAGCAAATTTGTCCTTTTAAAAAAAACCGATTCATATGTAGATATAAGAAAATTCAACATATAGAAGACTTTTTATAACAATTAATCATTGTGCTCCCTCCCCCACTTTAAAACCCGTGTCGTTAGCCCTGGTAGTTTATTATAGAAGAAAATTATTTTTTAGATTTGCAAACTTGTTTTTTTTAATATCAATATTGTAAACTTTTGTGTCATACACAATTATTTGCAATATTGTTTCAATATTTCAGACAGGCTTCTTAATGAGGGGCGTGTCTAGCCCCTATGGTATTTATTAGTTGGCAAAATGGGGTCTATAGTTAGCATTATGCAAATGTCAGCCAATGAGGACCTTAGATCTGTCTGCAAAACAGTAGGCTTAAAACTTAGTCTGCAAAACAGTAGGCTTATTTACACACACATACACAAAAAACTGCAATAATAACAGTACTTTTATTTACACACACATACACAAAAAGCTGATACTTCAACTCTCCCCTCCCCTTTTTTTTTCAAGATATTGTGAGGGCAGCTTTGATTTTAGTTATGTGTTAAGCTTTAACTTAAAAATATAAATTAGTTAATAAAATAGTTTAGTTATTTAAAAATAAAAAATGAAATACTTCTTTTGTCAAACTTTTTCAAAATTATTACTTGAAAAAATATTTTTAAATTTTAAAAATGCATTATAGTTAGTGGTTGAAGTTATTTCTTTTTTTCTTTTTTTTTTTTTTTTTTTTTTTTTTACTTTAAATATTGTTATTTAAACTTGAAAATTGGTGAACAAATAATAAAAAAGCTAAAAATCCTTATGAATGAAATATTTAATCACTTTATTATGTTTTATTTTGTCAGTTTGTTTGCAACAAACTTTACTAACAATGTTTGATAGAAAGCTTTAATGTTAACTTAATTTTTTTAAATATTTATTTTCATTCAACAAAACCTTACTTTTATCAAGAGTTTTTAAAAAGCGTCAATAACAAGTTAAACAAGTTTTGGTTTCCTTTCTAACCTAGCAGCATACACAAAATTTTAGTGTACATATTATTTAATTATTAATAATACCTGCTAACAATACTTTTTAGAAATACAAATACTCTCTGATGCTGACAAGGTTTGTTATTTTAAATAACACAATGGTGTTTTCATTTTTTATTTGATAGTTTATAAATAAAGAAGTTGTTGCCCTATAAATTTGGTTAAATCACTGTATCTTAAGCGGTATGGATATAGTTTAGGTTGTATTTATTATAAGTTGATGAGTTTGAATTATATTTTCAGAAATCATTTGATGAAGAAAGGGTTCAAGAAGTTGATTTTACCATTATTGAAAGTTTAAATAAAGAAATACTATTTGTTGTAAGTATATTTGCAGCCCTCGGAATTAGAAGAAATGAGGTCAACAGTATACTACTGACCTTAAACTGTTAAAGGTCGGCATCAGATCAGCAAAAATAGTTTGACACAAAAGTTTAACCATAAAACAAAGAAATGAAGTTGGCAAACTTGTTGCTGACCTTAAACACTTTGAGGTCGGCATCGCTAAATGCCGACCCTAATTTTAAAGGTTGTATATGTATATATATTTGTATAAATTTATACTGTTGTAACAAATACATTATATTAACTATTGTTTAACAAAAGTTTACCAAATTTTTAATTAGTTTACCAAAAAAACACTTATAGAGCGAGACTTGAAAAATGTTGATAAACCAACTTTATTTAAAAAAAAATATATTTTTGTATATGTGTGTGAGTACTGTTTTAATAAAAAAAGTTAGCAGTTAGCAAATGTTTTAACCATTATAGGCTGAGGTTTATGGAAGCGAAATATCTATTTTACCTACAATAAAAGAAAATAAAGATTTTAATAATCCATGTTAGTTAGCAGATGTAAGTTTATGCATATTTTTGTGTATGTGTGTGTGTGCGTGTGTGTGTGTGTGTGTGTGTGTGTGTGTGTGTGTGTGTGTGTGTGTGTACTGTTTTAATACAGTTAGCAGTTATTAAATGTTTTAGCTGTTATAGGCTGAGGTTTATGGAAGCGAAATATCTGTTTTACCCACAATAAAAGAAAATGAAGATTTAAACAATCAATGCTTGTTAGCAGCTGTAAGTATTTTTGTGTGTGATTGTGTGTGTATGTGTTTGTGTATTTTTTCAAATAATTAAGTTAACAACAAGTTTTTCATTTGTTATAGCATATTAATAATAATATTGGAAGACCAACCAATGAAAAAGGAAACATAGGCTATAATAAAGAAGTTCCATTAGTTGATGTAAGTATAGTATGTATTTACGCTTTCCTTTAACTATTTATATTTTAGTATTTCATTTTTGGCAACTTTTTTGCAACTTTTATTTTGTCATTGTTACTTTAATATTTCTTACTGTAAAAGTGTCTTTTATTTCGAGATAAGTTTTAAAATTTTATATAAAATATATATTTAGACCTCTACTTTATTGGGACACTTGTATTTTATTCATACAGTCCTGTGCTACTTTGCTCCATTTCTCAAAATTTTTGACAAGTTTGTGAAATAAATATTACAATAAGTTGTTTATAAAAATAAACTAGAGTTAATAGTACAATATGCATTGAGTATATCAATAAACAATAATTATTTATAAGTTAATCCTATAGATATTTAAAGACAGCTAAAAAAAATTATTAAATTAAGTAAAATTTTGATGCTATTACCAAGTTGTTGTTATTTTTTGTGTTTCCGAGAAAATCAAGTTTTTTTTTTAATTTGTATTAAATTTAATTAAATTTGTTTAAATTTAATTTGTAAAGACTTACTGCCAGAATGTCCAGCTTGTTTTTTAAATATTTTTTAAAGTTGTATCTTTCTTGAGAATAGGTTTATTAGACACATACTCCATTGGTTGTTAAATATTTATTGATTACAAACAGAAAAAACACAAAAAGTGGATTTTTGTGTTTTTTCTGTTTGTAATCAATAAATATTCAACATTTGGCCTTTTGGTTGTCGGATGACGATTTGTGCATCTTGATCTTTATCAGCTATGCAAACATAATAGGGCAAGTACTCAGCCATCAAAACTTAAAAAAATCTATAGTCTACAAAAACACGCATGCAGAATCATTTACTTTAAAAATAAGCGGGAGCATACAAAACCTATAATGAAAGATATGAAAATGATGGATGTTTTTGAAATAAATATCTATCAGCATTTAATTTTTATGTATCAATTTAATAATAATCTCTCTCCTACAAACTTTACTAACAAGTTTGAAATAAACATAAATGAAAACTACTATCTAAGAGCAAATATAAGTAACACATATAAACTGCCTCAAAACCTTAATAAATATACTGAATATAGCATTGCATATCGGGGGCCAAATATATGGAATAGATATCAAAAAGGATCCAAATGTATGGCAAAGTCATTAAGTTCATTTAAGTTTCTGATAAAAAAAGAAATTTTTAAAATTTGATTATTATTTGTGCTTAAAAGAATTACAAAGTAACTTTCTTTATAATCTTATTTATTTGTTTTTATTGATCAGCGCAGCAGTTTTATGCCCATTAGGGTTTTTAATTTAATTTAATCTCCATAACCTAATGAAAATGTATATAGGGGGCTCTATGAAAAGATTGCGATGATCTTTGAGCCCCTGTCTGTTTAACTCTTTATTTTATAAAGATCATTGTAAAAAAGTATAGTTTATTTTATATACTGTATATACAAAAACGGTGCTTGTTGACAAGATTTTACTGTCTTCTTTGTTATACGGACATATTTCTTTCTTTCTTGTATATATATGTGTTGATTATATTTGTTAAACAGCAAAATAAATGTAAAAAAAAAAAAAAAATAATAATAAAAAATAAAAATAAAAAAAAATCTTAAATGTCTGTAAATTTGTATAGACGTTTCATCTTTTTATCTTTCTAAACAATTTCTAATTTTGCTCCAAATAATTCGAAAGAATGAGAAAATTCTATTAATTGATTTAGTACTTCTGGACTAATGTGCCACTATCGTAAAAATCTTGCAAAATTTGCAGACAGTTTGGAACTTAGACTCCTTCCATCCTATAATTTTCCACTAATTTGCTGCAAATGTTGTGCTTTTTACAATATCATCGGATAAATATGCTAGGAAATAAATAGCATCTTTTAGTTTAAATGCATAATGACCACCCATACACTTGAGATTAGCTTGATTCAACCATTCCTCAGCTTCTTCTTCTTGACTTCAATCTAATGTCTTTTTATGTAAATAAGTAAAATTACAAGAGTAGTTAACTTAATCAAAAAATTTGCTTCTATATTTATTTTAATTTGATCACATGCTATTTTTGTAAATCTTTGCAACTTGCAAATCCAGTTCATCCTTCTAACTACTTGTTGTTGTAGTAACAAATATATGAATGGATGCTCGACATTCGACAAATAAGAAGTATCACTGATAAAGCTTAAACAATCTTGCTATTTACCTTCGATAGCCTTGAATCTAAAACTGATGTATTGCTGAATACTTCAATGGAATTATAAGTGCTTCTTTTTTTTTGTTCTTTTATCCAAATGCTTTTACGCTTTCTTTGCAAAACCTTTTAATCTTTTTGGTTGATCACTTAATATGATCATTTCATTCCACTAACTTGCCTTATTTCTTCCCCTGGATTAATACTTTTTCATGTTTAAGAATATACTCTACCTATATTTTAAATGAAACTGAAATTTTAAAATGACAACGCTATTTCAAAATAGCTTTTTTAGAAAAAATGCAATCTGGATATTATTTAAGCTTTTGTATAAAACAATATACCTGTAAAAAATGGAAAATTTTTTTAAATTAATATAGTTTAATAAAATTTTGTTACTAAAGATTTTCAAAAACCCAGATGGGTGGGGTTTTTATCAACCCTGACAGAAGCAAACATCTTTTTAAAATTTTGAATTACTTATTTTTATATTTTATATGATAGAAGTTTTAAATTGCCCCAACAATTTAGGATTTCATGAGTGATATGATTTCATGTACAAAAAGTTTGGCAAAAAATTTGTTAGTGTTTTTGATATTTAAAATTTATTTGAAAGAAAAAATCTTATATAATTTACTTGTATGTTGTATAAATAGTATTGAGATTTATATTAAACTAGTAGTAAGCAACCCGTAATACGGGTTAGTATTAAATAAATCATTACTAACAATTTGATTTTTATTTATTTTCTCTAATGAAATATAAATTCATTTATACATTATTTTAGTTGTGCTTAATTTTATTTTTCTTGGGTTCTTAGTTTAAGAAAACTCTTACCTTCATTAAAGTAAACCATTTCTTTTGCAATGTTCAGACATTGAATGCGCAAATTCAATGTCTGAACACAACCATGTAAAGTTAATATATGACTTGAATTATATGCATAGATCATCGATTTCAAATTTCCTGATTCCGTAAAATTGTTTAGTTAAATATTCAAAATATATTTTACTCTTAATTTTGCTTTAAGCGGAGTCGTTTCTTTTTTCTTCAAAGTTTTCATTTTACAGAGTGAAGAGCTTAAAAATATCACTATTATTGCACCTAAACTTTTTAATATTATTAATATACTTTTTAAATATTTTAAAAACACCTAAAATATTACACCCAAACTTGTAGGCATAGAAATTGGATATCCGGAAAAACCGAAATATATATCCGCAATTCCGGAAAAGGCTTATCCCTGTATTCGGATCCTATATTATTATATGATAAAGCTTATTACTAAACCAATCTTCTTTTAATTAATAATCCAGCAGAAACTTGTTTATAAAAAAACGATAAAGGAATATATCGATATACTTTATAGCTAACGTGTTCCACATATATATTTCAGCATACATCCAATCCATATTTATACTAATTTTATAAAACGTCCGGAATACATTTTGCCTTAATTTTGCGGTTTATATCTCATTTATTTAAAAATGAATGAGATATAAACAATCCTACTATAGTATTATATAGATAAGTAGATATATAAAAAAAAAAAATGGAAAACAATATACCTGCTTTTGGTAACCTATTGTGATACTGCAGCAGTTGCTGTAGGTATGCAGCAGTTCTTGTCGGTGTTGTTCAAAAACGTTAGTTTTTAACTCAATAACTTGAACATGCGTTCAACTTTGCCTAATACACCATGTTTGAATATATCATTGAGGAGGTTATTTAACTTGAGTTTAAATACTCGAGTAACCAACCAGGTCTATCATTCGTATTCTGACCCGGATACAAATTTTCTGTTATTTCACACCATTTTGGGTTGCAAGTAAAAGTAATAAAAAGATCTGGTTTACCATACTTTTTAATAATTGCCATAGCATTTTCAAAGTTTTCTTTTAAAGCTCTAAGACTTCCTACATAAGATAATGGCAAAACTACTACTTGTCCCAAATTTAAAGTACTATTTAAAAGAGATTAAAATAAATTAATTACTTATAAAATTTTAAAAAGATTTTATATTACCTATAAATTTAAGCTACAAAACATTATCTACTTAGACATTTTGAACTCGCACCATGAAAGGTTACGACTTCTTTAAGAGAGCACGCGGTTAAGAAAAGTCAAGAAACTACTTAAAAAGTGTATTTTACAAAATTCAGAACCGTACTGTAATTATAAAACAATAGGCGTAACTATGCGCGCTAATAATAATAATAAAATTCACTGCGCAAATTATATTAAGATAATTAAGTAAAGTAAAATATAAAAATAAAAATAAGATAATTTAAATATTTCGGGCAAAAGTAATAAAATGATGAATGTTGCTATTCCAAGGTTGTTGTTTTTTTTGCTTTATTTTCTTAGTTTATTTTAATTTATATAAATGGTTAGCTGCATTCAATAATAGGATTATGAAACCAATGCAAAATAAAGTATTTTTTACTTTTCGTGCAGCCATTTAAATGACTTGGAAGAAGTCAAGAGCAGGAGTATGATCACTGGTTATATGAAAGAAGGATTAGTTTTGGATGCAGAAAAGGTATTTTTGAAGCAAAAGTAAAAAGTTTTCATATTATTTTTAATGTTTTATTTTTTAATTCTATTTTATTTTTTATTTTTTCTTATAATTCAGTTATTCTATAAATGGAAAAAAGAAAAACTAAACCAGTTCAAGCAAATCTAAGTTAAAATATAGTTTCGCCAGAAAAAGTAATAACAAACAATCAAGTTAGTAAAAACTTTTGTAGAAACAAAGTTTAAAGAAGCTTGTGTTACTTGTGGTGTGTTTGATCTTAGAAAGGAATGAAAAGATCTGGGTTATCAACTGATCAACGTATCTATTCAAAATACAAATGCCCTATATGTAATAAAGTGGTTCGCAGAATTCATGACCATTTATATAAATCCCCACATTTTCTTAAAAATAATCTTCCTTTATATTATAAAATGTTAAAACAAAAAAAAGAGCATGTTTCTTCTTTAACAACTACAACTAAATTATTATGCAAAAACAAAATTGTAGACAGTAATTGAAAATAATGATGGTATTGTTGATTTTACTGTTTTGTTACCAATTCTATCAAAAGAACCTGTTTTTAATGATTACTTAGAGGTTTTTTTTTATTTTGTACTTAAAAAATTGTTCTGGAGGAAATAAGGATTTTAAGAGTCCCAGTAATGAGATTGCCCAAGTTCGTAGAATAATGAAAGTTGTATCGCCTTCAGAACAAGATTATACTAAACTTTTTGACCTTAATGAACTTTGAAATGTCTGGTTTTCTCATGCTAAAGCAAAAAGATTTAAGTCCGGTACAAAGCGCTCATATTTATTATCATCAGGACACTTTATGGAATTTATGATTCTTTCTAAAGTAACACCAAGTGTTTGCAATGTTTTGCCAGTAGACCGGTTAAGTGCAGATATTATGAATGTATGTTGAGTTAAGCTTTCTAAATGGCGCAAATCTTTACGAATAGAAGAAGACGTGAGGCAGTTTGAAGTAATGGCAGATAATTATAAAAACTCCATTCCAATTGAAGATTTTCAAGCTGTTTTGCAAAGTTCTTATTATGTAGAAATAACAAATAAAAATAAAAAAATTAGCCTAAAATATTTTTTAACCCCAAATTCTTATCATGTTAATTGGATGATCTACACAAATGCTAGGGATAGCTTATTTTTCAACTTGATAGTGAACAATATATCAAGGTCAGGATCTGTTTCAAACATGAATCTTGCTGAATATCTTCGTGGGTTAGTAATTAATGGACAATTTATAGTCTCAGTCAAAAACATAAAACGGCTTCAACATATAGAGATTGCCAAATTGTTATTAAAGATGATGTTAAATTATTATGTGATATATTTTACACCCTTATTAGAAGCAATGTGCCTGGTGTTAAGTCCTCGAACTTTTTTATTTCATGGGCAGGCTGTCCTATTGAATCAGGAGGAGTATCCACACAATTAAATACGTTTTTTGGCAAATGCTTGCCATGTTATAAACTTAATGGGAAAAAAAAACGTCAGTGCAACATTAATTCAAAAAAGTTTACTAACTTTTGTTTATGACAAACACCCAAAAATGAAGGAAAATCTTACTACTTTGATGAAGCACAAAAGATCCACTGGTGGAAAATGGTATTTCTTAAATCGAACATGTGCTGATGTTGCTCAGACCTCAGAAAAAGTTATTGATTCTATCTTTAGTGCTAATTTAGTTTACTCAGGATCTAGTCATACCAAGTCAGCTCAGTTCATTGAAAAAAGTAGTACTGCTATAAGTTTTAGTGAACCTCCAAAAAAAACTTCTTATAAAAAACTCTGATAATGAAAGTTTTGATAATGATAGCTTCACCTATGAGAAGTGTGACGAAGAAAATAATTTTTCAAAAATATCAGATTCTTTTTTATCAATAAAACAAGTGTGGACTTCAAACGATGTTGAAGAATTGAATCGCATTTTTGGCAATATTGATATTGAAAGTTTTAATCAAACATTTATTAGGCAATGTTTAATAGATAATGCTCATTTAGTAAATCGTACTTTTAAGCAAGTATATATGATAAACTTGATCATCTGTACAGGTGAAAAAAAGTTAATACTGAAAATGAAAATAATATTTATCCAAAGCAAAAAGTAAGTTTTAACACAAAGGACACCGTACTAATGAAAACTATATTTTTTAAAGAACTTAAAGGGCAATCTAGTATAAATCAACAGCAGGTAGAAGAAACTATCAATTCTCACTCTGAAGGCAAAAAACTTCGAGAACGTTATTCTATAGAACATTTAGTTGCAAAGATTTGATATAAAAGGCTGAAAGTTAGAAAAACAAAATGTATTAATTTTTTTTTTCTTTCACATTTTAAAGAGTATTTTTGTTTTTTTTTCTTTTTTTTTGGTTGTAACTTGATTGTTTGATTTCTAAGCTTTTATCTAAGATTAAGGGTCTAAGGAAGGCCTACGAATAAGGGAGATAAAGAAATAAGGCGTGTAAGGGAGAGTGGTTGAGATAGCGAGTATTTTGATGCTAGATTTATATTTCTTCATTTTGTTTTTTTGTTTTTTAACAAAAGAATTAAATTTCACAAATTTAAAAAATTTTGTATTCTTATCGAATTCAATAAAAGTTTATTTGTTTTGATATTCTTAAAAATTTATGCATTATGCAAGATGGGGACATAGAAAGGGGATTATCAAGTTCATACAGGTGCATGTAAGGGGAGAGGGGAGGTCCTAAATCAGTAGTTTTACTGTGTACGACTTTGTCCCTTACGACGATGTCCCCTTATCCTTTCATACATGAAAAATCAGGTTTTATTGTTATAGTAGGCATGTGTTACAATTATTTGGAATTTTTTTCTGATATTTAATTCATATCTTCATATTTGTTTTAACTTAACTTTTTCAATTTAATTTGTAGTGTATTGGTGTAGATTTAAACATACTTTTTTTGTTAAACATACCTGTTTGTCAAGGTTTATGTTTTAATGTTAAATATTTAAGAAAGGGTTTTGCAACAACTAAAAAAAATATTAATTAAAAATAATAAGTGAGCCTAATATCTGGCTATAGTAAATTCTGTGCATTATATAACACTTTTCTTAACTTTAAATAATTATCATGAAGTCAGCTTGGCCACGTTTTTAAGCACTTCCCTTGAGTACTGCTAAAAATGATTTCGGTAGTTAAACTTCAAAGTTTGAAGTTTATCTTTTAAATCATTAACTAAGAATTGAATTACAAAAAACAAAAAATCACGGCAAAAATCACAGGTATGATACTAACACGATTGTAACTTTATTACAAATGTTATTTTAATAAATAAATTTTTACTTTTTAATTTGTTCATGTATGTTTCTGTGATTTGTTTTATTCTATTGCAATAACACTGTTTTTTCTGTTTTATGTTGAGGTATGCCATGATAGGATGGTTAGTTTTACTAAATTTGTTACAAACTCCTAATTCTGAAAGAATTTTTTTGTTGATGTTATTGAAAAAAAAGATAAAAGTTATACATGCCTTTAAGATATGAACATGTTGGACGCACGCCCTTTATCAAAGTGTATATTACAAAAAATGGCGTTAAGGCACTTTTTTATTTTTTGTCAAAAAAAAACGCTTTTTTTATCTGAATAATCTTTACAAGAAAAATTGTTAAAGTATTTGAGAACCACCATCAATCTATTTATTTCAAAACCTATGGTTATTTACTTCTTTTGCCTTTATGTAAGTTTACTCCCTCCATACAAGGCCGGCGCGATAGGGGGGTGTGGGGGGTGTGACACTCCTTCATCAATGATTTCTAGTCGGCAAACTGGACCCTTAGTCGGCAAATCGGACCTTTTTAGACTAGTTAGTCGGCAAATGTCGACCCTTTCGATATAGGTGAGACAGTCGGCAAATGTCGTAATGACAGTCGCCAAATTTTGGAAAACGAGGACCTTTTTTTTTTTTTTTTAGTCGGCAAAAGTTGTAATGGCACTCCCCCCCCCCCACGTGACACCTACTCGCGCCGGCCCTGCCTCCATATAATTTATTTTTGCGTGTATGACAGTTATGATTAAATATCTATTAGCATAATTTGTGCCAAACAAAACTTTTTAAATCTATGTTTTCGGCATCAATAAGTTTGTTCCCTAAATTAAGTAATATATATATATATATATATATATATATATATATATATATATATATATATATATATATATATATATATATATATATATATATATATATATATATATATATATATATATATATATATATATATATATATATATATATATATATATATATATATATATATATATATATATATATATATATATATACATATATGTAAAATATATATACATATACAAATAAGTAGAAACATTAATCTCATTCTCTTTGGCAGCTTGTTTCTCCATCAGTAGATCATCATCTACATCATCAGGAAGCCTCCTGATGAACCTATTGATGGAGAATCAAGCTAAGAGAATTAGATAAGTTGTATTATAAATTTATTGTTGCTCTCAGGTGTGTGGAGTTGGAAGAAAAAAAACACCAATCGCTGAAATTTTAAGAGAACGACTCCAACTCTAATTTGGACTCCAAATTTCGAGCTTATTTTTTTCTAAAGTAAAAACTATGAGCTAACTTGGTTCGTATGCTATTGTCTATAGGCGGACACGAGCATTACGCTAAAATTTCTAGCAATGTAATTTTTACATGGATTTTTATAATACCCGCCTCGATGCGGTTTTGGGAACTAGAGGGTTAATCAGTGTGTATTAATTAATTGTTGTTAAGAATAATATATTTGATTTTTTTTAATCTTTATATATTGTTGCCGCTTTCACGTTAAGAATATTCTTTTGAATATATATATAAATTTTTTCATTAGTGGGCATTTAAACTCGTACACCATCATTTAATAAATTGTGTCGTCAAAAGAAATGTTTTAAAAATAAAAAAGGTTTTGAAAATACTAAACACGTAATTTTCATATTTCACACTTATTGCAAGTTTAATTTTATAGTTAATATTAACTTTCTTTATACATAAATCGCGTTGCGAAATAAAGTTACAATTACTAAGTCTCAGCAAAAACAACAACAAAAGTCGTTTAAAATTACAAAAAATCGCAAGCGATTTCACGCTATCGTGGCAACGAAGAATAGCAATAATTATTTTTTCACGATTGGTTTTGAAATGTTATTATGACAATGGTTCATTAAAACATTTAAATTTGCTTCTATGTTTTAAATTCAAATAAGCAGTGAATCTAGTTTTCGTGTTTTTTAAATTTCTAGTACCAGTTTGTTGTAATAAAAAATCATTCTTTTAATTAAACGTATTTAATTTACGTTTTAAGTATTAGCAACCAGTAAAGTAAAGAAATCTATTTTCCTCATTGAAAAAATTTCTAGAACCCAGTTTTTAATAATCAAAAAACATTTAACTTACTTAACTTTTCAGCCAAAAAGGACGAAACTTTTATAGAAATAGCATTTATCGGTGTTAAACCAAACAAATTTGAAAATTTTTTAAATTGTACTTTTTTTTTTTTTTTTTCAACATTATATTTTGCCGTTTAATAAGTATTACAGTTTACAAAAATTTACAATAAAGTTAATGGCCGGAGCAAAAAGAAGGCATTAGTTTGCCTTATCGCCGAGCACCGTGTTACAATTTATAATTTTTTACAAAGTTATTGAAGAATATATAGTATATAAAAAAAATTGAATAAATGTTTATAAGAATTCGAAAAATAAAACAAGATATCGTTTAATACATAATTTCATAAATAGACAAGATAAAAGTAAAAATGAATTTATATAAATTTATATACACATTTGCACACTGACACATATAAGCGAACATATTCCCATATATATGAACACACACACAAACACAGATATATAAATACATATATATACATATACATATACACATACGTATATATATATATACACATACGTATATATATATATATATATATATATATATATATATATATATATATATATATATATATATATATATATATATATATATATATATATATATATATATATATATATATATATGCGTGAACTTTGATGAAAATTTATTATGGAAAATACATATAAATTCTATAGAAAAAAAAAATTTCAAAAAACATCGGAATGATCTATAGTTAGGGTTAGGCCATTTTTAAGTTTTAAGTCCTGCAAAAATTTACATATTTTTTTTATACATAGTTCCTTAACTTACGGTAACATCGTATGGTCAAATACTAACCACACTAAGCTAAAAAAAACTTTATAGCAAACAAAAACATGCTGTTAGAATCATATTTGGAGTTGGTAGAGCGATTCCTTGTAAACCTCTTTTACGTATAATTTGTACCTTGAATATTTCTAAACTTAATATTCATCTTGTTCTACAGTTCATGTATAAAACAAAATATGGACTGTCCCCAAAAATCTTTGAAACTTATTTTAAAGAAATATATATATATTTATATATATATATATATATATATATATATATATATATATATATATATATATATATATATATATATATATATATATATATATATATATATATATATATATATATATATATATATATATATATATATATATATATATATATATACACACTAGGGTGGTTCTAAAAACAATTTTTTTTGAAAATGACTGCTGGCACCCTCTGTTGTATATAATAAAAAAATTCTGAACTTAAAAAATTTTTGAATATAAGTTATTTTATGGGGTTGCTACCGACCTTCGAACATTAAATAGGTCCCTAATATTATTAAAAAAAGTTTTTCAAAAGTATGTAATGTTGGATCTCAAACGAAGCGAAATTATATAAAAATTTCAAAAATAATAATCATTTTATAAAAAAGCATTGATAAAAAATTATAATAACAAAATCTTGTTAATTTCTCTATTATTAGTTTTTAGTTAAATTTTTATATAATTTCGCTTTGTTTGAGACCCAACATGACATACTTTTGAAAAACTTTTTTTTTTTTATAATATTAGGGACCTATTTAATGTTCAAAGATTGGTAGTAACCCCATAAAATAATTTTTATTCAAAAACTTTTCAAGTTCAGCATTTTTTTATTATATACAACATATTCAGAGGGTGCCAGCAGTCATTTTCAAAAAAATTGTTTTTAGAACCAACCTAATACACACATACACACATAAATAAGTGCAAATATACACATACATATATTTATAATATATACGAGAAAATGTGATTTGTGATAATGGTTATTGTCAATAAATTTTTAACTTTTTTTTTAATGATTACAAGGAACAGTTACCTTGTTTTTATTTATAATTGATATATCTGATTTATTTTTAAAGAAAGACTTATAATAAAATAAATCAAAATCTGTGTTTAATAAAAACTGTTTTGAATCAGTTTTGAACTGATGTAGAGAAGTTTTCTTTTCGGAAACAATGTTTGGGAATCTTTTCCACAAAAGTGGTCCGCGATTCTGAATTGAATAAGAGAAATTTTGAGCAAAGTGGTTTGCTCAAAATCTTGTAGCATATTTATGGTGTATTTCTTTAAAATAAGTTTCAAAGATTTTTGGGGACAGTCCATATTTTGTTTTATACATGAACTGTAGACCAAGATGAATATTAAGTTTGAAAATATTCAAGGTACAAATTATACAAAAACATGCTGTTAGAATCATATTTGGGGTTGGTAGAGCAATTCCTTGTAAACCTCTTTACGTAAAAGAGTTTTACAAGGAATCGCTCTACCAAATCCAAATATGATTCTAATAGCATGTTTTTGTTTGCTATAAAGTTTTTTTAGCTTAGTGTGGTTAGTATTTGCCCATATGATGTTACCGTAAGTTAAGTAACTATGTATAAAAAAAATATATAAATTTTTTAAGGACTTAAAACTTAAAATTGGCCTAACTCTATAGATCATTCCGATGTTTCTTTTTCTATAGAATTTTTATGTAATTTCCATAATAAATTTTCATCAAAGTTCACACCTAAAAAATTTACAGATGTTTGTCTTTTAATGTTAGTTTTATTTATCAAGAGATTGGCCAGATTATTAGTGGTTTGTTGCCCATTGTACAACGAATTATGACTGGTTCAATGAGTTGTGCAAGTTGCTAAGATGCATTGCGCTGCTCACTTTTAGACCAAACCGGGATATAGGCACATATAACTAGACAAGAAGAGTATCCTTGGGTAGTAGCTTTGGGTATACATGAGCGATTGTTAGTTCAATTTCTTGTTTAGGCTCCAAGTTAGACAAATAGTCTGTAGTTAATTTTATTTTTTCAATTATATCTGAGTATTTTTTGTTTATGAATATAATGGTACCCATACGATCTTGACGTTCAGTGCTTATGCAAGTGTAGTTATTATTGATTTGTGAAAGAATAATTTGCTTACCGCTAGGGTTGAGCCAGGTTTCAGTTAATCAGGCAATGTCAATGTTGGTATCTATAAGAAATTGATTAAAAATCTCAATTTTGTTACAGAGTGAGTGCATAGTGGTACAGATGGTTGGTAGGCGATTGGTGTATAGGTTATAGCTAGTTAGTTGGGATAGAGCGATGAGTAAGGGCACCGCGGATTTTGATAATTGCTCCATCGCGAATGCCCCAGTGAAATGGTGCATTAGACTTATCAATATAGAGTTTATCAATACGAATGTTATGGTCTTTGCGTATTTGGTACTCAAGTTCTCTTTCAGCAGGAGACAAATTAGGACTGACTCTGTATGTCTTAAAATTCTCATGTGTAGCGAGTTTGCGAAAGTTCATCAGAACTAATTTTTTGTTTGTAATATTTTTGAATTCTACAATAATAGAGCGACAATTTGAGGCTTTTTTTGTGTTAAGACGCTTGGAGAAACTAACATTATCATTGGTAAGGCCTTTAACGTTAAGAACCTCTGTGATGCAGGTTAACGCAAATGGTGGTGTTTGGGTGACATTTGCTGCAGACACTGGTTTTGGGAAACCAAATATTATTATATTTTTTTAACGCTTAGCTGCTTGTTTTAGTTCAACAAGGACTTGACCGATTTGCGGTGATGAGTTTGGCTTGTTTCTGACAATATTGCTTCATGATGGCTGGTGTGAGCTTGATTAGGTGGCTGGTTGAGAGTTGATTTTGGTTTTAATAACTGCTGATTTTTGTTCAAATTTTTTTATTTGGTCGGCTTGCAGGTTGATAGTAGCTTTCTGTTCTGAAATAATGCTCATGAGCTCCATAACCCAGATATCAAGGTGTGCGATTGACGGTGCTAAGTTTTTGATGGCTGAGTAACTGAGGACTTATTAACACAAATAGAACTGTTTGTTTTTTGTGATTTTTCCGATATATATATTATATATATATATTATATATATATATATATATATATATATATATATATATATATATATATATATATATATATATATATATATATATATATATATATATATATATATATATATATATATATATATATATATATATATATAATATATATATATAATATATATATCGGAAAAATCACAAAAAACAAACAGTTCTATTTGGTATATATATATATTATATATATATATATATATATATATATATATATATATATATATATATATATATATATATATATATATATATATATATATATATATGTATATATATATATATATATATATATATATATATATATATATATATATATATATATATATATATATACATTATATATAACACAGACGCGTCTGTGTGTGTCTAGATACACAAAATATTATTACTGTTTTATAAAACACAAAGACTCTGTTTTTCATAGAATACTAATGATATTTTGTTATAATAAGTATACTAGTGTAGATAATAAACAATATATTTTGTTATAAAAAGTATAACAGTATAGATAATAAGTTACCAGTTTAGTGAGTACAGTATAAATAAGTTAACGGTATTGTGAAGGAATTTCAACAAAAGATATCAAAAAGTGAAACGTCTTGTTGCAATTTTGACATCTTTTGTCAAAATTCCCTCACTATACTTGTAACTTATATAAACTTAATAATTAAACTCAATTTTCTTTTATTTAAAAAATGTATAGATTATTGTTTATAGATTATAGAGTATAGAACAAAATAATTAACCAAAAGAGACATTTTTAATTAACAGAGTTAGCGCATTATGTTTTATGCGTTAATAATATAAATTTTTCTACTTGAGGAGCCCATTTGCAAAACGCTCTAAGTCCGAGTAAATTGGTTTCGAGAAATCGAAGGAAAACAAGCCCAGGCTTAATAAGCGCTCTAAATTTACACTATCAAGTAGAGACAACTAAATAACATGCACGAAAAAAAAATGTAACTCTTTAGGATCTGTAAATAAACCTTGTTGAAATACGGACTTAGCTTTATTTGAGTATTTTAGATGTACTTAGATTATTGTAAAAATGTTTGTTTGAATTCAGATGGATCGGTTGCTTATTAAAACTAATTAAAAAGTTTTGAAGGATTTAATTTGCACGAATTATAAACTTCTTTATAATTATATTATAAAAAAAGGTATCAGAAAAGGTAATTTAAAACATAGGGAATGAAGAAAAGACTATAATAAAAACCTAGTTTTTTATTATGAAATTGATCTTTAACACAACAAAATTTAAAAAGGATAAATACATCAAAAAGTTAAATATGTCTGCATACAGCATCTTCATCAATACAACTGTCTGTAGTATTTTCCTCGTCTTCTTCGCATTTTTCTATTAAAGAACCATTAACAATACTTTTTGAAAAGTTAAAACAATTATCCTGCTCCCAATTTAATTCTGCATGCACAAGAATCAAACTTTTGATATCTTTCTTTTTAGCCTCTGCAAGTTGGACTCCTTTCTGGATCTAAGATGGATAAGATAAACAATCATGGCCTCTTTTTGTTATAATTTGAGAACTGTTAAACTCTTAAAGGTACTGATTTGAAGTCCAACACATTCCAGTCTTTTCCTGCAATTTCACGGTTTCCTGGGTACTGTAAACATTATAGTACTCTTCTTGAGAATATATTCTTAAAAATATTTTTCAACTTTTTTTCCAAAGTTCCAAATACACGATCACAAGGCAAAAATGTATGTCCTCGAACCGGAAACAAAAGTTCAATTGTTTTTACTAATATCAGTGCATGTCTTAACAGCCAGAAGCCTGCCATAAATTAAAGCAATACATTTATTTTGACCATCACATGCATCAGAAACTAAACGAACAGTATCTATGCCATCCATGTTTGTTTGTAGAGCTTGTCAAATACTGCACTGAAACAGGAAAAACTATTATTTTTGATATCGCTCTCATTCCAAGTATAGATAGTGACATTATTTTGATTTGAAGATCCGTTATTTTTATCCATAAAATATAAAAATAAATAAATAAGATCCATAAAATACACTTTATAACGCCGAGAAAAAAGGGCATTGACAATTATAGCTATAAAAAAAAACCTGACTGATATTAAAAAAACTTAATTTCGATTTTCTTAAAAATAAGATCAAAATCTACTTTTCGAACCAATTTTGTTTTGGCCTTATATTTACTTGAGCAATTATTGATGTTTGATATAGACACACAATTTTTTAATATTTTTAAAATTAGACACTTAATATAACCCCACCTTTTACCAATCAATCAAATTAGAAACTAAAAATTTAGTGACTTTATTATCTTTTTCATTTTCATATGATATTTACAACAAAATTTAAACGTATATAAATTTTTTTTTTAAATACTAAACTTTAGTAATTTTATATATGCTTTACATTCACATTATTTATAAGTTGGTTCACAAATCATAATATTTTAAAAAAGAATGGATAAGACATAGTAGACTCATAAATATAAAAATCTCTACTTTTTTAGGAAAATAATTTTTTTTAAGTCCTCTTTGGCTTAATAGTAGCAAAGTTCTGTTTTTGTTATCGGCACCTCAACTTTGCAAATAATGTGGACATCAGGAATCCAGCATTGGCTTTTCTTTGGTGGCCATTTAAATGACCGTGCAGGACCATTAGGACACAGTTTTACAAGCACATCTTTTTCTTCTAAATTAATATCTTCAATGACTCCTATCCACCACTTTTGCTCATAGGAAACAAAGGCATAATCTCCTGGTACTAGGTTTACAGTTGTTATCTGGATATTTCTAAAGTCATGAACTAAAGCAAATTTTTCATTAACACTGCATAGCTTAGTGCCTACCTAAACAAAATAGTAAAATATGCAATTATTCCGTTTTACTTATCAAACATGTTTTTTAAAATGCATAGATACCGAATGCAGAGGAAATAAAATAAAATACAAATATTTTTGATTATGATTCTGCAAAAATCTAATATCTATTTGAGTTTATCAATAAAAGTTATGCGTGTATTTTAAAATATGGTAAAAGGTATAATTAAAAAATAATAATTTACCTTTTGATGGCCAAGTGGTACAAACTGATGGTAACTGCGTGTTCCAGGTATTGTATTTGCAGTATCCAATCGTTCTTTTAGAGCGGTTCTCACCAAAGTTAAATCTTCTGATGAAATATATATAAAATTTATGCCTTCAATGTTATCATTGCAACATTTATACATTATTTGTGGAGATAAAATATGACTATCCATATCTCTTTGCAAACTTGCTAGTGTTGCTAGACGTTTGACTGTACCACCTATCCCATCACAAGGTTGCTTACCGTGACTAGTTGCAAAAAAGTTCCATTTAGCAGTAAAACCAAAATCTCAAAATGGAAACAAAGATTTAAGAAATTTTTGCAATTCTTATATTGACCTGCACACCCATCTGAAAAGTATTTAATATTTTTTATTTGAGGCATATTTGTTTTTATATCATTGCAAACAACCTCAATAATTTTATAACAAATAATTTTTGAAATAAATAATCACTGGATAAAGTGTACATTGTAAATTTGTCCAATGAAAGCTTTTCACTTTATCCTGAACTAAAAATTTATAGTTTTCTGAAAAATCACTCAGAAATAATGCTGTTAACTTATTCATATCTTCCTTTCTTGATCTCAGGTATAATCCTTGACTCTTTGCTAAATACGAATGTGGTGCAAGTTTTTCCAGTTTTCTACATACTAGTTCAATGTATTCAAACACTGGCTCTTTATTATGTGTCAAATTTGACCTATCTGTTGTTGTCCACTGATCAAATTCAATCTCATCATCATCTTCAAATTCTCCAAGTATATCATAAAGGTTTTCAACCAATGCATTTATAGTTGCTGGGCATTTTTCACATTTCCTCATCATACAGTCTTTTTTAGTTATATCACAGACAATATAAGGTAACAATTCTTTGTATGTCACACCAAGAGGATGTAAAAGCAGTTTCAAATTCTGATGAATAGCACAAACACATACAGAATGTGTTCGTGAGGCACCAATAGTAATACACCATTTAGGTCGCAAGGTGCAAAATCTTGAAAATCCTATTTTTATTTCTGGGTTCTTGGTTTTAAAGGCAACAAACAATTCCTTTAAATTACATAAGAGCAAACTTTTTTTCATGTGGACATTTTTCTTTATGCTTACATAGTCCTTTTGACCAGGCATTAAACGGCTATGTTCATTGTCTTCGTAAAAGGTCTTGACCAGTTAAACTGTTACATCAGAAAGAGCTTTTCCTAATTTAGGATTAGACATGGTTAAAATACCTTTTTCTAATGTTAACTTACGTGCAGTTCGAGCTACATAGTTTGTTACATGCAATGTTTCAGATACCTTTTTTATTGACCAGTCTGTTTGAGCAAGTGTCGCAAGTTGTACTTTCTTTGATGTTGATGTAGACTCTGCAATTTTGTTAGTTAACAATACCATCATGTTATCAAACAAGTTTGCTTTTTCCATATACTCATTATTAAAACTTGACTGTTCTTCAAAACTTTTTTCTAATATATTAAGGAAAATGGCTACCTTTTTTTAAATGGAGGTTGTTAATGCTGTCAATTTTCGTTTACCTTCTCTGATTTTTCCTGACTTGTGCAATCCTTTGACCTTAATTGGAGATACTCCGGCAGATGCAGAGTTTGTATCTACATTTTCTTTTTTATTTTGAATGGATCTTTCATTAACAATGTCAAAATCTTCATCATTTTTATTTTCATTTATATTTTTTGATAAACATGTAATAACTTAACTTAACTAACTGACAGGTTGGAGTTTTTTTCCAGGTATAAGATTTAAACCTATGGTTCTGCTTCTAACACAGTATCCATTGTAATCACACTTAGAGATGCTTAAAAAGAAAGTAATTACATTACTTAAATAACATTAATTATATGTATTATGTAATTGTATTTTTATATTCATTATGTAATTATACACAATTGGTTATATTAATAACTATGAAACATTGAACAAATCTTATTATCAAAAAAACTTATATGACTTATTAATAATGATATTACCTAATGAAATATAAATATATAAATTTTTACCTCTACACACCTTTTGTTGACTCAGAAATGAATTACAGCAATTTTTCTGATTACCCTCATATCTTACAACTAACATATCATGATGGTGTGTGCATATATTAGTATTTTGCTCTTGTTTCAAATTTGTTCGTTTTTCAAGTATTTACGATCATTGCTGTCAATATCTTCAATCAGATTTCTTTCTTGAGTTTACAATTGTTTATAACAAGCTCCATAATTATTTACAAAGCAGCAATTAATTTTGTTATCCATATAAAAATATAAAGGGGAATCTCTGTCTAAACACTTAATACAAGAAATCTTAAATAATCTTAATGTCCCTAACAAGAAAAGTACACTTAAACACAAACAATATCATATCAATATGTATTTATAAAGAACATATTGCTTGAACAAGTAGTTATTAGTTTAATAGACATATTTTAAATGCCTAACTATCTACAAGGCCGGCGCGATAAGGGGTGTGGGGGGGTGTGACATCTACCCATCAATGATTTTTAGTCGGCAAATTGGACCCTTTTAGACTAGTTAGTCGGCAAATGTCTACCCTTTCAATATAGGTTAGTCGGTGATGTAGACAGTCAGCGAATGTCGTCATGGCAGTCGGCAAATTTTGGAAAGCGAGGAGCTTTTTTTTTTGTTTTTTTTGTTTTTTTTTATGTTTTTCTAATTTATAAAATGTTCAACTATGTTTGGTATTAACTTTGTAAATTTTTTACAAAGCTATTACAAAACAAAAATATTTTTTTTTTGCATTCAAAATATATTTGCAAATTTTTTTTTTTTGCAAAATATCTTTAGAAAAATTGAAAAACTAAATCATCAATAACTCCTTGATAAAACATAAGGCCAAAAAAAAATTCGCAAAATAGAAATATGTTTAATATTTAAAACAACGAAAACCAAAACTTTTTTTCATTTTTCTAAAACTATAGTTGTCAATGGCCTTTGTTATTGTCATTAACAAGTGCGTTTTGTGGATCTAAAAATAAACTATATTTTTATTGTTTTGAGAAATATAAGTTTATGATTTTCAGATTAAACAGGTTTTAAACTTCTTTGGTACCAAGTTTTAGCTTCGCAACATTACTACAAGTTTGTTAAAAGAGTCGAGAACTCTTTTTTCAGTCAAAAAATAACTAACTTCAAGTTGCTGTAAATCTTAAAGGGTTGAGAATTTTTTGAAAAGATTTTACAGCCTTTTCTAACTTATATCTTTAAACATTTGTGCCAAATTTCAGCGAATTTGGTGATACAGGGTGCAACCTCTTGTTTTCTAAGAAATTTTTACCCATGTTTTTCTTATAACTATGTTTTGATGTATAATCATATAAAATTAATTCCATGTGACGCAATTGTTTCCTATTATTAAGCTATTGTTATTTATAACAATAAATATCTTTTTGTGCAATTGTATGCACTTTAATTAAGTTTATTCAAATGATGTAAAACCAAATTTGACGTGTAAAGGTTGTTTCACAAACTAACGTCACTGCCAAAAAGAATTTTCATGGTTTAAATTTTAGATAACCGTTTAATAGCTATTGAGTTTGCAGACAGTATATGGAACAATCGTGTATAATATATCTATAAAATGAGAAAATTCTAAAATTTTGTTTTATTAATTACAAATCTTTTTTTGTTATATTTTATTTTTTTGCTAATAATATATAAGCAAAGTTAAAAAATATTAATAGTTATTACACGCTTAAAAATAGTGTGGACAAAAAACACGACACTTAGTGTAGCGTCTTTTTGGCTACACAAATTGTGGACTTCAAGGCTACGCTTGTGCGCTTTAAAGCCACACTTGTAATTATGAAATTAAACTTCATTATATGCGTAAAAAAAGCCACACTTTGTGTTGCACTTTCTTGGATTCTCGTATCGAATTATTTGGAAAAGAGGCTAGAATCATGTTTTCAGCGACATGTTTTTTTTTATGAACCGTTCAGTTTTACTGAAAATTTTAGTGTAACTTTTATTGCTGCATGGTAATTTTAAACACATACATAGTTAACTTTTTCATAAAGAAATATTTGGTTTGTAATATTTTAGTAATATCGTATTAAATATGTTAAGCGAGGAAAATATCGATTTTCAGTTGTTAAAAATTAGGTAAGACCTTCGGTACATTACTACATGAATTAGTTGTGTGACTTTATTTAATTAGACTAATGCTATTATTGTATATATATATATATATATATATATATATATATATATATATATATATATATATATATATATATATATATATATATATATATATATATATATATATATATATATATATATATATATATATATATATATATATATATATATATATATTGTATTAAAATGTTAATAAAATTATTTTAGTTACGTTAACAACATTATTATGAAGTTATAAAAATTATAACATATTAACATTAATTATATAAAATAATAACATTAGTCTAAAAAAAATGTGTAAAATATAGGTTTTATTTTACACATTTTATATATATATATATATATATATATATATATATATATATATATATATATATATATATATATATATATATATATATATATATATATATATATATATATATATATATATATATATATATATATATATATATATATATATATATATATATATATATATATATATATATATATATATATATATATATATATATATATATATATATATATATATATATATATATATAATTTTCTGATAAAAGTTATTAAAATGTTTATTTGCTATATATGTGGTACTTTTACGAAACTATTAATTTTTTTTCAAAATCATCTTCAACGTCATAATAGTATTGGCGAAATTGTTTATCCAATTAAATGTTTTCAGAATGGCTGTAAATGTACCTGCACAGCTTATATGTCGCTAATTAGACATGTAAAATGTTACCATAATATTGATAATGATTTCATTGATAAAAATCCTGAGGCAAAATGTATAGTAATCCATTAAATGATAATCGTAACGATTTATTGCCTAATTTTTTAGAATATTTGTTGCCTAGTTTCCCAGAGAATTCTACTTATTAAGTTTACACTTATCCTGAAAAAACAATAGAATATATTGATCCTTTGTTAGTTTCTTCATTGTGAACAAGCAGCAGTGTTCCTTATTACATTATACCTGAAGTAATTGTTTCTGTTAACAATATTTCATAATCATTAGTTTCCTATATTGCAGCGCTCGAAATAGTTTTTCAAAGCTTGCCAATTTCACAAAAATAGATTTTCCTTGAATTTTTTGAAATTTCTTCAAACATTGCTGATCATTGATCACCTGTTATTTCAAGCAATGATATTGGTAATGCTGCTTTATCAGTTTTCAATGACATTAGAGCAGATTCCACTCTATTATTGTTTAAGAGTAAGTTTGAAAGTTGTGTTATACATTGCAATGAGCCACTCACTTGAGTGGCTTATTGCAATGTATAACACTACTTTCTTGACACATTATATAAACAAAATAAACACTTAGAAAAAATTTCTCTTTTTGTAATTTCTGAAACATGCAACATGGGCCCTCCTAGATATGAAACTAATGAGGGAATTTCAAAGATAGTTTTATTTCATTGAAGAGGTATCAAGTAATATTACATTGCATGATGGCTTTAACACTTGCAAACAAAACATTTTTTTACTAGCAAGAGATTCAATGTTCAAAAATACTTTGTCAGATCACTAATATAATGAAGGTATATATATGTCTACTACCCTAAGTGGGGAGAATTAATAAATAAGAACTTTATAACTTAAATAAGAATTTTTACAACATAATTGTCAATCTGCATAAGTACTAAGCTGCTGCAACTTGACTATGTGCCAATCTGCTAAAGTGCGAAGTTTCTCTTTCTCATCTTGTTTCATTTATTAGTTCCTTACATAATATACCCTTTTAATCCAAAAGAAGGTTTTTTTATAATCTACCTATAAAGGTTTATAAGTATATACAAGTTGTTCCCTGATTTATTTTTATTTTTATTTAGAAGATACAACTTTGCTTGCATTTAAGGCGCTCCCTTTTCTTATGATAGCACCTCCACAGAAGGGCAAGAAAAGTCCAAGAATGGATTTTGATGCAATTTTGGCTTTATTTTATAGAGAAATGGATGTAAGTTTTTTCTATACATTTTTTTTAAAGTTAAATTTGGTTTATAATCAAAAAGTATTACTTTTTTGAGCTTTGTATTTTCTGCATTTTTAAAATTTTTCTTAAACATTTAGGTACACTTCAGTCTTGAAAGAAAAAAGCTCCCTTGAGTTATTGAAGAAGGAGAAAGTTTTTTTACTGATTTTATTCAAGTGTTGCGGCACTCTATTTATAATTCTAATTATAACTCTAATTATAAGTTGATAATACAGCTATACGGTTGGAAGCCATACCGAGTATTAGATTTGCTTTTGAGTTGCTGCTAGTCTCTTATTATGTATTTAATGTCAATTTTCCTCATGAACTTATTTGTGTATATATTTTTATGGGAAATTTGCTTGGAATAAACAGCAAAAGAATTATCGTCAATTCCTTGTAAAGAAAGTATTGCCAAAAGTTTAAGATTAAATTAAGCAATATGTTTGTGAAACGAAAAAGTATTTTTATCACTTTCTTGTTTATTTTTGTTATATCGTCAGTCGAGAACCAAGAGGCCGTCTTTTTTTTTTGTGTTTCCAAGAAAATCAAGTTTTAAATTTTAATTCGCGAAGACTTTCTGCCAGAAAATTCGACTGATTATTTAATTATTTCCTAAAATTTTATTGTTGTGGTATATTTATGGAACACACACTCCTGAATATTTATTGATAATGGACAAAAAAAAAACACACAAAATGTTGACATACGGTTCTTCTCTGACGGCGGTATCTATTTTTCAAAGTTTTAACTCGCTTTTGCATATAAATGTTTTAAGACTTGTTTTTAATTTAATATTCACTGAATTGAGTTTGAGTTTGAACTGAGTTTATATACTTAAAAGAAATACTATAACAATGCATTGACTCGGAATTAAAATAAAATTTATATTTCAGTTTTTATTATTTTATTGTGATATCGTTCCGTTATTTCTTGTAAGCCAATATAATATACATATGTAATTTAGTATATGACTCTAAATGACAATGTGTAATTTAGTATAATATTTAGAACAATTTAATTGCGCCCGGTTATATACATAGTACGTGAAGACCTAAATGGGCGGAATAAATCACGCATAAATATACTTACAAAAAATCAAAACATTTATAACGTCTAGAAAAACACAGATTAGTGTATAAACTATAGTGTTGCATTTAGCGCAACACTAATTTTGATGTTTTTTTACAACAGTTTTGTCGCGCAAAAAGAGCGTATATATACAGCCATTGATTAAATGCAACAATTATGCCGAAAAAATTTCTACAAAAGTGTCGCATTAAAGGCCACAAAGTGTCGCTTTCAAGTCTACATTTTATGTAGCCTTACGAATGCAACACTGAGTATGGCTTTTAAAGCCACATAGTGTTGGTGTAGCCGGCGTCGACACTCATTGTTGTAATCTACGCGACATAATGTAGCCTACGGCTCAACACTATTTTTAAGCGTGTACGATGAGGATTTAGCATAAGATAACTCTGCTATAGATTTATACTTTTTCTAAAGTCAGTGCTTGATTTACTTTAACTTATTGCATAATTTTATTTAATAATTTAATAATGTCCTTATATGGAATATTGTTGCTATATCTGGGGAAAGGAGGGGTGGATCTTAAAATGATACTCTTTCCTTTCAGACAAGGTACAAAAACACAATGTAAACATAGTTGGACCTGGTCTTGCAAACCTCTAACCATTATCACATGTAATGTTGCTTCTTTTTCTCAATTCTACAAATACTCATGCTACTCCTCATTCGATTAAGTCTTATCCTTTTTCTGTGACTGTTCCTAAGTGCTCCAAAAATTCTTATTCATCTAGTTTTTTTCTTTGAACATCAGTTCTTTGAAATTCACCTGCTTCAGTTTCTATTTTGATTCATATAATTTCCAATCTTTAAAGTCATATGTCAATCGTTATCTTGCTTTATAAACTTCATCTTATTCCAGTAACTTCCAACTCTTTTAGTGGTTGATTGCAGCCTTGTTGGAAGCAAAGATATTGAAAAAAAGTGTCCTTTCTATTTAACTGAACTGTTTTTGGCAACAGATGTTATTAAACAGATAACCAGCAATTACCTAATTTAAAACCTGTTTAAAAATAAGTACATTACATAGAATGAGCCTTTTTTTGTGTGTGCTTTAAAGACTGCTGCAGTTAAGAAGGCAACTTTTAGTTGTGGTTAAAACCCTCTCTTAATAACTCCTAAACACAAACCTTGACAAACAAGCCCTCTGCGCCAAGAAAGGAATTGAATGTAGTACTACTTTGGACTTATGTAGCTTTACCACTACACCACTACGGAAACTTAATAAACTAATAATAGGTTTATTTATAGATGTTAGTATTAGTATAGTACCCCTTTTACTTTAAGTATAATATAAAATTATGCTGCCATGAAAAATATAATATCTTTACACAAAATAGCAATGACATGATAATAATAAAATACAAAAAACTGTTTAATGGTGTGACCAAAGAACAAAGTTATTCTTACCTTAATGGCGATGAATTCAATTTTATTACCTAAACTGTTGGCTAATGATTAATAAAGTAAATTTCAATTCATGAAAATTTACTAAATTAAAACCATATTTCAACAGTAGTCTAAGTAAACGTAAAAAATGAAGTAGAGCAGAACCTTGTCGTCGAACTAAAACAAATAGACAAAAAAAAATTTATTAAATTAAGAAATACTTTTCAATTTGCATAAAACAAATAATTTTTAAATGAAAATATAAAAAAATCAATACTAGTTTTTGTAGAACATATGAAATAGCAAACATAGAACTTAAAAACATATATACATACCAAAAAATTATTATGTGTTAGTTTGGAAAAAAATAAAATACCAATATAACATCACAATATCTTTAAATGAGGCTAAAATAATATTGATATGTTGGACTAATAACTTTACTAATTAAAGTAAGCATAACACTTTTATTCCATATTCCTATAGGAAAACTAAATTCCTACAAGTTAAATATCAAAAGCTTTAAAAATCTCCAATTACAGTAAAATATAAAAATAAACTATATCATTCAATACCAGATTCAAACATTTTGTATTGCATGATTTACTTTGGGGGATGTGATGATTCAAACATTATACTTGTAAATCATTTTTACATAATTTTATAACTTATTAATATATAGTTGCATAATTCCGATTACTATCACTTCATGCCATTACTTTAAACAATTTACTAAGGGGAGGTAATAATTTTGAAACTTAAAGATGTATTTTTTTAAAGTATTTTTAATTGAATATATAACTAAAAGTTTATAGTTGTTCACTATTTATTGCATCACTCAATACCATTACCACACCATCTTTTATTAAATGATTAACTAGGAAAAAGGAAATAATTCAGAGGCAAGTTTAGTAATTTACTCAGGGGGAGGGTATAATTCAGACAGATATTTGTAAATTAATTTTACATAGTTATACAGGGTGACAACCATAAGGTGAAACACATAAAGTAAGCTATATTTTCAAATTTAAGAGTTATATTTATTCGAAAGTGGTATTAATAGAATGCTACAAGTGTATTTAACAAGTTTTATTGGTTTAATTCGAACCTGTCGCCCTCTGCTTTTATGCAGGCTCGACATCTCTTGAAAAAGTTTTCACGCGCGGCACGCACGGTTTCTTGTGGCATTTTGTCCCAAATGTCGATCAAAAGTTCCTTGAATTGGTCCAAAGTTGTTAATTTATGCTTCCCCAGTTCTTGTAGCATGTATCCCCAGACAAAGAAGTCAAGGGGATTGAGGTCAGGACTCGAAGCAGGCCATTCTTTGGTATCGATAAAATCTGAAAATTTTGCTTGCAGTAATCTTGAACAACAATAGCCTTGTGTGCAGGGGCAGAATCTTGCTGGAACACCCATGGATCATCACCATACATTTCTTTAGCCTTAGGTTCAATCAAATCTTTGATCACATTCTGTAAGTAGTATTCTTTGTTGATTTTCACCCCTCTATCGATAAATTTCAGAAGAAATTTCCCCTTTTTCGAGATGGTCTCGAATACCATGACCGCCGAAGCGTTCTAATAACGAGGGACAGTTCTAACATTTAAAGGAACAATAGAGATCTTTACAGCATAAACTCTGCCATTTTGTCTGTTCAACGGGCGCTCCAAAGTAAACATTTTCTCGTCCGAAAAAACAATATCTGCACCACCGTGCCGCTTCAATAGCGATTTGCAACGCTTGACTCTTTTCAGCTTATTTTTGTCAGTGAGGCCGGCAATTTTTTGTTTACGGTAGCACTTAAGTCTTAAATCTTGTTTTATAATCTTTTGCATAGAGGTATATGACATGTTCAGCTCTTTAGCTAGCTGCCGACCTGAGCGAGCAGAATTTCTTCGTAAACGTTCTCTTACCACTTTGATGATTGCTGGAGTGCGTTGACGCGCTTTCTTTTTCTAGTTTTAGCTGGAATTGTTTGCCCAGTAGTTTTGTAACGAGAAATTGTTCGACTAATCAATGATTTGCTGACTTTTAAATCATTTAGGCGTGGTCAAATATCAGCTTGACTTAAATTTTTTTGTGTAATGAAATTATCAGCTCCCTGATAGGATTTAGATCTGTATTTTTCATACAATCCCTCATTTTTTCTTCCTCAAATTTTTTAAACTTTTTCTAAACAAATGTCAAAACAAACTGTAAACAAGGGGAAAGTCATATGGTACGGGGTTAATAAATGATTGGGGTTCGAAAATGTGTTTCACCTTATGGTTGTCACCCTGTATAACTAATTTATTCAGTTTAAACAGAAATTATACAACTATCAACTAATTATTATTTATTTTATAGTTGTAGAATTTTAATCATTATACTGTAATAAAATTCAGACTGTCTTACATTGAGCGATTTATAAAGGAGAGGTATTAATTCAGAGAGATATAATTTATATCTGTCTGAATTTTACTTTTACATATACTGTTATATAATAAAAGTATTTGTAAAATAGTTTCATGCAAATAAATAACTAATTAGTATATAGTTGTTTATTTTCTATCATTACGACACTTTCTTATATCGTCTTTCTTATATTACTTTTATGTAAACTTTATTTCTAAAATTCTTGTCATCTAAACGTTTTTTTCTCTTTGTTTATGTTTACAAAGGTAGTACGGACGTTTTAGGTATACTTCTAACAGTTATAACCCGAAAGCGCAATCTCGTTTTGAGTTTTTCATAGGGGGATAGAATAATTCAGGCGGTGGAAATAATCTACTACATAATAATCTATGTAATAAAATATTACATCCGCCTAAAATATCACATTCATCACAGAAAAAACGAAAACGAGATTGCGCTTTCGAGTCATTGCACTTAGAAGTGTATCAAGTTCGTCCGAAACATTAGTTATAAACAATATAACAAAAACGCAACGAGATTCACAAAAACTTTTTTCTACTAACATACTATAAATGAAGTTAGCATAAAATGGTAATATATTTTAAATTCATATTTATAAAATTTTGATCGTAATGTATTGCGTGACAATACTAAAAAAAATGTTACACAAAAGGGATATAAAACTTTAGGTAATAAAAATACCAATCGTTTGCAATATTTTAGAAGCCTGCATAGGGGGGGATGTGATATTTTAAGTAAGAATCCCAGTTTCTTTTTGTGACATATACAGTGAAAAAACCGAGGGAATGTGATATTCTACACCTTTTCAAGGTGTAAATGAGAACATGAAAGTTGTAATTAAGAAGTCGTAATATGTAATTAAGAAACACAACATGTAATTGAGAAAACGTTATATGTAATTGAGAAACACAACATGTAAATAAGAAGTCGTAACATGTAATTAAGAAACACAACATGTAATTGAGAAAACGTAAGATATAATTGAGAAATCAAAATATGTAATTGAGAAATCGTAACTTGTAATTGAGAACACATAAATTAAAATAGCAAGTTCACAGTCTAAAATAGCAAATTCACAGTCACAGCGCGTGGTCATCCTTCCTCGGACAAATCCCGCCATGGCCCTCGGATTACATACCGCATATTTATTGTTTTTAGTGTTTATTACGTTAAATTCATTTGCCCAAAAATTATAAATTTTTTCCTAAAATGTTTTTAGTGTTTATTATGTTAAATTCATTTGCCCAAAAATTATAAATTTTTCCCTAAATTTTTCCCTAAAAACTTAAATTTACGCTGCAAATCTTGCGTCATTTTTAAGTGCGTCATTTTTATACGCTCCATTTTTTTACGCGCCATTTTTTTTAAGCGCCATTCTACACTTACTCCTTTAAAGAGATATCTAAATTAAAATTTTCGTGTTCTCAATTACATCTTTCTATTTCTTAATTACAACTTACATTTTCTCAATTACATGTTACGATTCTTAATTACAATTTTCGTTTTCTAAATTACATCTTATGTTTCTTAATTACAACTTACGTTTTCTCAATTACATCTTACGTTTCTTAATTACAACTTTTGTTTTCTCAATTACATCTTACGATTCTTAATTACAATTTTTGTTTTATCAATTACATCTTGAAAAGGTGTAGATACCAAATATTAATCGTTTAAAATACTTTATAAATTGCTTAGGGGGATGTAATATTTTAGAAGTATACATAAGGGGGATGTGATATTTTAAGTAAGAATTCCAGTTTTTTTATGTGACATATATAGTGAAAAAACCGAGGGAATGTGATATTCTAGATACCAAATACTAATCGGTTAAAGTGTTATATGAATTATTTAGGGGGATGTAATATTTTAGAAGTATACATAGGGGGGATGTGATATTTTAAGTAAGAATTCCAGTTTCTTTTTGTGACATATACAGTGAATAAACCGAGGGGATGTGATTTTCTAGATACCAAATACTAATCGTTTAAAATACTTTATAAATTGGTTAGGGGGATGTAATATTTTAAACCGAGTAAACCGAATAAACCGAGGGGATGTGATATTCTAAATTCCAAACACTAATCGGTTGAAGCATTATATGAATTACTTAGGGGGATGTAACACTTTTGAAGTAAACATAGGGGGGATGTGATATTTTAAGTTGGTTTTTTGCTTTTTTTATGTGATATATATAGTGCTTACACTGGGGTGTTGTGTTACTCCTATAAGGAAATATAAATATTTTGCAAAATGGTATTAATTATTTTGGGGAATATTCTAGAAGCCTGCTTAAGGATATTTGATATTTTAATTTAGAATTTTAGCTATTATTTGCAAAATATTTAGAGATTACTCAAACAGTCTTTTTTCATTTTTTTTAGATTTAATTGAGCTAACAAATTAAAAATGTATTGTTGTTCAATCAATGTATGGCTTTCAACAACTTAAAGTATTATAACTATACAAGAAGTTACTGAAACTAAGAAAAAAAAGTTAACCTATTTGTGTTTTTATCTCTTAGTGCATAAACATTTAAATTGGTTCAATTTACGAAAAATTTTGAAGAAAAAGAAATAACTGCAGTTTGTAAAGTTTCACTTATTGTTACATTTATATATAAATTTTTTCACAACAAAATAAAGTTTCATTTCTAAAAACAATGCATCCCATATGATACCATCTATTCGGAATGCAAATATCACATTTTATCTAAAAATAAATATTTAATGTACATTCTTCTATTTGAATATTTAAAGTATTTTTTTCTATTCAAAATTTCTATTAAAAAATAGTTAAAATATATTTTGTTACCCATTTATCTTTTTTTTGATTTTTTCTAGTTTTTGGACCAATTTCACTACCACAAATTCGACACAAACTGTTCTGCCAACTTTTCTGACCTATTGATTTAATGTTGCATCATTTTTTTTTGTCTTAATTTTAAGATATCATTTAACATTGAAGTAATGTAAACATTTTCAGTGCTCTAAAGAATATCACAAATCTCCTTTATCTAATAGAAACTGTTATAATAATATATTATTTCTAATAGAAACACTCTCTTTCTGTATGCATTCACTTCTTCATGTGGAAAGACACGCACCAATTCTTCTCCATTTATATAATTTTCAGCAAACTAAAATATTCAAGCTCATATATATATATACATATATATATATATATATATATATATATATATATATATATATATATATATATATATATATATATATATATATATATATATATATATATATATATATATATATATATATATATACATATATATATACATATTTATATATATATATATGTATATATATATACATATATATATATACATACATATATATATACATACATATATATACATATATATATATATATATATATATATATATATATATATATATATATATATATATATATAAATATATATATATATACATATATATATATATATATATATATATATATATATATATATATATATATATATATATATATATATATATATATATATATATATATTTATATATATATATATATATATATATATATATATATATATATATATATATATAAATACATCATTAAATTAATGAGTCATTAACTTTTTTAAATAAAAGTTTTTTAATACCTTATGCCTTCTTTGTATTAAATCAGTTTTAATAGGCAATTCATCCAGTGAGAGAAGCCCAGCTGGCGACAGTACTTCGATTCGATTCTTCAAAGCATCAATAAATGGAATGGCGTTTAATATATTGTTTTATATTTAGAATTAAAATTTTATTTAAATGAAAATGGATTTAAAAAAAAATGCAATATTGTTTTTTTGTACAAAAATTTTATTATGAAGTACATTAGTTAGTCATACCTTTTCCTTACTGTTTACTAATATTTTGAGATAATTATAAACAACTTCGTCACTGAGGCATTCGTTTAAAGTATCTTTTAAGGAATAGTCGTATACCTTGCAGCCACCTATTTTTGGATATATACCCATAATGACTTTTACCGGGTTTATAAAACGGAGACATTTTATTATTCCGTGACCTATTTATGAAATACAATTTAAGCATAATTTCATCAAAATTTAAGCATAAGTCTTTCATCTGCTAATATAATGACTATTGCATTTATTAAAGATTACATGTTTTAAAATTCTACGCTTATTTTTTCACCAGGTGGGATAATGTTTAAATTAATTATTTAAATAGGTTTACATAAAAATCTTTATTTTACTGGTGCGCTAATGAATAATACATACCTTCTGCATCTTCAACTATGCAGCTTTTTCTTATATTTACTATCTCTAGAAAATTAATATAAATAAAAACAAATGAAAATAAAACGCCAACAATTATAAATGAATAGGTAAGTTTTTAATACATACCTTTACTGTCTTTATCTGAAAAGTTTTTTTTTGTCTCTGCCTTCTCTAAAAAACATGCAATACTTGTCACCTCTAGAAAAAAACCATACATTTCAATAAAAAGCTAACACTAACAAAATATAAAGATAATTTATTATTAAATACCTTCACTGTCTTTAACTACCAAGCTTTTTATCTGATTATCTGTCTCTTCTAAAAAATAAATTACAACCAAAATAAAACGCTAACAATTTTAAATGAATAGGCAAGTTTTTAATACATACCTTCACTATCTTCAACTACAAAGGGGATTGGTTTCTCTGCCTTCTCTAAAAAACAAGCGATACTTTAAAATAAAACGCTAACAATTATAAATGAATAGGTAAGTTTTTAATACATACCTTCACTATCTTTAACTACAAAGGGGATTGGTTTCTCTGCCTTCTCTAAAAAACAAGCGATACTTTAAAATAAAACGCTAACATTTATAAATGAAAAAGTAATTTTTTAAATCCTACTTTTACCATCTTTTACTACGAAACTTTTTTTTGTATCTGCCACCTCTACAAAAAACAATAAATTACAATAAAAAGGTAACACTAACAAAAAGTAATTGTAAAAGTAATTTATTATTATATACCTTTACTGTCTTTAACTGAAAAGCTTTTCATATAATTATCTGCCTCTTCTAGAAAATAAATTGTAAATAAAATAAAACGCTAAGAATAACAAGTGAATAGGTAAGTTTTTAATACATACCTTCACTATCTTTAATTTCAAAGCTTTTTATTGGTGTATCTGCCTTATCTTGAAAATAAACTATAAAATAGAGTAATTTAAAAATATATGTTTTGACTATAAATTAAAATAAGAAAACAAATATTTTACCCCAGTATAAATTAAAATGCAATAAATTTTTTTTTCATAGACCATAAATTAAAAATATAAAAGGAATCAGTTACAAAATACAAGTTACCGTTTATGCTTTCCATCGATGAATGTTTTTTTTCAATTTCTACTTCGTTTTTTGTCATAATTGTATTTAAAGTAGAGTATACAAGGGTCAAATTAGAAATAGTTCGTTATATAGCAATTATTTTCATAAAACTACTTTCTTCTTGGAATTAAAAATGATATTAGCTATTCGAAAACTTATACTTCAGTAGTGTGCATACCTTTATCACAAGTGCCTGCGATAAATTTCTTGACATGGGCTCTTTTGTGGGTTCCTTTTATAATAACTTTTCCGCTACTCAGCTTGAAATTTCCACTTTTGGTAATACGGCTTACTTCATAAGGCCCTTTAAACCGTGGCTTAAAAGCTGCTCCTTTGCTTCTTTTTCCTCTAATATCAAGAAGTAAAACTTTGTCTCCAATATTAATATTTTCTTCGTTACATTTGATATTTTTCGAAACTTTTTTATCATAGTACTTTTTTTGTTTTAATTGAGCTTCTTCAATGTTCTAAAATTTATAAGTATAGTAATTAGAATAAAAGAATTCAAACAAATAGATGATTAAAGATTAGGTCTCAAAAATTAGATTTTTAAATTTAAGTGGCAGCAGCAATTACCTTAGTGACTATATTAGTTAAGTTTTCAATATGTTTTTTTTTTTTTTTCGACTTCAGCCATTACGTCATCTTCATTTGCAGTAAATATACTGATCTCCTAAATAAAAAAAGTTTGCTTTTCATGGGTATAGTGAATACGGGGTACAATGTCAAGTTATATCTATAAAATAAAGGTGATTGCTGAACATATTTTTTCACAAATGTACTTACTTCTTTAAACTCATTTATGCAAACAGGTGAACGACCACCAAACATTAACTCAAAAAGTGACACTTTTGTAGAAGTTTGCCTTTTGATACGTAAGGGATACAAAACTGTGTCAAGATACTCATCCCAGTTAGACTGGTTTTCGTCAATAAGTTTTCTAATTTTTCTAATAAACGATATTTTAAAGTAACAATGTTTTTTATGATTTTATTGTATCTCAAAACAATAACAAAACAATGCATACCTTTTTATATTTTTATTCGTATTTTCATCTTATCCATTTGTTTGTGGATGATAAACTGCAGTTTTTCGTCGCTCTATACCCAAGATCTTATACATCTCATCGTTTAACTAATTAATTATTGGCAAAAAAAAAATCTAATTTTTTTTGAATATTTGCTATTAAAAATTTGGTGTTACACCAAATATTTTATCATTACTGGACATCAGCAACCGGGATGGCGGTGGGGTCATTTTCACTTTCCCACTTTTCCCACTTAAATAATAAAAAAATGTACCTCTATTATGCGTTACAAAAAGTAAATCAGAATAAAACCTGTTGAAAATCAACAGGTTTTATTCTGATTTACCCACAAAGAGTTTGACTGAACTAGTAGAATTCCATTAAATTATTTTTTTCTACACGTCTACATTAATTTAGACCGTTTTGTATCATCATTGTTTACAGAAAACAAAAACCTTGCAGAAGACCAATTTTTATCTGGAAACCTCATGACGCTAAATATCTGTTTTATAATTTTTTTTTTCATAAATGTATATAACAAATACCTCATTGCAAAACTCAGTTCCATTGTCAGTAAGAATAACAGATGGAAATCCAAAGGTTATCACGAGTTTTATTATTGCTCTTGCTACTGTTATTGCTTCCTTATTCGGTAAAGCGTATGCTATAGGCCATTTAGAAAATAAATCAGTACAACTCATGAAGTATTTATTACCCTTTGATGTTTCAATAAATGGGCCAGCAAAGTCTATACCAATAATTTCCCATACTCTTGTTGTCTAAACAAGATGTTTTAACATAATGCAACATAAGAAACCCGGTGGGAAGCGAGCTAGCGATTAGCTAGCGACTAGCTAGCTTTATAGCGATTTTTGAGCAATTTTTTTTTTCTTATTTAATTTTTTCCTTAAGTCTTTAACATCATTGAAAATTCGATTTTTAGTGTTGGATCTATTATAATTATGAAAATAATTGAACTTTAAACATTGCGACATTGTAACGATATATCGCTAGCTATATATCGCAGTTTTTTAGTCAGCGATTTTATTACGATATGACACTAGCTACATATCGCATTTGTTTAGCTGGCAACTAGATAGCGATATATCTATAGCTATTCGATAACTACAAATTGCAGCTTCTTAGCTATCGATTTAATTACGAATAATCGCTAGTTACGTACCGTAGCTTTGTAGCTAGTTACAAGATAGCCACAAATCGTTAGCTAGTTGATAGCTACATATCGCATTTTTTTAGACAGCGATTTTATTACGATTTATCGCTAGTTACATATCGCAGCTTTGTAGCTAGCTACAAGTTAGCCAAAAATCTATAGCTAGTTGATAGCTACATAACGCAGTTTTATAGACAGCGATTTTATTACGATATAACGCTAGCTACATATCGCATTTGTTTAGCTGGCAACTAGACAGCGATGTATCTATAGCTATTCGATAGCTACATATCACAGCTTCTTAGCTATCGATTTAATTACGATTTATCGCAAGTTACGTATCGTAGCTTTGTAGCTAGTTACAAGATAGCCACAAATCGATAGCTAGTTGATAGCCACATATCGCAGTTTTTAGATAGCGATTTTATTACGATTTATCACTAGTTACATATTGTAGCTTTGTAGCTAGCAACAAGTTAGCCACAAATCGATAGCTACTTGCTAGCTATATAATGCAGTTTTATTGACAACGATTTTATTACGATTTATTGCTGGTTACATATTGTAACTTTGTAGCTAGCTACAAGGTAGCCACAAATCAATAGCTACTTGCTAGCTATATAATGCAGTTTTATTGACAACGATTTTGTTTCGATTTATTGCTAGCTTCATATTTGTAAGCCTTTTTAGCTAGCTACAAGGTCGCCATAAATAATGGTAATAATAATTGAACTTTAAAAGTAAAGATTTTATTACGATATGTCGACAGCTACATTTCGCAGCTTTTTAGCTATCGATTTGAATGCGAAATATCGATAGCTGCATATAGTTGTGATTTAGCTAGCTAGAAGATAACGAAAAGTCTTTAGCTACATATTGCGGCTTTTAAGCTATCTATATTTGAGCACGAAATGTCGATAGTTTTTTAAACAGTTGCAGTTTATGCGCACTGTTCCGAACGTGTGGAAATAAAATGTTAGTAAGATGGTAGATGAGCGTGGTAAGTTTTAACTATAAATAATAATATTTTATTTAGTTAAGTTTAACTATGAATAATAATGATGTATTTAGTAAATTAAAAACACTGATGGTGATTTCAATTTACCAAATACAATCCCGTCATATATATATATATATATATATATATATATATATATATATATATATATATATATATATATATATATATATATATATATATATATATATATATATATATATATATATATATATATATATATATATATATATATATATATATATATATATATATATATAATTTTAATGCAAGACCGGAATTTTTTTTATTTTTTTTTATTTTATTATTTGATAGACTGCCTGCCCAAACCAAATCCTCAGTCGATGTAGCAGCACTCCTTTGTGAGTCAGGCTATTTGTGAGTCAGGCTATAAGGTAGTCAATGTAGCAACACTCGCGCATGTTTTACAGTAAAAAAAATAAAAATAAAAACATTTTATTTAAAAAATAAAAATAAATACATTGTTTATATTTTTAAAAACATTGTTTTTATAAACATTCTGGTCAATTAAATTTGCGTTTTTGCGGTTTTTTTAAAAAATAATTAAGTTAATGGGTTTTAACTTTAAGACAACACGGAAATGTTGAGAGTAATTAAAAGTGACGTAATTTGTTGTCAAAAGAATCATTTTTTACCTTCCGTACTCTCAAAGCTAACAATTTATAGAACTATATATATATATATATATATATATATATATATATATATATATATATATATATATATATATATATATATATATATATATATATATATATATATATATATATATATATATATATATATATATATATATATATATATATATATATATATATATATATATATGTATGTATATATATATATATATATATATATATATATATATATATATATATATATATACTTTTGTTTTCTCGATTAAAAACGCATTAACGCGTGTCATGAAATAGCTGTCTAGAAGTTTTAACTAACATATTTAGTATACCGCATTACGCAATACCAATTATGCAAATAATGATTTTTAGCCATATTTTAATTTGTCATATTGAAATTTACTATACCCCAGCAAACATTTAGACTAAAAAAGACGTCTTTTAGATGTATAAAAAACGTCTAATATGTATAAAAGACATATTTAAGACGTCTTTTTTAGTCTAAATGTTTGCTGGGACATAACCAACAATTTTATCGGTATTGCTTTTTTTGCACTATCACTCTACTATTCATATTGTTTTAAAAATATCAATATCAAAAATGGCATGTAAAAGATCTTCTGATGAACCTTCGGAATGCAACAGCTTTCTTCAAAGCTCTAAACGGATGGGCCAAGTTGCAACGGTAATTACATTTCATTTGTTTGATCTATATATAGGACTCTAATAATTTAACTTGCATTTTCCTCTTTTATTTTAGTTTTTATTATGTTACCGTAAACCGGGGTTTGAACGTTTTTGAGATATTTTTACTTGCTTTTTCCTCACTATTGACAATATTTAAAATTTAACAAAATGAATATAAGGGCTAAGGTTAACTCACACATAATTCAAATTCAAAATATTATTTAAATAATATTAATTTAAACAGTTTAATATTAATTTAAACAGTCATTTAAAGTTCTTTTAAAATTATTTTCTTGTTAAACGATATTTATGTTTTATAAAATGAGTTTTTTAAAATCATTTTATTATTTTTAAAAACCCTTTTTTGCGTTACCATTAAATAAAATGTTTAAAAAAAGTTGTCACAGACTTGTTATGTCAAATGTTGGTTGTTTCCAAATTATTGAAATTCCATTTACTATAAAATTTTTAACTATTATATTCTTAGTTTTAAATAATAACGGTCTTGTTTAAACGCATCAACGTTTTTGCTTTTGTATAAAACCAAAAACGTTGATGCGATTCTTAAAAACGTTAAATTGCTGAAAACCTCAAAAATGATACAATAAAAAGCTTTAATTTTGTCGTTTAAAAGTTAAATATGTTGAAGTGCCTAATACAGTAGCGTTAAAGCTAGCTAGAAGATTACAAAAAGTCTATAGCTATTTGATTGCTACATATCGCAGCTTTTTTTTAGCTATCTATATTTTAGCACGGAATGTCGATAGTTTTTTATACAGTTGTAGTTTCGGCCCACCTTTGAATGTGAGCATTTTTAAACTAACTCAATAAGTTATTTTTATTACAATCAATGTATTATTGTAATAAAGCATTGCATAAAATGTGTTGAGTATTTAACTTAGGTAAAGTTGAGTTGATTATGAGCTGTATTTATTATGATTTCTTTTGTCCTTTTTTAGTAACAGATTTTTCTATATGTCAAGGATTAACCTTTTTTGGATATTTCCAGAATTCTGGAAATTTTTTGTAATTTTTTTTTGCTGGATATTTAAAACATATTCTAAACTTAAAAGTTTAAATACATCTATTTCTTTTATAAGCTTTTTCACTCATCACTCATAAAAAAATAAAGAAAAGTTTGAAAAAAAAAATAGAAAAAACTCAGCTATAAGCAAAAATAAGAGGAAAATAAGAGAAAATATTTTCCGGGTATTTTACCCAAACAAATTTCCGTTTTTTTAAAATATTGCCTGGACGATCTATGATATGTATATTGTATAAAGCTATGATTGTATATATATTAAAAAAGTTATTTTCTTTAGCATATTCTTACTGCAGAATCAGAAGTAGAAATTGATTTTAATACATCAAAAAAAACACAAGAAAACTCCTTTAAGTCAACAAAACAGAAAGAGAAAAAAAAGTTTATCTTTGAAGAACCTTCTTTACCATCATTACCATTGTGGGAGCCACCAAAGCTTCCTGATTCCGATTCAGTATACATTTTAAAATTTTGTCCCATTCGTAAAAATATTATTTTTTTTTGTTTCATTTTTATGGTTTATTTGCTTTTTTTAGATACGATTTTTTAATTAACAAAAAAAAAAGTATAATATAATCAGAATATTGTGAATGTATTTATAATCATTGTTAATCTTGTTTAGAACTTTTTGTCCGTCTCTGCCTCAATGGATCAAGTAGATGACTTGCCAGTTACACAGATAGTGTTTCCATCAGAAATGCGTTCCATGCGTTCAATTTTAGACACTAATCATGGTAATAAAGAAAATATTAATATAGATTATTTACCAGCTAATTCAGTTGAAGAGTTTGACTCACTAGAAAAAAAAAATTAACTCTTATGATAAAGATATCATTTGCAGAAAGTTAGAGCAAATTGGTGGGAGAAATGTAAGTGACTTTTTAAAAAATGCTTTAAAAACTTGTTTAACAGACAAGCTGTGCTGCAGCATTAATCGAACTGGTGCAGATAAAAAGAGTAAGTTTATAGGACCAGTCGAAAGTTTGATTTTTCATGCAGCTTACTGTTTATTTCCAACTGCCACTGAATCCAGTATGACTACAATAATTGCGAAACACTTGAAAAAGTCTAAAGATCGTTATTTTGTTACAAGAAAGAGAAGTTCTTCTTTAACAAGTGATATACAAATACACAGTCCTGTTAGAAAAAAAAGAAATTTAAACACTGACTCATGTAGTGATTTCAGTTAACTTAATTTTTTTGTTTATTTGTTCTATTATTTTTTATTGACTTTTTTTTTTATTTGTTACAACTTTTTTAGCAATTATTTTCGAAAATTGATAAAGATTTAAAAAAAAAGTAAAATTTGACAGAATTTTATTCTATTATCTTTGTAAATATCTTTTGAAATTATTAATTTAATTTAGGCAAAATCATTTTGTTGTTAATGACTTTTTATTTTTCAAAAGTAATCTATAACTTTTCATTTAACATTTTATAATTTATAACTTTTTATGGAAACAAGTATTAACATTTTGTATTTAATTTGTTATAAATGCAATCTTATTTTAATGGTTATAATTCACTCCCCTGAAAAATATAGCACGCGATTCTTTGAGCATATCTTCTAACCTAGCCGAGATTTTCTAGCCAAATCGATGTCATTGTCGTAACGACTTAATGCTAGCTATTCGCTAGCTTATTTAGCTAGCAGTCCCCGTGGCCATACCGCTGTCTTTTTCGTAACGACTTGTCGCTAACTTGTTTAGCTAACGGATCGCTAGCTTATAAAGCTAGCGATCCTCGTGGCCAAATCGCTGTCTTTATCGTAACGACTTAGTGCTAGCTAATCGCTAGCTTATTTAGCTAGCGATCCTCCTGGCCATATCACTGTCTTAATCGTAACGAATATCGCAAGCTGTTCGCTAGCTTGTTTAGCAAGCGGATCGCTAGCTTATAAAGCTAACGATCTTCGTGGCCAAATCGCTGTCTTAATTGTAACGAATATCGCTAGCTATTCGCTAGCCGATTTCCCACCGGGAAGTAAACATGATATGTATACATTCGTATAATTTACTAAATAAAAAATTCGTATTTTTAGAAAGTTGTTTAAAAACACTATATGAAGTTACCTTTATGGAATGCAAAGGTTCGGATACTGAAAGCAGTTGACCCGAAGTTTGACATCGAAGGCATTGTTTTATCTACGGAAATAATTATGTCTTTATTTCTTTTTTAAACTTTTATGTTAACTTACCAAAATAGACGGTAGTAGTTTCACAATTCTACTCCAATGATAAAGTAGATAAATAATGTATGCAAATGCATTAATTTATAAGCAAAATACTTTACCCATTTTTTTATATCTCCGGTAATATTAGGCCAATAATATTTTTACAGCATTTTTATAATTGTTTTGTTAGTGCCACCATGGCCCCCTAAAGGACTGTTATGCTCTGCATCAAAAACTTTTTTTTGTTCTTGGACATCCACAACAATATCCGCATAATAAAAGTTTCCACAAATCTTCACTTTACGCTTCAACTTATTATCTTAAATTATAAAACATTTTGCAAACATACTTTCCATTTCAATGAAATAATTGCCTGGTTTTTTATTACCAATACCTAGCACACAGTAACTTTTTGACACATTTCTCAGACTTCGTTTTTCATCTTTTTGAAAGCCAGCTGGATAAGAGTTCTCTTTTAAATATACAAAAATATTTTTATAGTAATTTTCACTTTTTTTCAACTTTAGAGATTTTTAAAATGTTAAGTAGTACATCTAACCTGTTTTCATCTTTAGAATCGGGAACTATTTATATACATATATATTCGTAAAAAAAATCAATAAGTATGTCATAATGACTCATGAAGAAAGCAGTTAGACTCAATCATTAATATTGCGGATATGAAGTAAGGAAATACTTAAACGTGCTATTAGGTTCAATGAGTTTCGTATTAGCTATTATAGGAAATGATTATCACTAACTGTTTAAAAACGATTTTATATATATATTTTACCTACGCTGTATGTGTTGTACAAGTTGATGATGCTTATACTAAAATTCCGTTTTAGTGTTACCCGTAGAAAATTAAACAAATATTAATTTTAAAGAAAAAATAAAATATTTTATTATTAGAATAAACACTTTATCGAAGTACCAGGTATTTAAGTAACTTCTACAGTGTAATATTATTTTAAAAAAACATTTCCCTTCTCCGCGTTTTTTATAGACGTTTAAAGGCCTGTATTATGCGTATTAAAATTTAGACGCCTTTGAAAAGCTATGGATTTTTGAGACAAGTGTCTGATAAAAATGTCTTTTAAACTAAAATAAGTGAAGATAAACTCTCAACCTCAACTAATATATTTAAACATATAATGTCACTTCACTTTGTTTTAGCTCATTCTTTTTCTAGCGCTCATCTTTATTTAAACCTTTTAATTTTCCAAACTGATTAAAACGAGCTGCTTGATTCACGAAAAGGTTATGGCAAATATTATAAATAAGGACAATTTCTGTGCAGATTTTTTTGTTATGTTTATTATGGCTACGCGTTGGTACTGAACTCGTTGAATAAAAATTAAAACAACTTTTATTATAACAATTGATATAGTCAACTTTATTACCTAATTCAATCATTTAAATTAAGCTACCACGCTCTCGTCTTTTTTTCAAACTTTTTGAATTCAATTCTATAAATCTGTCATTATAAGGATGATTTTTATTTGTAAGTGAAATCTTCCTCGAACAATCACGCACTTCAGCATTTGTGTCATTAATAAAATAGAAAGACCTAACAAAAGCAGAATTTTTTTAGTGTGGAAGAATAAATAGAGTATAATTGCTCAATAGTATTTTTTTTCAAAATTTTTATTTTTACAAACATGTGCTAACTTTTGATGGAATATGTGTGTGTATATATATATATATATATATATATATATATATATATATATATATATATATATATATATATTTGTATGGCACTGTGGGCATAGAACAACATTAATCGAAATGTTTTCATATTAGAAAATTTTTTCATTATAAATTACTTAACCCTAATCACAATCTTAACTTAATCACAATCCAAAAATTGTTTATGTACTTTGTCTTTTTCATCTTTTAAGGTACATTGTTCTTTATCATTTTAATTTAGTATGATATTGGATGATTCTTAATCCGAAATACACGATTTTATATTTATCGTAATAAATAAAAATCAATTTTTTAACTGCCACTTTAAAAAAATTTGTATTATTTTACTAATTGCAAACTGGACTAAATATTATTAACTCACCGAGCCAGCTAACATGGAGTAGCTACGTAAAGAATCAGTAATCGAATTATATTTCCATACCAAACCACCCAAAGAAACGTTAATATTTAAAATTAATTATTTAATATTGTTCCTTTATTAAAAAAAAAAAAAAACTTCTATTATTCGAAAATAAGTTTTAACTTCTTCATATTTAAAACCAGGAAGGTTTTAAATTTGAAGAAGTTAAAACCTTCCTGAGACACCACGCCTCAGCCCCCATAGGTGGACGTAATGAAGAAAAATTTTAAATTAAGCATTAGAATAAAAAAAGACAAACTGTAATTATTTATTTTCCCTCAAAACATTTTTTACATTAAAACTAGTAAAATATTTATGTTGTAAGATATAAAAACATTTAGAATAAAAACTTATTGTAATTAATTTCATTACGTTCATTTTAAATCTTATGAAAATTAAATTCTATCAAAACTTTATAAATGACTTCGCTGAACAATGTCGCATGTTTTAATTGTTAGCCTAATCGTATCTAAAGAAAATAAAATATTAAATTAAAACTTTAAAAAACTAAATAAACTATTAAATTAAAGATTCTTCATTTTATTAAAAGTTCTTTAAGTAAATACATAAATTTATTATAAAGATCTCCTCATCAGACTAGGACCCACGTAACAAAAAATAGCTAACACTACTTGAGATAAATATCTTACTTAAAATACACATCGACCCAATGCAGGCTTTTAAAAAAAGAAATCCCTTTAAGTAACTCATAAATAATTTAAATATGTTGTATTTAGTAACTAGAATTTAACATCCATCACTTGTAATTTCTGTATAAATCACATAAAGAAACAGAAATTTTTTCCTAAAACATCACATCACCCTAATGAAGACTTCTAAAATATTAAATCACCTTAAGTAATTCATACAATATATCAAATAATTAGTAATTGACATTTAAAATATTAGATTCATCACTTGTAAATTCTGTGTGTATCACAAAAAGAAACTAAATACTTAAAATATCACATCCCACTATGTATACTTCTCAAATATTACATCCCCCTAAGTAATTCATACAATACTTCAAACGATTAGTTTGAAATATTGTTTGAAACAAAATTCTTAGTTACAATATCACATCCCCCCTATGAATACTTCTAAAATATTACATCCCCCTAAGTAATTCATATAATACTTCAATCGATTAGTATTTGGTATCTAGAATATCACATTTCCCTCGGTTTATTCACTGTATAAGTTGCAAAAAGAAACTGGAATTCTTACTTAAAATATCACATCCCCCTATGCAGGCTTCTAAAATATTACATCCCCCTAAGTAATTCATATAATACTTTAACCGATTATTATTTGGTATCTAGAATATCACATCCCCTCAGTTTAATCACTGTATATGTCACAAAAAGAAACTGGAATTCTTACTTAAATTATCACATCCCCCCTATGCAGGCTTCTAAAATATTACATCCCCCTAAGCTTTTTATAAAGTATTTTAAACGATTAGTATTTGGTATCTAGAATATCACATTCCCTCGGTTTATTCACTGTATATGACACAAAAAGAAACTGGAATTCTTACTTAAAATACCACATCCCCCCTATGTATACTTCTAAAATATTACATCCCTCTAAGCAATTTATAAAGTATTTTAAACGATTAGTATTTGGTATCTAGAATATCACATCCCCTCGGATTATTCACTGTATATGTCACAAAAAGAAACTGGAGTTCTTACTTATAATATCACATCCTCCCTATGCAGGCTTCTAAAATATCACATCCCCCTAAGTAACTCATATAATACTTTAAACAATTAGTATTTGGTATCTAGAATATCACATCCCCTCGGATTATTCACTGCATATGTCACAAAAAGAAACTGGAATTCTTACTTAAAATGTCATATCCCCCCTATGCAGACTCCTAAAATTAGGTACGCGGAAATCCGTGTTTTACGGAACCGAATTTTGTGCTAAAATTTTGTGCCAGGTTTTTTGAATTTTTTTTTAGGTAACGTCAGGCGAACGTATTTTTGTGGCGTTTCTGTTTAGAAACATTACTAAACTTAGATTATTTTTGAAAAAAAGAATAGTTAAACTTGATTAATATATAACATTTATGTGTGGTTAGTAGATTTTGTGTTGCTTTTATTTGTATTAAAAACTTAGTTGTTGTTCTTACATTAATTTATTGTTGAAGAAATGCTCAGATAGTTTGCAAACCTATCCAGTTTTTTACATGTATTTTTTATCTACATACCAAATTTCATTGAAAAATATTATTGAGCAGATAGTCTATAAAAGTGAGAAGTTTTGGCACCTCATTTCTGTTTTTCTGATTTCCGTAAGTGGGTGGTAAGAGGGGTACGAACAAGTTGAATTTTATTTGGTTAGTTTATGTTATATGTATAATATATATATATATATATATATATATATATATATATATATATATATATATATATATATATATATATATATATATATATATATATATATATATATATATATATATATATATATATATATATATATATATATATATATATATGTATTTTTTTTTTTTTTTTTTTAAATAAAAAAACTAGTGAAAATATGCAAACTAATATTAATTAATATAAAAAATGTAATAAATTATTGCAAAAAATAAATACTTATATATATATATATATATATATATATATATATATATATATATATATATATATATATATATATATATATATATATATATATATATATATATATATATATATATATATATATATATATATATATATATATATATATACCCATATAGTGTAGCTTTAAGAGCATTTTAATGTAAAAAAAGTCTCTTACGACTACAATTTTAATTACCTCGCCTCTTAAGCTGTTTTTGATTGTCATCGAAATGTCAAAGCAATTAATTTATGCGGAAGTACATTAAATTTAATTGTTTTTTAAAAATTTTTAAAAAAACCGCAATTATAACGACTAGAAAGTTTTTTTTAATTAGTGGTGTTTTTGTTATTGATTTAATAAAAAACATTTTTTAAACATGCGTAAATGTTGCTACATCGACTATCTTATAGCCTGACTCGCAACGGAGTGCTGCTACATCGACTGACAAATAGCCTGACTCGCAACGGAGTGCTGCTACATCGACTGACAAATAGCCTGACTCGCAACGGAGTGCTGCTACATCGACTGACAAATAGCCTGACTCGCAAGGGAATGCTGTTACATCGACTGACAAATAGCCTGACTCGCAAGGGAGTGCTGCTACAACGACTGACAAATAGCCTGACTCGCAAGAGAGTGCTGCTACATCGACTGAGGGTTTGGTTTGGCCAGGCAGTCTATCAATTAAAAAAAAGTTTAATTTTTAAAACTTTTTCTGGTCTAGTTTATTAACGCGCTCTTTAAAACTACAGTTTATGGGAAACATTTTTTGATGCCACGCAAGAGACATGCAAGAGTATATATATATATATATATATATATATATATATATATATATATATATATATATATATATATATATATATATATATATATATATATATATATATATATATATATATATATATATATATATTAGGGCTGTACCGAATTTCGGCTCCGGCTCCGGTTCCGGCCGAAATCCGGCCATTTTTACAAATCCGGCCCAAATCCGGCTCCGGTAAAAATGTAGCAAATCCGGCTAAATTTTAGCCGGATTTAGGAATTTTGGTCAGATATTTATTACACCTTTTTTTGCCCGTGTTGACATTTATACTTAAAATTTTATTTAGACAAATCAATTTTCTTTGAAATTCTATAACTAATGAATTCCATTTCAGTGATGGTATCTGTATTTCTTTACAATTAAACTAATCAAGCCTAATTTCAAAGAACAATTCAACGAAAAATTCTGAAAAGTAGACATGGTACTCTAAAATGAAAACACAAGAGGGAGTCTGAAGTGAAAACACAAACGTGGATAAATATATATTATAATTTGAGGCATGTCTAAGTGAGGTCAATATGTATTATAAATTTGAATAAAATAGAACAATAAAAATAAAATAAAACAATATATTATAAATGTGACTAACATTTATAGTAATAATATAGTTCAATTTTTACTATAATAATTTTTATTTTTAATAAAATTAAATGTATATTATAATGTATATTATATAAGTATATTACAAGCAATGCAAAAAACTACTTCGTATTAATTTTATCATTTAACTTATTCATTTAAAGCAACTTTAATTTTCACACAAACGTTTTCACTCAGAAGTCATCAATTGGGTTTATTTCAACAATTAAAATTAATGACTTCTGAGCGAAAAAAATTCGCGCGAAAAATCATGTTTTTCTTAACTTAAACTTGAAGTTAAAGTTTAAAAAACGTGTTGTCTTGTAATGGGGAAAAGTTGACGTCGTTGGTAAAATTATTCGTTGAAACATTTCTGAAAAATTTAAATTTGTAAGAATATACTTATTTAAAAAATAAAATTATTTATTGTATTTAATTATTAAAATTACCTTAATAATATAATATTTTCTTTGATAATTTAAATAAAATGTAGTTATTGTAAACAATCTTCGGAAGTAATATGTCACTTGATTCAAAAACGTTTTACCTAATCAAATCATTCATGTTTAATCAAAATATTATATCATAATATAAACAACATTTCAAAGTGTTTATTGCAAATATAATTATGAATATAATATAAATAATTTTTTAACATTTTGTTACATTTATGTTTAGAATTTACATTTAACTACTTTGTAAAAATTGTATAGTCATTTATAAGATTTGTTTTTAACTTTTTTTAACAAGATGGCAGACAAAGGGAAAATCAGTCCAGTTTGGGAATACTTCAAATTAAAGGAAGGGGACAGCTCAAAATCCCAGTGCTTGCTGTGTCCCAGCATTTTGTCACGTGGTAAAGCTGGTGAACCTAAAAAGTTTTCAACTTCGTCCATGTTAACACATCTTCGTTCAAAACATCGTAATGAATACGACGAAACGCAAAAAAAAATTGCTGATTTACAGAAAAAAGCCGAAACTGTAGCACTGTCAAATGTTAAACCTGGTGCAACTGCCACAACCAGTAAAGCCGTGGTCCAGTACACAATCCCAGAACATGTTGCACGCATGAAAATATGGGATTTCAATAGCAGCTCATCAATGAGAATTAATCGCGCCATTGCTAAGATGATTATAACAGATATGGAACCGATTCAAGTTGATCAGAAGACAGGCTTTGTTGAACTGATGAGAGTTTTAGAGAGGCGGTACACTGTTCCATCACGAAAATATTTTGCAGAGCGATTAATTCCTGAAATAAACGATGAAGTGTGTGCTCTACTGTTGGTAATGCTAGATCCAGCATCTACTCCGTTTCTGTCATTTACCACTGATACATGGACAGCAGGCAATACTGTACAATCATTCATGGGCTTAACTGCCCACTGGCTGACAGAGGACTTTGAAAACATGAGCTTTTTGTTAGATTGTATGCCATTTGTTGGACATCATACTGCCCCTGCACTAATGACTGCCTTTCAGCAGATGCTTGGCAAATGGAACATTGAAGTTGGACGCTGTCATGTCGTACTTCGAGACAATGCGGCAAACATATCAAAATGTTTCCGTGATGCCAACATAGAAAGCCTCGGGTGCTTTGCACATACTACTCAGTTTTGTGTGCATGATGGCTTGCTCAGCCAGCCGGCAGTATCCAATATAATAAGTATTGGAAAGAAATTAGTTGGTCATTTTAAGCATTCTTCCTCTGCTACTGGTCGGTTCAAGGAGCTGCAGGCTGAACTTTGTTTACCTGACCACCAGCTTATACAAGACGTTAGTACAAGATGGAACTCAACGTTTTACATGCTGCGTCGACTATGTGAACAGCGTCGTGCATTAACTGTCTACTGTTCAGAAGTAGAAGGAACTTCTTGTCCAACTGCATATCAATGGTCTGTGGCTGAGAATACAGTATGTGTGCTGGCTCCGTTTGAAGAGGCTACTCGTGAAGTTAGCTTTGAAACAGCACATATATCACTAGTTATCCCTATTGTAACAGCTCTGCGGAACTTGTTGAATAAGGAAGGCAATGATGCAGGTGTAAAGACTATGAAGTCAACCCTACTTAAGTCATTAGATGAGCGTTTTGAAGACATTGAGAAGAAACCTCTTTATACAGTGGCGACACTGGTTGATCCAAGATTTAAAACAAAATTTTTTTCATCACAAGCAACACTAACAGCTGCAAAAGCAGCGGTTCTCCTTGCATTTAATAAAATTACAGTGCAGAAGGTATCGATGCAAGATGGAAGTCAATCTGAGCATGCCGAGCAGAAGATTGATAAAATTGAAGAAGTTCCAGCAAAACAAGCTCGAATGGATAATTTTTCGACATCATCATTACTCTGGCGATGTATTGATGAAATTATTCAGTCTACGTCCGTTGGTGGCACAGTACACGAACAACAATTACCAACAGGCATGGATACCCAGCTAAGCCAGTATCTGGCTGAACCAGAAATAGATAGACACGCTGATCCACTACAGTGGTGGAGTGACAACATGCAACGATTGCCAGCTCTGGCAACAGTAGCTCGAGTTTATTTGGGTGCCCCACCGACAAGTGTACCATCAGAACGTGTGTTCAGTGTTGCTGGGGAGGTCCTCAATGAACACCGTAGTTCACTACTGCCGCATAATGCAGCTCGCCTAATATTTCTAAAGTACAATTCAAAACTGATTAAAGACAACTGATTTAGAAAAATAACTGAAGCTGAAGTTACTTCACTTGACTTTTAAAATTAAAGTTTCAATCGTTGTGTTATATTATGTTAAGTTATGTGAAATTGTGTCCTATTTTAATAAGAACAATGAAATTTAACAAAAAACAGTTGTCTCTTGGTATTGAGGATGGTCAACAATGTTGACCATTATCAATGTCATGTAAAGATGTTCCGGATTCCAGCTCCTATAATTTTGTTTCAAAATCCGGCTCCGAATTCGGCTTCGGTAGGATTTGTTGGTAAAAATCCGGCTAATCCGGATAATCCGGATAGATTTCCAAATCCGGCCACGGATAGATTTCCAAATCCGGCCCCGGCCGGATTTGGAAAAAATTAGATCCGGTACAGCCCTAATAGAAATTGCTATAAAACTTTTTAAATAACAACAATGAAGTTTAACAGAAAACAGCAGTCACTTGGTATTCTGAATTGTCCACATTGTTGACCATGCTCAACACCAATTAGGGATGTACAGGATTTTGGCTCCTGTAGTTTTGTTTTGAAATCCGGCTCCGGCTCTGATTCCGGCCGGATCTGTCAGTAGAAATCCGGCATAATAATAGTTTATTAGATTTTTTATATTAGCCAGATTTGAAAAAATTAAATCCGGTACAGCCCTAATATATATATATATATATATATATATATATATATATATATATATATATATATATATATATATATATATATATATATATATATATATATATATATATATATATATACATATATATATATATATATATATATATATATATATATATATATATATATATATATATATATATATATATATATATATATATATATAAATTAATACAATTAGATATAGACTGCCAATAAAATATTTTTTTCTTTTTCTTTTTTTTTCAATAGTTTATTAGATTTTTTATATTAGTTAATATTAGTTTGTATATTTTTACTCCTTTAATTTATTTTAAAAGTGAAAATTACTATTTATTTTAGTGTGACTTGTTTATAGTTTCTAAAATTTTATTGGTTTATTAAAACTGAAAACATAAGCGTTGATTACTATAATTCTAGCTATAGGTATGCATGGTTTTAAAAACAGTTTTTCCTTTTTATGTAAACATTTGCAATGTATATTTTAAATTTTCTTTATATTATCACATGTTTTATGGTGTTAGTATACATTGGCATTTTTGTCTGTGTGTATAAATAGTATTTTTTAATTACGTAATAATACAGTATTATCAAAAATATTTTTAATAATAAAAGTATAATATTGTTTATAATTTAATGTTATATTATTATTCGGTAGTTATACAAGACTTTCTTTACATTTTTTCTTGTAAATAAAGTTGCTTTTTGTGTCCCGCCAATGAGCACAAAAAGCAACTTTATTTTTTGTTTGTAGTACAGTTAAAGAGTATTTAGATACACACTTCTTTTTACCTGCCAAAACTTGCAGTTGTTGTAAAAATAGACATTTACCTTTTTTATTTATTAATAGTGTTAAGTAATTTGTTATAACTATTAATTAGTTTAAATATTTGTAAACCACAAATCTTTAGGGTTTTGAAAAGATGCAAAAGCTGGTTTTGCAACTTTACAAGGAATAGTAATCGTTTTAAGGAATTTTGTAATGAACCCTGTATATGCATTGCACAAATCTTGCCCGTCTTTCTATCATCATGTCCTACTCCAAGTAGTTCTCTTACTACTGTTTTAAGTAGTTTAGATAATTCACCACTTGAGCACATAAGTAATTTATCACTACTAAATCACAAGCCTTTATTTTTCAAACATTCTGTTAACAATGAATTGGCATAAATCAAGAGGAGAAAAAAGCCCTAGAAAAAAAAGGTTTGAATACCAGATTGTCCTATTTAACTTCTCAGCTTGCTGTTACATCCAGCAAGTATTGAAAAAAATTAGTTATAATGACGGCAAAATTAAAAAGCATGGCATACAAGTTGAAAGTACTGAGACAAAAAGTTACATTAAAAAAAAATTGTTAAAGTTTTGAGAGCTGAACTTAGAGATCTTAAACAAAAGTTGCAAACATATTATTACAGTAAGATAATACGCAATCTTAAAGCTTAAAAAAAGGCAATGAAAATTTCAGAACTTTTAAAGCTAAAATAAGTTAAAGTTGTACATAATAAAGATATTAAGGCAAATAAAATGCTGATAGCTAGTTACGAATATTTGCTTGCATATATGTAAAGCAGTTGATCATTTAGCTTTTATTTAGATTTTCATTTAGCATCTTTTAATGATAGTGATCAATCGATCATCTCAAATATATCAAACGCAATGTCAGGCAAAGTTGCAATTAACCATCTTACCATAAGCAAACTGTGTGACATATAAGAGGAAAGTTTAAATGAACTAAACTGCCATTTACACGCTCTTGATATAATTGCTACCTCATGGCTGGGTATGATTGAATGGCATTTAAAATAGTTTTGGCTATGAACAAGTTGAGGTTTAAACATGGCAAAAGTGATTCAGAAAGATTTGTTAGTTTTTAGCTGATCAAAAACTACCACAAGGTATCATTCCAAGGTATCAAGAAAAATCGTCTTCATATTTTTTTTTCATACTTGTTTTATTTTTATAAAACATTTAATAAGTTTGAGCATTTTTTAACCATTGAAACAGTAATATGCAGAACTATACAAACAGTTCTTAGAGCAGTATTTTGTAACAAAACAGCTCTAAAGCAAAAGTGTGTGCTTGCATTATTTGGAAAACCTCCTTCTCAAAGTCACATTAAACTTTGTCATCCAGTTTCCAGCCTGGATGACAAAGTTTTGTGTGACTGTTGAGGAGGCAAACTTTGACCATTATAGTGGAATCCTGGTTAAAAAATACTTTACTAAAAATTGCAGATTCTAAATCAAATCTAGGTTCACTTTTTAAAATGACCTTGAACCAAATATTTTAGGTCCAATAAAAAATGTTTTGTTTGATTGATGAACACTTTATCAATATGACTTTTGCTTGTCTTATTGCAGGGGGAGACGTCATAACTCATCAATGTAAGCCAAATTTATGTTTTAAATTGTTAACTCATTTTAAAATAATTATAATTGTTATTATAAATATTTATTTATTTTACTTATTTATTTTTTTAGGTTAGGGGGGGCACACGCTCCTCGCACAAGTCAATAAACACACCACCAATAAATGAAATTCTTGTAACAAAAAAAAATTTCATGTTTTTTATACTGTGGACTAGTTTCACTTATTTTATTAAATATAGAAATATTTATTTGTTTCTAATTAGAGAATTAAATATTTTTGAAATTAGGGTGTGTTAAACCATCACCACCATATCCATCACCAACTTTAATAAACATCAATCATTGATGGTCTGGAATAAAATTATAGCAACTTTTTTTATTAAAAAAATAACCGTTTGTTGAAAAAAAACACTTTTTATTAAAAGAAATATGCTTATTTTTAGGTTAAAGGTGGTGGTTTGGCACCCCCTCTAGCGCCCAGGAAACGCTTTATAGGTGGACGATGTTATAAATTTGTAGCCCACAGTTACACCTATCTTTTGATACTAAGTTATAAGTATATAGATAGACTTGAAAAATTTATAACAATTTAAGTGAAGAAAAAATAAACTTTGACCACAGTTTCTTCAACAAATCCATATATCCAAAATTTGCGACTAAAAACGTCATAACTTTTTGTAGAATAGTCCGATTTTAATAATTTTTTCACCTTTAAAATACTGTATTGAAGCACTTTCCAATGATATATAACAATTTAACCTTTGATTAATTTAAAATTTTCAATCCACATACCTACTAAAATATTGCAAACAATATCCCTTATGTGTAACATTTTTTTTAGTATTGTCACGCAATACATTACGATCAAAATTTTATAAATATGAATTTAAAATATATTACCATTTTATGCTAACTTCATTTATAGTATGTTAGTAGAAAAAAGTTTTTGTGAATCTCGTTGCGTTTTTGTTATATTGTTTAACTAATGTTTCGGACGTACTTGATACACCTATAAGTGCAATGACTCGAAAGCGCAATCTCGTTTTCGTTTTTTCTATGGGGGATGTGATTTTTGAGGCGGATGTAATATTTTATTACAATGCACTTAAAATCATATTTAAAAAGTTTTATAATGATAAACAATTTAGTGAGCACTAAACCTAAAAACTAAATTACGTAAATTAGCAAAACAAAACTCTATAAAAGGTCAGAATTAGTCTATAAATGGTATATAATTAGTGCTCATCAAGTATACAATATCTTATGTTAAGTGTTTTTTGATTAAGTGTTATAAAAATCTATAAAATTTATAATTGGGTTTGTTTTTCTTCTAAACGCATATCACTAATAGATCAGTGGTTTAGTGTGTTGTCAGTACAGTGTTAAGCGCAGTGGTTAATCGTTTTGGGGGATTTGAGACCTATCCTCAGCGTAATAACAATTAATATTTTTCAACTTTGCTTATATATTATTAGCAAAAAATAAAAATATAACAAAAAAAGATTTGTAATTAATAAAATAAAATTTTAGAGTTTTCTTATTTTATAGATATATTATACACGATTGTTCCATATACTGACTGGAAACTCAATAGCTATTAAACGCTTATCTAAAATTTTAACCATAAAAATTCTTTTTTGGCAGTGACGTTAGTTTGTGGCAAAAAAAACAACCTCAACACGTCAAACTTGGTTTTACATCATTTGAATAAACTTAATAAAAGTGCATACAATTGCACAAAAAGATATTTATTGTTATAAATAACAATAGCTTAATAATAGGAAGCAATTGCGTCACATGGAATTAGTTTTATATGATTATACATCAAAACATAGTTATAAGATAGA
>NC_061161.1:42390311-42425311 GCF_022113875.1 Hydra vulgaris | reverse complement strand
TTTTTTAGAAGAATGTTGTAATTTACGGTGTCAAAAGCTTTAGAAATATCAATAAAAACTCCTAACGTAAAGCAATCATTACTAAAAGCATTAGATATTTGATTAACTAGCTCAATTATAGCATGGTCAGTTGAGTGGTTTTTTTTTAAATCCAAATTGTTTATCGTATAAAAAATTGTTTTCCGTCAAATAGTTGTATTATATAAGTCATTATTATATAAGTCAATTATACATGACTCGTTCTAGTGATTTGGAAAAACATGGTAAAACTGATATAGGTCTATAATTATTAATATCAAAATCATCTCTAGATTTAAAAATAGGGGTGACTCGGGCCATTTTTAGTTTATCTGGGACAATGCCTAATTTCAGTGAAAGATCAAAGATGTGATGCAATGATGGTTCAATGATATCAAATACTGATTTTACGACAAAACTACTAATATTATCAAAGCCTGCACTTTTGTTATTTTTTAGAGTGTTTAAAGCGGATCGCAATTCATTAGAATCTACATGTGTTTCTTTCATAATCTTTTCAGAAGTAAGGTTCTTAATCAAGTAAGAATGAAATGTTGCAGAACTCGACGGAATTTCTGCTGCTAATTTGTGACCTACATTAAGGAAAAAGCTATTTAGATATTCAGCTATTTTTGTCTTATCACTGACTAACTTTCCATCAATCAAGATTTTTTTTAGCAGACATATTGACTTGTAAAAAAAAATATTTGTTTATTGCAATATAAGTTGAACTTTTAGGAAAGTCGTGTTTACATTTTAATTTTGGCGTAAAACAACTTGCATAAATATCTTAAATAAAAGTAATTAACTGTTATATAAGAACCTTCTTCGCGTTATAACATTAACGCGAAGAAGGTTCTTAAGTTAAAAGGTTCTTTGAAGAACCTTTCGGCTTAAGAGTGTATGTAATTATATGTTTTTAGCAATAAATCCTCCTATTTATTTTACTATAAACTTCAACAATCTTTTAAACTCGTTTCGTATTGGTGGCGAAAGAAAGGTGTATATAACTACATCTGCAAGAAGTCCAAAATAGTAAGAAATAGTTATTATTCTTGCAAGTAAATTTAATGGTTGGTGTGTATTGTAAAAATAGCACATAACTATATCAGGTACTGCTATAAATAACAAAAAAGTTGCTATAAATAAACTTAAAAATAAAATACCTCGACAAATACGTTTCTGCCGTTGTATAGTTATTGTTTTGTTATCAAAATGAGTTTTTACGGAATTTAATTTACGATATTTATAATATATATAAGCGTAAGTGCCAAATATTACAAAAATTAAAAATCCATCAAAAACTGGAAAAATGTATTGGCAAATAAAATCTTCAATATTTTCATCTGGTGATTGAACTATTCTAAAAATTAAAAGACACACTGATAAAATTACTGATACTAGAAACATTCCTATCATTATTGCTTTTATCCTATGGTATTTCCAAACATAATTATATCGAAGATTGAGGTAAAGTTCCGAAAAACGATTGAAAGTTAAAATGAAAATGCTGCAGTAATATAAGAATGACGCACCAGTATTGTTGTAAATTGAAAAAAATATGTCTGCTGTTATAACATTTAGCTTTTGAAACATAATTCTCAAAGTCATACAGACAGCAAGTTGAATTTCTACGAAACAAATATTGACAAGTATCAAGTATTGGATTTTATTAAATTTGATTTTCACTTTAACAAGTAAATAAAACCCAATTAATTGAATGAAAATTGTTGCAGAGCCTAAAATAATCAGCACGTTTTCATTGATCATGACGCAAATTAGAAAAATTTATCAGTCTAGAATATGCATACATTTATTCAATTTATAACTACAATTTTTTATAAAATTTTTAGATAATTTTTTTTTTTAACAAATAAAGCGTAGCTGTGACGACGCAGATGATTTTGAATTTATTATGAGTGCTTTTTTGTTTAAAAATTATTAACAATTGATAAATCTTTTAAATTTTTTATTATTATTATTATACAAATAAAAATAAAATAATACGATTATAAAATTTTTAATTTATTGAAATGCAATATCTTTAAAAACAGTAATAAAAAGGTTCCAGTTTACCAAAGAGGGAGTACATTCTCAAATGTTTAAAAGTGTGCTTTTAAACATTTATTGCATTATCACTTTTCTAATAACAAATAAATAACTTTTACAACTCTGAATAAAAAAAAATTTTTGGAAGAAAATGAATAAAAATAATAAGAGAAATGGAAGACAAAACTGCATAGATCACTACTGGTTGCCGACTGGGGAAAACGTTGGGACCCATATGGGTATCCTAAATGGGTCCCATTGCGATTCTGTCAGTGGGATCCAACTGGATCCTATCTGGGTTTAATCTGGGTTTTTGACGGGAAATTCCATATTGAACCAGATATTATTTTCATTTACCGCGGATTTTCTCAATTTTATATAGTTTATTTTTTGCAGATTTTTTGTATCTCGAATCTGCGAAATAATGTAACAATTTTTTGATAAAAAAGCGTCGCATTTTTTTATATAAAATTAAAAAGTAAAGGATATTTATATTATCTATATTAAATTAGCTGTCAGGGCAATAAAATGTATTAAGCAAATGAATATTAGGTCTGACATAATTTTTGCGAATCAATTGAAAAAACAGATTTGAATTTAATAATATTTTTAAGCAAAAAAAAACTAATATAATACAATGATTTGATGCAAAACTGGTCTACGATAGTAATACTTTGCCATTTTAGTTCTCTCATATCGCCACCATAATCGCATCGCAAAATTCTGCTTTAAAGTTTATCTTAGTACTTTTATCCACTTTTACACTAATTTTATAAATTAAAAATAAACATTTGAATAATAAAATAATTTATTGGATATATATTTACAAAGTATAGATAAAAATATTTATTGATAATATTATTTAGGGCATACCATGCAGTGTGCCAAACCATGCCATACCTTCCATATAACTAACAAACATTAGGCAAATAAAAACACACGTACAAATCACAAGCTAACTCAATCCAGTAACTAAATCGATATAAGTGTTATAACAAAAGCCAGATTGAAGAAGAGGCTTAGGGCAAGACAATTAAATATTCACATAGTTTGTTGTTACAAAAATAACAAAATTAAACAATAAACACAACATATATAATAAAATACAAAAATAAATACTGGAGAACTGAAGCCTCGATATGACACCATGAATAACGGTGTTTCAACTTCTTCAGTTGCCATCATCTAGTTTTAATGTTTCTTCAGTTTTTTTTTTTAACAATCCTGCTGGGAATCTAAAACAATGTTATTTCATGGTAAATGTTTGATGTTATTAATTAGGTATGACATAAATAGACTTGTAAACAACAATAACATATTATGACTGTGTGACCATTTAAAATTTAAAGTCTTGACTCAAGTTAACCTGGCGTCAAACTCTTAAATAAGTTGATGAGGGTTTAATATTTTTTATATAATTTAATAAATGCAAAAATAATCAATATTACTAACATTTAGATAGTATCTAATTAAACGATTTTCATTTTAAGTTATATTATTACTTGAAAATAATTATTTGTTACCATTTAATATATTGAAAAAAAATTTAAAACAATTGTAGTTTTGACCACAATAAATTTTGTATTAAAATTATTTTCACAATGAAAATTTACAATTATAAACAAGCGTATAGTAGTTATATTAATATATATAATAGTTATATTTATGATTACCCAAACTTAAAGTATTTCAATTATTATGGACCAATTTATTATTTAATTTCATGTTGTCTTAGAGCTACATTTTGTGATTATATATTAAATTTATATCACAGCAGATTCTAAAAAAACGCAATACCCTAATTATTTGGTTTAAAAAATCATTATCCGTTCAAAGAAGACCAGGTCAATAATAGGAAAAACCTGTATATTTTGCAAATTCTATACATTTTTAATATACAGAAATTATTTTATTTATTTTTTTAAACTCTGTAAACTAATAATTTGAGATAATAAAATTAGGGAAAAGTAAAACTTTTCATAAACTTTCTGAAACAAAATATTTAAAATAGTTTTGTCAGATTTAGTGTAAAATTATTAGAAAAATCTCCTATGAAATTTTTCATAACTTTCGTGTAAAAAACTAACATTTATTGAAGTATTGTATTTTCTTTTGTTAATCATAAATCAACACAAACCAAATCTAAAAACAAAACATAGATACTATTAAACTTCTTTAACAAATTTAATAAAGTTAAAAAGTACAAATATAACATAAATAAAATATTTGGTAATGTATTACCAAAAAAATTTGATATCTTTTTGATAATTTTGTAAATAAATATATTATATGTGACTAAATGATATTATATAATAACACAATGAAATAGACTTACTATAACAAGTGAAAAATACAAAACATTCATGATTATTCAAACATTCAGTTTTTGCAATATTTAGTATCAAAACTACATTTTCAATTTTATATTGCATTTGAGTAGCATTTTATAATTGTATACTTAATTTATTTCTCAACATAATCTAAATAAATTATATAATATCTTGTGATAATTATTTAAAAAATATCTTAAAACCTCAAAACTCAACATTTCCCTCTTAAACTAGCCAATTTGTTTCTTAAGCATATGTTTGAATATTGCTATCAAATTATATAAACTTTTATATTTTAAAGAATTTTAAAATATATTTAATAAATAAACATATTCAAACAAAATGTGAAATTTTCTTTTTATTACAGACAAATAAAGCTAAACGGTAAAACAACTAACAACTTTTGTTTTACTGTTATTTACAAATAACTTAAAATATAAATAATTTAAACATTTTTTTTCATATAAAACCTTATATTATAACTTATAATATCAATTACAGTATTTATAATATAAGTGTTACATTACTAATAATATAAATTATAGAAAATGTAAAACATTTATGAATTTATAAATAAAATGTAAAGTGTTACTTAGTAAAACCTTACCATATTTTGTAAAGTGACATTTAAATTTGCTTGAAAAAGATTTTAAAACAAAACACACTAACATAGTATATTTCGTTTTCGTAACTTAGTGACTAAGCCATAACTGTTAGCACACCAAACCATATAAACTCTTTTAAAAAATTTTCAACATTTGTCTATTGCATAAAAAAAAATATGTATTCAGTTTGATTATTTTTACAAGTCTGTAAAAAAGTAAACGTCAACATTTATACTGTTAAAGTTATTAATGGCAATGAAAATTAGAGCACTTAAGAAAATCAAGAGTATGCCACGTTTTTTTGTTTTTTTTTTTTTTGTTTTTGTAAAGTTTTTTTTTTAAATGTCTAAATATTGCTATTACATTTATACTTTTATTATAGAATTAAAACTGATATGTAAATATTTAATTTTTACAAAAATACTAAAAATAAACCAAATTAAGTTTCTATTCACTCCAAATGCAAGTGTATATTCAATTCAAATTAATCTGCGTAACTGTATATGTCATTTTAAAATATTTTATCATATTTTCAAGTATAATTTTTGCCGCAATCGTTGCACCATATGGGACCCATCTTTTACCCAATTCAAATCCCAGCCAAAACTCAGTTCCAATAATCTTGTTACATTCCAGCTGGGACCCAGGTTGTCGTCGTTAACTGGACAGTTTAAAAGGCTCGACAACACTTAGACCTAAAGCAGTGCTTTACTGGTAAAAATGAAAAATATATCTCTACACGTTTGCCAAGTCACACCACTTTGAAATCATGGAAACAACATTATATAAACATATATACTAACTATAAAACACAATATATTTTTTTAATGTTATATAACATATAAAAACACTTTATTTAACAATCATATACACATTAGATAAAATACATTTCATACCATTATAAAAACACATTTATATAAACAACTATATAACATATATTACCAAATACACGTATTTATCAAAAACTTTTTTAACTTCGAGCATAATATAAACATATATGCAAACTTTTAACAACTATAAAACAATATTTATTAGCTTCAATTATTTTTAATGAAACAAAGAATGCAGATACAATGCACAACATGTTTAGTAAAAATGAAGTTATATTAGTCAGTATATATTAATCTGAAGCAATGAAAAAGAAGAAACCATTTTAAAAAAAGAATTAAAAATTTCTAATAAATACATATTTAGATACCTTAAAATAAAGCATAGAACAACACTCTTTTGACAAATTGCAGAATAAATTTTCTTAATTTTTCTATTCCTTATTATTTACCTTTAGAGAAAATATATATATATAGATATAGAGAAATATAAAATTTATGTATGAGAAAAACTTGAACTTACTAAAAAAAGCGATCAGCTCCTCTTAACTGCTCTAAAAATAAAACAAATACTGCTTAGAATGTTTTAAAAAGACTAACGACCTAACTGAAACAGTTTTCTTAAAAAAGAAACATTGTACTAAAAAAACTATTTTACCAGTCAATTAAGTTGTTCTAAAAAATTTAATCTAACTTATTCTAAAAAATGAAAAATAAATACACATTTAGATACCTTAAAATGAAGCATAACACAACCCCCTTTTGACAAATTCCAGAAGAAATTTTTTTTGTTTTTCTATTCTCAACTATTTTTGATAAGAGAAAATACATATAGATATACATATATATACATATATATACATATATATATATATATATATATATATATATATATATATATATATATATATATATATATATATATATATATATATATATATATATATATATATATATATATATATACATATATATATATATATTTATATATATATATATACATAACAAACTAACAATTATTAAAATTTTTATTTTAAAAAATGAACAACATCGATTCTTCTTGAAAATAAGTCTTAAATTAACTCCAAAATGCTTGCTAATTTTACTCAAAAGACCACGTGGAATATAACTGCGCTTAGAAAAGTCTAGAAACAACTTAAAAACTAAGAAACAGTGTATTTTACATAATGCAGAACCGTAACTAACAAAACGAACAATAGGCGTAACAATGCGTAACTATGCGCACTAATATTCATTACCGTATTAATATTTAGATATACAAGAATTTAGTTTCTTTTTTAATGTAAAGTTTCTTTTGTATTTTGAAATCATAAATTTTTTGATTATATATAGTCCGGACACCATCATTGTCAATGGCAGCAGCTGCCACAACTCTTGATAAATAAACAGCTATTTTATTTTATTATAAGAATATTATATAATTACAATTAGATAAAGTTTTACAGTATATGCACTTTTGTTTTTCTTTACCCTTCCTAGGATAAATATTGCCAATGTTGAAAATATTTTTAAACCATAAAAGCGTTTATGACTTTTTTTAAACGTTTATTGGTACCTTTTACTGCAAGGTGCCTTACAGTAAAAGGTACCAAGTCTTTAGAGTTACTAATACAGTTGCATAGAGTTTGGAATAAACCACAAAATAAAACAAAAATTAGTTTTATAGCATCATTATAGAAAACTCTACATAGTTTTTCATGGAAGTGTTTTAAAAATAAAATTACAGTAAAAAGACTTAAAAAGTTTGACATAATTTAAAAAAGTGTATTATCATAGTAATAAAGTTAATTTTGATTATTTATTTCAAAAAATATTACTAAATAATAAAACTGCTCGAAAAAAGAAAAAAAAAGGTGATTTTAACGCATATACCTCCAAATCTAAAAACTGAGACTCGGTACCTTTTCATGTGAGGCGCATCATACATACTTTTTTAACAAAATGCTTTTCTTTTGTTTTTTTTGTTTTTTCTCCCAGTTTTTATGTATATGTATATATATATATATATATATATATATATATATATATATATATATATATATATATATATATATATATATATATATATATATATATATATATACATACATATATATATATATATATATATATATATATATATATATATATATATATATATATATATATATATATATATATATATGTATTTGAAATTATCAAAGGTATCAGCAACATGTGGTTGATATGATGTAACATGTTCATCAAGTTTTGATTCCAAAAGTTTGCATGTCTTGTTTTTTTATTTACAAATCAGTTTTTACTCTTTAATATTTAGTTATAGATTTTTTTAAACTACTATTATCTTTTTCTTATTTTTTTAAAAATGTTTTATTTGTTTTACTATTTACAATACAACATTTAGTATTAAAACCTAAACTTAGCTTCTGTGTTTACTTCTTTTTTAAACCAGTTAAGTGTATAGATATATAGATTATAAATACGTTTAGATAGATATGTTTAATTAGATATGTGGAAATGTTTAGATACATAGTTTAGATAAATTAATATATGTAAATAATATAAATTTATATATATATATATATAATAATAATAATAAAAGGATAAATTAATATATGTCTTTCATTGTGTTTATTCATTTTAGATTAGTATAGCGAAAAATTAAACAAATTAAGTTTTATCAAAATAAACATAGTTGCTTCATTATGTCAAATAACTTAACAGCTGAAATTAGAGGAAATCACCGGAATGTAAGAAATAAAGCTCGACATGAAAAAAATAATCTTTGCCAAAATGAAAGAAATGAAGCTAGGCGTGTATTACTTAAACGTGGAATGTATTGCATAGCAAGAAAAAACATTTTTATAGAGAGTTTACCCAGGAGAAATGAACCATTTATAATATTTGTCAATATTGTGGCGCTAGAAATTTTTTTAATGGAACACATTTTTTGTGCTGCTATTCAGGAAAAGTTGTGTTACAACTTTGCTCTCACCTTATCCACCGCTAATGATTAATTTAATAAAAAGCATCCATGTTGATCATGCTTTAAATCAAAATTTCTTCAATCGCATTTGAAATTATAATGCCTGTCTATCCTTTGCTTAATTTGAAGCCGGAATAGCGCCTCCCTCAAATCATGACCCACCCTGTTTTAGGATTTGTGGACAAATGATGCTCCGTGTTGGTACTCTGAGACCTGATCAAAATGTTTCACCATATCATTGTCAGTTATATGTTTATGATCCCAACACTGCCTTAAATTTTCAAATAGAGCGAAATGATTGCTGCATACGTGAGTTAATGGAACTTTTACAGACAATAATTAGTAAAGAGAACTAATATGCTTTTGCAAATGGGTTCTCTTGACTAACACGGCAGAAATTGAAGATGAAGAAATACGTCAAGCAGCTTTAGAAGGTCGCCTAACTTCAGTTGTCAAATGTCATTGCTTGAAGGTCGCGATAGACATAGATACAATCTACCTTCACATAATGAAGTTGATATTTAGTTTGTAGGAGAAGATGGTGCTCCACCTCCATCTAGAAAAGTTGTTATACACCCTTGAGGTCAGGCCTTATATTTTAAGTATGTCTGCTAATCTAGATTTAATAATATATCCTTTTTTTTTCCAAGAGGTATGCAGGCTGGCATGATCAACTAGAGCACAATCCAGACAGAGCAATACGTGTTAGAAATCATGTTACTTTGTCTCAGTACTACAATTATAGGCTTTCTGTTGAAGAAATCTTTGGCCCTGTATTTTATGGTTAAAAGCTTTTTCAATAAGATGTTGTTGATGCATATGTCAAGATTGAAGGACAACGCCTGACCAACGTTTTTGAAACTCAATAATGTGGCAAACCACGTTATTGAGTTTCAAAAACGTGGTTTGGTACATGTACATATTTTATTGCACTTTGTAAAAAATGATAAGCTAATAACGGCAGAAGATGTTGATGGTTTAATATCAGCTAAAATCCCAGATCCAACAGTTGATCCTTAAATTTATAAAATTTTAAAAACATGTATGATTCATGGTTCATGCAGAATTTTAAATCCCAATTCACCGTGCATAAAAGATGGGGTTTGCACAAAACATTTTTCTAAAGATTTCTATCTTTATTCTGTTCGAACTTTTAATGGCAGTCCACACTAAAGGCGTTTAGATAATGGTTGAAAAGTTGTTATAGAAAGTAACCAAGTTAATAGTCGATGGGTTGTACCCGATAACCCCTGGTTATTAAAAAAATACCAAACCCACATTAATGTTGAGGCGTGCATGTCCATCAAGTCGTTAAGTATTTATACAAATATATCTATAAGGGGCATGATTGTGCTAATGTGGTAATTAATGAAAGTGTTTACTATGATGAAATTAACACATACTTAGACTGTCGCTTTGTTTCTGCATCAGAGGCTCTTTAGCGAATATATGAGTATTCCATAAGTGATATGTCACATACCATTATTTGCCTTCAAGTCCACCTTTCTTATAATCCAATAACGAAGGAGAAGAACGAGTAGCTATTAATCGTGCAGCACTTTGCACTCACCTAATTGCTTGGTTTAAATTAAATGCTGCACAGCACACTCACCTAACCGCTCGGTTTAAATGCTGAAAATTTTGAAGCACGTTGCTATTCTTATGTTAAAATTCCATATCACTTTGTTTTTAATGGCAAAAATTGCAAGTGGAAAGTAAGACAAAGAGGTAAAAATATGGTGATAGTGCAAATGTATAAAGTCAAACTAGCAAGTGAAGTATTTTTTCTTTGATTGTTGCTTTTGCATGTAAAAGGTGCAATATCTTTCGAGAACTTGGGCACGGTAATGGTAGTGTTTTTAATACAATTCGTGAAGCATGTTATCAGTTAAGTGTGTTGCGAGATGACATTGAATGGAGAAGTATATTAACTGAAGCTGTTTTAACAGAATTGTCTAAACAAATTAGGTTACTGTTTTCCATGATATTGACATATGTCAACCTTTACACCTTTGGAATACCTTTAAAGATTATATGGTGGAGGATTACATACACCGTTCAATTCCAGTCCTACTTGCTGAACAAGTAGCTCTTCGTCAAATTGAATCGCCTATAATGAATAGCCTATGAATATTAATAGTGCGCATAGTTACGCATTGTTACGCCTATTGTTCGTTTTGTTAATTACGGTTCTGCATTATGCAAAATATACTATTTCTTTGCCTCTAGAATTTTCTAAGCGCAGTTATATATTCCATGCGGTCATTCGAGTAAAATCAGCAATCAAATTGGAGCTGATACATTTATTTTCAAGAAGAATTAATGTTGTTTGTTTTTTAAAATAAAAATTTAAATAATTGTTAGTTTGCTATGTATATATATATATATGTATATCTATATGTATTTTCTCTTAGCAAAAATAATTGAGAATAGAAATGTAAAAAAAATTTCTTCTGGAATTTGTCAAAAGGGTGTTGTGTTATTCTTCATTTTAAGGTATCTAAATATGTATTTATTTTTCATTTTTTAGATTAAGTTAGAACTAAATTGACTGGTAAAATGGTTTATTTAGTACAACAAACATTTTAAGCAGTATTTGTTTTATTTTTTAGAGCAGTTTTAGAGAAGCTGATCGCTTTTTTAGTAAGTTCAAGTTATTTTCTCATACATAAATTAAGGTTTTCGATTTATTTCAGTCTATTTTATATTTCTCTATATCTACATATATATATTCTCTAAGGAAAAATAAAAAGGAATAAAAAAATTAAGAAAATTTCTTCTAGAATTTGTCAAAAGAGTGTTGTGTTATGCTTCATTTTAAGGTATCTAAATATGTATTTATTAGAAATTTTTTTAAACCAAGTTTAAAAAAGTTGTTAAACCAAGAAAATTGTAGAGGTTTATTTATCAATATATACTATAAATTATATAATAATATTGGAGGGAGTAAGTTAAAAAGCATTTTTAAATTTTTAAAAAGAAATAAAAATACTTTTCAATATATATCTGTTTTTTTTGAGGTAGATTTAAAGTTTCAGGTTTTGAAAATTGTAGATCTTTTTAATGTATAAATAGACATTAAGTATTTCTAAGTAGACATTACGTATATATAAAATCTTTTAAAATTTAATAAGTAATTATTTGTTTAAATAAGTAGTTAATTGTTATAATTTATTAAGATTTAAATTATTAGAAAATTCATGTTTACAGAGTTTTTATTAATCATTATCGAGTTGTTGAACCAAAGAAATTGTAGAGGTTTATTTATCAAATATATACTATATATATTGTAAAAAAAATTTTGGTTTTCATATGTTTTCACCAATAAATAGTTCTGTATATATATATATATATATATATATATATATATATATATATATATATATATATATATATATATATATATATATATATATATATAACTATATATATCCTTGGAGTTGCGACAGCATAATAGTGTGTTAGGAGAAAAAAATTTATAAACCCGCGTTAATAACCTGTTTTCTATCGTACATAATGCATTAATAATGCATTAATAAGTTTTATTACGTGTTTTGTTCAATGTTTTCTCCCAACGCATGAACTATGACGCTGTCGCAATTTTTTTTTATTAGAAATAAAATAAGTTTTTGCTGATGTGGTTGCAGGTTTTTCTTAACTTCTATCAAATAAACTTAAGAAACCTGTATTACTTTTGATGATGGCAAATTAATTTTATTTTGCATTTGTTTGGTTTCTTTATATATATTTGTTTTGAAAATTTTTTTTTTAAATTTTTCGAGTATGATTTTTTTTGTTATTAAGTTTTTTTATTTTATTGTTAACTTTAGATTAGTAAAAAAAAAAGAAATAATTAGTGTTGCTTTGATAAATATGTTTAATGAAATTGATGACATTGAAATGGATGATAGGCTAGATGTAGTTTTGTATTTACAAGATGATGTAAGTGCTATAAGGCGTGTTGAAAGATGAAATTAATTGTTTACAAAATGAAAGAAATAGGCTCGATCGAGATAATGTTAATCGTCACCAAAATGAAAGAAATAGGCTTGATCAAGATAATGTTAATCATCGCCAAAATGAAAGAAATAGGCTCTATCGAGATAATGTTAATCGTCGCCAAAATGAAAGAAGAGCTGTTGGACAAGGACGAATGTATTCTATAGCGAGAAGTAATGCTATTCCAGATTATAATTATTTAGGAGAAATAAATCAAATTTGTCAGCACTGTGGTGCTAAGAAATTTCCAGATGAAACACATTTTATATGTTGCCATAATATTAAGGAAGCTTTGCCTCCACTTTCACCAATTACACAAGCTTTACAGGATTTGTTTACAGGGAGTTATGTAGATTGTAATGCTAATGCTATTTTTTTTTTTTTTTATTAGTAATTGTTATTATTATTATTTTTTTCATTTACTATTTTTTTGTAATCGGATACTTAAAATTAAACGAAATATAAAAAATTTATCTTGCAAAAGTTTATAATCGCCTATAATGAATAGCCTATGAATATTAATAGTGCGCATAGTTACGCGTATTGTTTTATAGTTACGGTACGGTTCTGTATCTGTAAAATACATTTTTTAAGTAGTTTCTAAACTTTTCTTTACCGCGTGCTTACTTACAGATTTCCCTTCAACCTTTCATGGTACGAGTTCAAAATATCTAAGTTGACATTAAGTAGATAATGTTTAGTAGCTTAAAATTATAGGTAATCTAAATTTTTTTTTTAATTTAAAAGTAATTAATTTATTGTAATCTTTTTTAAATTGTAATTTTAAATTTAAAGCTTCGTGTTATAGATTACTTAATTCTTAATTTGTGTCTAGCGTTAAAATATATTTATGGGTAGTTTCATGCTTTCACTTAGTTTTGGTTATTGGGATAAAAGCCATGACAACATTTTGTTATAAATTTATCTTAATTTAATTTTTATTGAAAATTTTGTTATAAATAAAATTTGTCTTTAATATTGTTAATACTTTAGCTCTTTGAAAAAAAATATGTTTCTGGCTCTTCAATAAATATAAAATTATTTGTCTTGCATGAATGAATTTTGGTTTAGGATTTAATTGTGTTAGTTTATGTTTGTCTATCTGTAATTTATTTAGGTTATTAGAAAATTTATGTTTACAGAGTTGTTATAAATCATAATCGAGTTGTTAAACCAAGGAAATTGTGGAGGTTTATTTATCATATATACTATATATATTATATAATTATATTGAAGGGAGTAAGTTTAGAAGTCTTTTTAAATTTTTAAAAAGAAATAAAAATACTTTTCAATATATATCTGTTTTCTTTAAGGTAGAATTAAAGTTTCAGTTTTTTAAAACTTTAAATTAACTTAACAATGTTAAAATGGTTTAAACGAGTTTTTGTAAATGAATTTAATCCTCAAAGATTAAATTTTTTTTATTATTGAAGAAATTAAACTAGATTTAAGAATAAGTCGACTTAAATGTTTGTTTGTTTTTCTATTTAGATGATGACAATATTGAAGCAAGTAAGTTAAAAAGCATTTTTAAATTTTTAAAAAGAAATAAAAATACTTTTCAATATATCTCTGTTTTCTTTGAGGTAGATTTAAAGTTTCAGTTTTTTAAAATCATATATATTTTAAAATCCTATATATAACTCGTTTATCTTTGTTTTTCTATTTAGACGTTGGTAATAATATGAAACAAGTAAGTTATAAAGCATTTTAAAATTTTTAAAAAGAAATAAAAATACTTTTTATTATATATCTGTTTTCTTCGAGGTAGATTTAAAATTTCAGGTTTTTTAAATCATATATATTATAATATTAAATTCTTTTTTACTTTAAAAATATCTATATTATAGTTACACTGAGTCGTAGAAAAAAAATTAAAGTTTATTAATAAGGTAGTAGATTATTAGAGTAGATTAAATTGTTTGATCTATTACTCAACTTAATAACCTACTATTAATATGAAGATTTATTTTGGTTGTTTGTTTGTTAAAATTTAGTTAGAGTTTATTTAAAATTTAAATTCTTTAGTTGATCAAGAGAGATCTAAATAAGGTATTAATTACATTAGTTGAATGTGGCATTTAATATGTATTTTATCGATATAAGGAATAAAATAATAAGGAATAGAAAATTTTTAAAAATTTGCTCTGGAATTTGTCAAAAGAGTGTTGTGTTATGCTTCATTTTAAGGTATCTAAATATATATTCATTAAAAATTTTTAATTTTGTTTTTAAATGGTTTATTCTTTTTCACTACTTTAGATAAATATATACTGACTGACATAACTTCATTATTATTAACAATGTCGTGCATTGTAGTCTGCATTCTTTGTTACATTAAAAATAATAGATGCTAATAAATGTTCTGTTAAAAGTTTGCATATATGTTTGCATTTATATTATGATCAAAGTAAAATTTTTTTTGATAAATACGTGTATGCGGTGATACTACTCAGGTATCACCGCAGCTTATCTCTATCAGGTACATTGATTTTTAATTCACATATGATGTTTTTCTTTGTATTTACTTATTCATTACATTTTTAACTTCAGATTTATGGTGTATTTATTTGCTATAGAAGAACAAATCATTTTGAATTTTTTAAAAATATCTACACCAATCAACATTTAAAATTCAATGTAGCATATACCAGCTTCTAGGCTTTTTTGATGCTTTTCTTATTCAAGTGGTTTCATAAGCAAGGTCTACAAGCAAATTTGAGATAAATTTTCAGCTTTCATGGAGTATCAATGTTGTTCTCTGTATACTTTAATTTGTTTAAATAGAGTAGTTTTAGTAAATAAATGTTTGTTTGTTTTTGGTTTTTTACTTATTTGTTATCAGATTCTTAAGAATTAGGCAACTTAGCAAGCAAGATTTATTTTATTTTTTAGTGCAATTGGAAAGAGCTAAAGTGCTTTTTAGTTACTTCAAATCATTTGTTTTTATTTTTTAAATAGAAGGGTTAATAATAAAAATATATAGACAGTCGAACTGTTACTGATTTGAGTAAGTTTAATTTTTTGTTTAATTTTATATTAGATATATATTTTATGTATTTAACATGAAAAACTGACTGTAATTTTTGACAGGTAAGTTTATATACTTAAATGTGCCTATATATCGGAATATTTTATATTTCTCTGAATCTATATGAATATTATCTCAAAGAAAAAATTAAGAATAGAAAAAATTTGAATATATATACATACATATATATTACTTTAGACTGACATTGCTTCATTTTTTATACAAGATTCTGCATTTATTATTTTTGTGCATTAAGATTGTGCCTGAAGGCTTTCTTAATTTAGCAAAGAATTTAAAACACAATGCAAATAACTTTGCACTGTGTTCTAAATTCTTTGCTAAATTAAAATAATGTAAATAAATTTTGTTTTATATTTTTCAGTTGTAAAAATATAAAACGTTCATTTATTCAGTTGTAACAGTAGCATAACCACTGGTAATATATATTTAATGATAACAGATTTATAATATTAGGCTCGAAGAAGTTATTAGTGTAAATGGTTATAGGTGACTTGAAATTGTTGTCATATGAAAGAAATAGATCTAGGCATGATAAAATTAATTGTCGTTGAAATATAAGAAATTTTGCTTGATGAACCAAAAACTTACTTGGCAGAATTCAGTGTCAAGCGCTGTTGATGTCTATTATTTGACTTTACATTAGACACTTTAAAATAAAGCAAAGTATGAATTTTACTATTTATAGTAACAAATAATAAAAATTTCAGTTTTAAATGATTTTTTTTTTTTTTTTTACTTTTGTAATCTTAATATAATTGTTCATTTTTTTTTTTAGTTGTCTTTGTCATCACTTGATTATTTTGCTTACTGTTAAAACATGGTTTTAATTTTGTAAATTTAATATGATGTAAAATTTACAATATTAATCATTTGTCAACAGTTAGAGAGAAGCTGGAAATAAATTAAGAAATGCTGGAAATTAACTTTTAGTTAAGGTAAAAATAATTTTGTTTATTGGTAGCATAATAAAACCAGTTACTGTTATTTATTGCATGACTTTTTTACTTTTTCTAACATGGTGTTTTTAAAACACTTCCTCTCTCTCTTAGATGAGACTTAAATAAGAATTAGTATTGAGAATTGTAGAGAGAGAATTGATTAGGGGGTCGTATGGGTTGAATGGGCGGTCGTAACTAAAAACCTTTAAAAATACGGAGAATATTGTAGTTTTGCGCATTAATATCGAGTTACTTAAGTTTTATTTATGTGTTTAACTAATTAGTTAGCTTAGTCTGTATTAGCAACACTTTTGAGGAAAGAAAGAAAACATTTTTATATAAGTAGATCATTGTTTTACATTTTATTATTTTATTTTATTCACCAGGCCACCATTAAAGCAAAAAGAGGGAAGGAACCTCTTTATTAGAGCCAAAATATTTAGAAAAATTAAATTTCGAGTTACAAAAGGAATTTTTAGTAAATGGTGGCAAATTACCGTTTACTAAAAATTTAATAAAATAAAGAGGCCAAATAAATGATATACAAATGGTCTGTGTTGAACAGACTTAACAAGACCCGGGTCGGGTCAGCTTGGTTTACAAATTTTTGTCTACTTATCTCTTATAATTTTTATTTTAGTTTGTTCTATGATGCATTAATGTATTAAAAAATTAGTTATACCTATGTTTGATCGTAAATTAAATTTTCTTTTGTTTGAAAGGTATTTGTACTCAGTTGCGTAGTATAATAAACTTTGTTATTTTTTATAAATTTATTTAAACGTGTGCATTTAACATTTTTAAGTTACCAATTTTCTTTTCTAAAGAACAATTAATCAAGGGGATAACAAAAAATTGATAACTCCTGTATAATATAAATTAACTTCATTTTAATTTTAATGGTTCGTGTTATAAAAATTATTTTAAGGATTTAGTTGACACTTTCGTCAATTTAAAGTATAACCAAGTGTTATTATTTTGCGTCAGTAACTAAAAACGTATTGTGTTAAACTTAGGAAGGTCGATGAAAATGGTTCTGCCTTACACTGTTATGACCTGTGCCATTTGTAAATTACTTAATAATGTTAAGTAGTAGTTGGTAAATTATTTTACCTCCTCATAATTTTTATGTTAATTTTACAGATGGATTAATTTTTTCAAGCTGAAGGCAATTTTCTAAAAAGGTATTAGTTAAGGTTTTGCAAGATTAAATTGTGGAAAACAGCTACTATAAATTAATTATGTAACAGACCGACCAAAACCCGTATTACGGGTTGCCTTTTGCTAGTATATAATTAATCAGAGTGTTTTTTTTCAAATTATAATCTGCTAAAACTTTAGCAGATTATAACTTGCCTACTTTAGATCAGTTTTTAGATAATGTCCTAGAAAATGACGATGAAGATGTTGAGGTATTTATTGATGAAGCAAATCGAGTTAGACTATTATTAAATGATAATCAGCGTAATGTAGCTAATGCAACCCTTGTTGTGCTTAATGAAGAACCAAATAATGAAAATAAGCATTCAAGATTGTTTTTTATGGATCAGTCTGCTGGTCGTGGTAAAACATTTACTTACAATTATTTCATTGAGACACGCATATTAGAACTGTAACAGTTGCATAGACAGGAATAGCTGTAACTCTTCTCAAAAATGGATGCACATTGCATGGCTTATTCAAATTTCCTGTACCAACTTTGGAAAATAGCACATTTAATGTCACTCCAAATTCCATTCATGGTGGACTCCTAAGACAAGTTTGTATTTACTTGATGAAGCGTCGATGATACCTAAACATGCTTTGAGTGCCATTCCCAGCTAGCACAAAACGTTCTAGTACGTTCAGCAAACGTTCGAGCACGTTCTATGATTGTTGATAGAACATTCTTGAATGTTTACAACGTTCGTTAAACGTTTTTGTGTTAGCTGGGTTGATAAGTTATTACAAGATATTTGTAATAATAAGTTTCCTTTTGGTAAAGTTATTCTTATGGGTAGAAACTTTAGAAAAATACTTCCAGTTGTGAAGAGAAGTTGACCAGCAGAAGTTCTAGAATCATGTATAAAATGTTCTGAACATTGGCAGTATGTGCAAAGGTTTTCATTAACTGAAAATATAAGGGTTCAGATAGGAGAAGAGGAATTTTCTCAATAGCTTCTAAAGCTTGAAAGTAGAACACTACCTGTTAAGCCCGAAAATCCTTTGCGAGGGTGTATTGAAATACCTGAGCAGTACTTTGTAAACGATAACGAATCTATTGTGGAAAAGATTTTTGGTGGCGCAGAGGAAGCTGATAATGCTAACCGTGCTATTTTAATACCAACAAATGTTGATTCATTGGCAATAGATGAAGAAGTCCTTCATAGTTTACCTGGTAATGCTAAAATTTACTTAAGTTTAGATAGCATTGAAACTGATGATCATAATGAAATTTATAATTTTCCAGTCGAGTTTTTAAATAGTTTAACTCCATCAGGTATGCCTGTTCGTTTCTTAAAACTGAAAATTAGTGCTGTTGTAATGCTATTTAGAAATTTAGATCTTAAAGGCGGACTTTGTAATGGAACCCGTTTGATGGTACTTGCACTACATAACAATTATATTTATGGGGAGGTTCTAACAGGGGTAGCAGCTGGTAACAAGATCTTTGTTCCTCAAGTTCAATTAGTCCATCGGATTTAAATTTACCCTTTATACTTAAACGTCATCAGTTTCCAGTTTGATTAGCATACTCAATGACCATAAACAAAAGTCAAGGTCAAACTTTTGATAAAGTTGACGTTTATCTTAAAAAGCCTTGCTTTTCACACGATCAATTACATGTATGTTCATGCATGTTCAAGAACAATCGTTTAATAGTTTGCTTTTTAAAGTTGATAAACATTCATTACAAGGTATTTCATTAAACAAATTTTACACACAAAATGTTGTATTTACAAATGTAATCAATTTATAAACTATTACTTTTGTTTTACTAATAAAGACACTACATTTTAACAAATAACAACACAGCCAATTTTATTTTTCACTTACTGTTTTTGTAGTTGTCAAGTCAGAAACCAGTCTTTGATACTGGTTAAAAAAATAATCTTTGATACTGTAATAAAAACCAGTCTTTAATATTGGGAAAAAACCAGTCTTTGATACCGGGAAAAAAAAACAATCTTTGTACTGGATATTTTTACTGCAAAGCCATTCTTTGTTACTGAAAAAAACAGTTGTTTTATGGCATTTACATGACATGACAGTATTAAAATTTATATGTTAATAGAAAAGCACAAATATTTTTTTTGACAGACTCCTTGCTCACCTTCACGTTGGTGTCTGTTGTTAAAAACAATTTTTAGATAGTTTCATTGCTTAGGCTTATTACTTTAAATCATTCACTAAGAGCTAAAAAAATTATTTTAATAAATTCATTTTGCTTATATTTAATTTTAATTTTAGTTTAATTGTTATAAAAACCAACTTTATTTTTGGCTTCCAAATAAATTTCATACGACCTTCTAACAACCAAATATTATGTCAAAGTAAGTTTTATCTTTTAAGCATTTTAGCATTTTTTTTTTACCATAAACTGTATTTACTTTTATTACCTTTTTTTTTTTTTGGAATTACATTTCATCAATGTTAATAAACGATTGTTAATAAACGTTGTAATAATAACTACGTAGTTGTTTCTTTTAGACTGGCTTTTTTGAATCAGTGAATTGATTTTGCAACAAACCAGAAGTTGTAAAGTTTCTAACGTTAAATCAAATATACATTCACAAAAAAAAAATGTTGTTTTTTATATTTTTTTTATAAAAACATTTAAAACAACATAAAAACTCTTAGGTATAACATTTGAAATTTTTGATAAGTCAAATGAAGATTTTTTTTTTCTCAATTATACAATTCTGGCTTATTAGTAATATAGTTATAAAAAGCAACAACGATAACGATAGTTTTTATTTGGCCATTACCTAACTCCCTCTACTGTTGATTTTTCAGCCTGCAAAATTTTATCACATTTATTGATCCGTATTAAAAACAGCTTTTTGTTGTAAAGGGTTTTTTTTGCTTTGTAAATTTGATATAGTTTAATGAAAGGTTAAAATCCTCTTTTTACTGTAGTCTTTTTAAAAAGGGGTCCTGTAGAAATTTCAGTCAAAATCTAATATATAAAACAATGTATAAAATGTGGTGGGAATATATTTAAGTTACAAGTATTTTTGATAAAAAAATTTCAGTTTCTAAATTCAAACTAATACTTTTTACAAAACACCATAACAATTTAGTTATAGCGTGGCTTAAAGTCAAACAAACATTTTTTTAAATCTGTTTTAATTTAAATGAGATTTGAAATGCAAATATAAGTCAGGGTTAGGGTTTTAGCTCATTTTCAACAAATCTAGATTTACTAGGTCGACGAGTTTTAAAGCTTCTACGCTGAAAGTTTTAAAGAGTTTTAAAGATTCTACGCTGAAAGTTTCTGTTTTTATCACTTATTAAAATAACAATTTTCTTAGATTTAATTAAACTATTTTATAACTTAAAAGAAAAAGCCGACTTTCAATGGTTCTTTATTAGGAGACTTGGTTGATAAGTAAAAATTGATAAATGAGGGTTGGTGTGGCTTAGTAAGCTTGTAGTAGGTAGAAAAATTTTCTTAAAATAAGCGTCTCCCCCCTATCCTTTAGGATTCGAGAGTCACCATTAAATTTTGACAAAAGTTGCAAGAAATGTCACACAATTGTCGTTTATGTTAGAGTTAGTGTTATCGCAATCAATAAGTTTAATTTTCGCATTTACAGTTATATCTGTAGTAAAATATTTTCATTCGATTGAGATTTTCTTTCGTTATAACCCGGATAAGAGTCCTAATGAGCTGTAAGTACGCGGATAAAGTGCGTATCGATATCCTAAAGACCCGTATTTTACGGGTCATTACAGCTTACATAATAACTTAAACTTACAATACCTATACTTGAAAATACACGTAATATAATACTTATGTTTATAATACTGATAAAATTATTATTGATATGAACTTTTGCATTCAAGCTATAGTTATAAAACTTTAATTTAACTTGATAACTTTAACATAAATAACAATAACTAAAGAAAGATAATATTTATTATATTGATTATAACCATATGCTTATTTTTTTATAATTAAGTTATAGTAAATTAAACACTATAAAGTTCCAGGTCTTATGTTATATGTATCTTATGTATATCTTGTATTTTGCAGCATGTTTAAAAATATTTCTGCATGGTGCACTCTGACTGTTAACTATACTTGAATACTGAAATGAGTAAAAGTGACTTCAACAAACAGAATGCATTTTTGATAAATATTAGTAATGACAGGTTAGTAAATATAGTTATAATAATATTAATAGTAATAACTTTTTATTATTAGAATTAGTGGGAGACTTATGTATTGCATGAACTTTGGAGGAAAAATATAATGATTGAAGTAAATATTACCCTTGTTTATTACCTCGGTTAGAGTAATGTAAGAAAATATTATTTTTATCTAAAGAATATTCGGCAAAAGTCAATATTTTTTAAATATTAAATATTATAAAAAAAAATGTGTTTAAAAAAAATGTAATACAAAATAGAAAAATAAGTTGGGGAGAGTCGGGTATCACCGGACACTTAAGGAAAATATAGATTGTGCACATGCGCTAACAGAAAACAAAGAGTCAAAAGACTTTTTTTTAAAAGTTCAAACATTCATCTATCGAAACAAAAAAATAATTATTGTGTATCTTAATAATATATAAAACACAAAAGAAAAAATGTTAGAAAAAAAGGCATGTTTCAAAATTCGACACATAGTTTAACCATGATTTTACCTATTTTTTACCAGTGTGACAATATATTTAATAATTAAAATAATTTGAATATAATTATTATATAAAAGTATATAATAATTTTCATTGGACTGTTCTTGACACATATTTAAAAAAATCCTCTTCAAAAATTGTCTCTGATATATAAGGAATAAGAATGAAAATGTCTTCATTTAAAAATATAAACATAAGCTTTTTTATAATAAAAATAAACACTTTAAAAATACTTTTTTCAAATCTAATGTTTTTTTATTGGAATTAAATGAATTACTATTATAGGTTTATGTATTATATTAAATATATTTATATTTATATAAAAAATGTTGTTTATTATTAATATGTAAACGAATTAAGTTGTCCGTAGCCACCCTCCAAACACGTGCCCGATACCACCCGATCATACCTCATTCACAAATACTAGTTTTGAAACCAATAAATTAAACTTTTTAACGAACTTTTTTTTTTAATAGCTATTGTAAAGAAAAATATATTTTCAATCATTAGATAGTTATTAGTTTAAATAAAAATTAAGTATATTAATATGTGAATCAAATATGACGATACGCCGCTCTTCTGGTAGTGGGAAACAAAACCTTGCCCTTCCAGTCATTCGCTTCGGCATTATATGGTAGATATTTTGCATATGCCATATTTTTACTCAAATAATGTTATTCTAGTATTAAATATCACATAGCTTCTTTAGTTTCAGCTGTACGTAAAGTCTCCGGAGTTACCCACCGTCCGGGGCTACCCGACTTTTCCCTATTTAAGTATAAAAAAAACAAGTGTATTATTTTTTTTTATTTATGTTTTTTAATTTTCAAAACACGTATTTGTCATATATTAAAATTTACAATGAAATAAATCGTGTTAATAAAAAAGAGAGGCTTGATGATAAGACATAAATTGTCTTATCATCAAGCCCCATTATAAAATTTACATTAAAAAAATCGTCAGTTAATATACAAAAATTAAGAGTAGCTAAGTACATAATAAGAATTTAAAACACGTTAGTTACAATATAACTAATAATATAATATAAATATTAGTGTTGAAATATAACGCATTGTATCAAGGATTAACAATAATTTAAAAGTATTTCAAAAATTTTGAAGTTTTTCAAAAAAAAAATTAAATTAAATTAAATTTAAAACAAAAGAAAAGTAGTGTCAATAACTATTTTTTAGATAATTTATATTATTTGTGTATTATTTTTAAAAGAGATATTTTAAATCAGTCTTTTGGTAATAAGAGATTCTTGGATTCTTTTTTGAATTTTTCCAAACAGATGTTTTGAACATTGTGATAAATTTTGAAAAATGTTTTCATAGAAACGGTCCACGATAGTGAATTTTGTAAGAATTTAGTCTTGAATTAGTTTTTGGAACAATAGATTTAATAATTGAAAACTAAGAAGGGTACTATTATATTATTATATAGGATATTGTTATAATGTAGGAAAGAGTTGCCGAAATTGGAACAGCGCCTTAATTGGAACACTTGCATTTATTTTTGAAAGAAAATGAATTATGGCTATATTTTGCATTTTTTTAGTAAAACGCATTATTTTTTAGGTTTTGATACATTTTGAAAGTTACTCCACAAAAACTGTGTTTGCACCATTGATTTAAAGTTTTTTGCATCATTTTTTTCAGCGATCTAATTTTGTATTCACACTATATTGATTGCGCTGGGTAAACTATAGTGCTACAGGTTATACCGGTTTTTGTGTTTAATTCGATGGAATTTAAAACGCAAAATAACAATATAAACATATTTTATAAGTTGCTGCAAACATGTTATTGTAGTGATATAACAAAATAGTCGAAAGTTTCCTTGATTGGAGCATTGAAGTTTTCCTTACCTAATCAGTAATAAAATCAAAGGGTTGTAAAGGTAGTTCGAGTGCAATTAAAAAAATACTTAGCAACAATCATAAACCTTAAAAATAATACTTTATTTAGTGATTTTTAATTAATAAATTTAGAGAACGTCATAACAGTTGAAGATTTATACAATTTTTTGTTTGTAGACTTTAAATTTATCAAGATAGTACTAATCCTATAATAAGTTTTGAATTAACTGTTTAAATTTTTCACTCTGAAAATGAAAATCTTTTTTACAAGTTTTTGTAAAAATTTTACTGGATTTTTTCTTTCAAAAAAATAACCTGTTCTGATGAAGGAATTAAAGTGTTCCAATTTAGGGAACCAGTTGCCTTGATTGGAACAAAATGGTAACTTTGCAAAAACAAATTTATTTCCAATAACAATGCAATTAATTAAGTTAAATTGTGATTAAAAGTATAATAGGAATGTCTGTTTGTATTAATCAAATCATAAATGATTTTATAGTTAAGCCATCTTTGGGTAATAAATATTCATTCCTTAAGTGTTCCAATAAAGGCAACTCTCCCCTATAAACATCGCATTAACTATGTTGTCTATAAAATAGGGGTTGCAACTGGTATTTCAGCATCAGCTTTAAACTCATTAGCTTCAGATTAAAGTTGAAGTTGATCAATTCAGATTAATCAGCTTGATAGCTGATAGTAAAAGTGAATAATACTCCATAAATATTTTATATAAAAACATATAGGAATTTTTCAATGAAAATTTAAAATAGTTACAAAATTTAAACATACATGTAAAAATTTTAAATAAAGTTTGCTAAAATTTGTTGTTATTTATAAATGTTGCTGTCAAAGCCTAGGCCTAGGATTCACAATATTAGGGGACCCAAATTGGGTTTTTAGAGATTTGTTTAAAAAGCGGTGCCCGAAAATCTAATTCCATTTTTGATTATATTAAAGGGGTCAACTATTTTTTGTTAAAAAAGAGTACACTTTGCAAGTATTTCATAGGTGAAAAAATAAAAAGAAAAAACAATAAAAACTTTATTTTCTTTTAAAAACATATTTTTCTTCAGAGTGGGTTTTTTTTGCTAAATGAGGATGTTCATCTAATAATGTAGTCACATCCACTTTCATTTTGCATATTAAATTTGACTGTTAAGACGGCAGATAATGTTTTTACAGAAAGTTGCAACTTCTCACAACTTCCAATAATCATTCCATAGTGAAAATACCCTTTCAACAGCAGCATTATTGCCTAGACAACATAAAGAAATTTCGATTAAAACTTTTAAATTTTCATGTGTGATATGTTCTACTTTAAAATGCCGAAAGATTTCTAGCCATCTTTTGTCAAATTCTATTTTCTTATCGTTCCATTTCTTCAATTTTTTTTCATTTAAATATAAATTTACTCTTCGAATTTCTTCAAAGAGAAAATTGTCATTAATAACAATATCTTTAATACTTTAATAATAATACTTCTTGTTTACAGCATTATAATATTTAATAAATAATTAAAAACGTCTCATTTTATTTTTTCGTAAACAGTAAAAGCGTTTAAATTGAAGTTTTCACATTAGTTTTCACTCATAGCAATTTACTTCCATAATTTCTTTATATTCGTTTAAATAAATTACTAAGCAGAAACGTTTCAGCTTTTAAATAACTTCTGCCCCATAGTATTTAGCTAAAACATCAAACTCTAAGATAATAAAATCACTGAATTTTTGTAAACAAAATAAAACAACGAGCTTTGTGATTTTTTTTAAAAAGTAAACCAATCAAAACGCAAACAAAATAAAACGGCTATTTTTGAAAACGAAACGGCCTAAATGATATATTTTTCTTCGGATCTCTCCCTAACTACGCTGAGAAATCGATTTAAAGATCCTTGTGTGTTCTTTTTATTACTTTGCAAACAAGCCGCCGGTTCTTCAAAGAACTATTAGAGAATATTAAGAACCCGAAGGTTTTTTAAAGAACTTTAACATTTCTCCAAGAACCTTTAGGTTCATCTAAGAACTGACAAAAAACCGCAAAGAACCCTTTAGATTTACAGTATACTGTATGTAAAAATACTTATTTGTAAAAAATTAATATTTTCAATATAATTTTTTTCAGATTTCTATTAGTTATAATTTTAATTTTTAACTACTATTTGGAGTTTATTTTTTTGTCTTACCGGGTTTATTTTGTCAGACATATCTGACAATACTAATAGTAATAAATATCTAACATATCTGACAATACTAATAATAATAAAACATGTACATGTCTTGAGATTAAAAAAACGTTTTTTGAAATCTGTAACTCTTTTCTTAAAAATTATTTTAAATTATTTTTAGGCAACAGGTCTTGTTGGGTCTTTTTTGTTCCTGATTATAGTTTCTACTTTAATCAAGTCATCAATATAAAAAACAAGTCAAATTTTTGTAGGGCATTTCATTTTGTTGGACCCCTGTGCCATAGCACACCCTGCTCGTCTTTAAACCCCGGCCTGTATTCAAAACTGAAATCTATTTTGTTTTTAATTATGGATTAAAGATTGTCTACAAAATGATATTTTACTGCCTTACTTGTTAATAGTAGCAATAAAATTTTACTTGCAGTATTTGTTAGTATTGGAGTACATGAACAACTTAACAACATAAATAACATTACAACAAGATCAAAAATATCTATTACAAACTAATAAAATTGAATCTACAAATTCAACCTAGGGGCTATATGTTAATTATGTCAAAAAAATTTTAGAAATTTTCCCATTTTCTCCACCCCTTACTCTTATCTACAACTTGTAAAACTTCCAGAGACCTTCTCCTATAAAATTACGTCGACATTTGACTACCCCCACCCTCCCCCACTACAAAAAAAATTATATTGGAAAAAGACATCCTTTTTTTCCTTTGTATTAAGTAATTTTGATTACTTATAAAAGTAACATTTTTGACAACAAATTAAAAGGTAAGCAATTATTTTTATAAAAGATATACAATTAAGTAGGGGAAAGCGGGGCAACATGGCGAACGTTTTGAAAGCCCTGAGTTATTGCAAAACTATCAGCCGTGAAACAATAATACTCTCTCAGTATGTTTATGTTGTTATAATCCTTCATTGACTGCATGAATTTTCAGTTTGCAAATATAACAATTTGAAATAAATATTAAAATAAAAAGTTCATAAATTTGTCATTTGGTCACGTGACCGGGGCAAAATGACTTATTATGCAATTTTTACCTCCAATTTTATAAAATTTTAAAAACTACCAATAACTCTAACTAAAGCAAAACAAAATAAACACAAATCGCAAAAAACTACTTCTAAAGAAGTTAAACTTGAAGGACACCAACCATTATGAGAAACCGAAAGTGAGGAATTTTTTTTAAAGCGCAAAAAGTAAACTTATGCGTATAAATTTGCGTTGATAATATTTCAAAAAACAACTTGGTGTTTTAAAATACAAAATGCAAATATAGTTTCGTTTTCAACCAATTTTAAGATTTTTTGTTGAGTTGTTATATGAAAACCCATCTTGCCCCATTCGCCATGTTGCCAAGCTTTTCCCTAGTTGAATTACATGGAACCAGGCGTGTTCCGTAAAGCCCATTGATAGGTAACCAGGTTAGCGAGTGCTAAATTGCACGAAAAATTGTGCGACGCGGTTGTTGAAAATAAAGCGAACAAGGAAGGTTTTGAGAATTTCAATATAAAAGCGCTATTTTTTCTAGTAGTATATATGCTATATAATATATATAAACAAACATTTTCTTATTGACTTTTTTTATTTTTATTTTACGTATTTTCTTATTTATTTATACACTACATTATTTTATTAATCTTATTCCATGTCAAAATTCATTTTAATTTTTTTTTTATGTAAAATCTTTTTTATTTTGCAAAAAACAAATTTTTAAACTATTTTTTAAAACACTTTGCGAATGATGCTTATTTTAAAGGAAAATTTCGCCCCCGGGTTTTAATCAGTTCTAGTACGGGCATTTAAAGGCTTGTCGTTTAAAACTCACCAAAAAGTTATTTAACCTAAATCCTAAAAGTAAGTATACTTGATTCAAGATCAAATTTATACCATGAATGTATAAGAATAATTTTTAAGTTTTCAAAACAATTTCTTAAATAAAACACAATAAAGTTGTTATTAGATTCACTACAAATTTATCTTTCTTTAAAAAAAAAATCAATAAAAAAAATATTATTTTTTATTGAGACTCAATGTTTTTTTTTTCATTACTTTCAAGATCAAGTTTTCTTTTCCTTGTCATGAAGATCTTATTTTGCGTTTCATTTTTTCTTTTTTAACTGAGATTTTTTTTTATTTCCTGAAGCTTATTTAACTCATTTCGAACAGGAGTGTCTGTGAGTATTCGAGTACGCTGACGTTTACGTCCTTTCATGGATTTTTTTGATCCGGCTTTTGGAAATGGCCTAATTTTTTCTAGACTTGCTTGATGAGAAATATTATTAGAAACACTGGATAGTTGACTTCCAGGGTCAGATATAGGCTGAATAGGCAATACACTACAAGCTGAACCAGATGACAGACTTGACTTCAATGATTGGTTAAAAGCTGTGACATGAACAATAAAAGAAACAGGATCAACAACACCTGGAAATGGGTTAGCATTAATAGGTTCTGGACGGTCTGTTACATATGAAGACAAAATCTCATTATCAAATAATATATTAGGATTAAAGGGTTCAAATCCTGCAATTCCAACTTGTGACTACAATGTGGTGGAAATAACAGCATAGTTTTTTTAAGCTAATTATACATACATAATTGAATCATGACCCTCGTGGTTTTCAAGAAGTAAAAGCACTGGATTAGCTGGTGAACATTTCACATTTTGAATAAAATGTTTCATCCACTCTAAAAACATAGCAACATTCAACCAGATGGGATTGCATCAACAAAACGTCCATCTGGACTACCATTCATTACACTTCCTTTGAAATGAATTCTTGGGAAAAAAAAATGGAGGGATTTTTATTATTATTATTATTATTATATATATATATATATATATATATATATATATATATATATATATATATATATATATATATATATATATATATATACATATATATATATATATATATATATATATATATATATATATATATATATATATATATATATATATATATATATATATATATATATATATATATATATATGTATTTGTATTATCGCCGAATTATAGGCATCGGTGTAGTAGGCAGGATTGACTTAACTGTAGCGTATACTGTACAGTAAGCCGTACCGGAAGGTAACAAATACTGTACAGTGCTTGCTGCCTAGGTGCAAAGCACTGTACAGTAATTCCTACCGGCTAGGCACCAAACACTTAACTCAGGTAACATGTACTAACGGCAAAGAAAACTTTTTTAAAGAGAATGTTTACTTTTTTTAGTTTAAACTTTTTTTTTTTTAATAACTTCTAAAATAATTGGATTAAGTTAATTTTATAATGCGATTTAGGTTAAATTTTTTAAACTTCTTTTTTCTAATTAAGCAAGATTACATAGAAGTTTTTACAACATGATCTCCTTCTTAAATTTGCCCTGTTTTGAAGTTTATGACTGAGTATTCTTATTTTCAGTAACACTCGTTAGCTTATCTTTCAAGGTTTACAAGGTTCTACTACCCTTATTGACATATAGATTAGGGGTTTTATTTCAGATTTTTCTTCTCCTTAGTTGATTTCACTAAAACTAAAGAGATGTACTTGCTTTATATCAAGCAAGTTGAATTGGATTACATGTATTTCAGAAGCAGGGTGACCTAACTCGAATAGTTAAATCAACTTTTATTACTATTGTAACCACAATGTTAGTAAAAGTTTTACAAATAAAATATATTTTTGTTGAGGCTGCTTTTAGCCATTCGTGGACCCTTGTGTAGTAAGTTTTGTTGGCCACTCACTCTTTGATTGTTTTCTATGCTTTATTAATTGATTAGTTATATTATTTTCATTAAAATACTATTATGAGGACCCAAATGTGGGTAAAATTCCTAATATAAAACATTTTAATAAACGCTCAAAGTTCATCTATATTTTAATTTTTTCGTTCAGTTGTGACACGCTAGGGGCCCTTTTTTAGTTCCTGGATAACTGTACCTGTCAAGGGTAAAAAAAGCATTGAATTTAGAAGACTACAAATCTCAGTTGAGATTGGCTGTCTTCTAAAATTTTATAATTTTAATTTTTTATAATTAACTCATTGGTATTTTAAAATTTGTGTTGACATTTAAAACAAAAAACGGCTGCGATTAAAAAAAAAGAGGCCATCTGTAAGACAAGAAACTTCAATTGTATTCCTCAATCAATTTAATTTTGTTGTTTAAAAAGAAAACCTAAACTACTTAAAAATTAAGAAAATTTCATTAAAAGTTTTTACAGAAAAGAATAAATTTACAATAGTATTTTAAATTAGCATAGTATCAATAAATTCAATTTCTTGTATACTAAAACTTAAATCTAAACTTAATAAGAGAGAGTTATAAAACAAGTCCATGATTAGTTTTAAAATGATAAATTGCATAACATTTTGGATTTACAAGAATAGTCAAAACATACTTAAAATAAAGTGAATAAGAAATATAAATATATAAAACTTTTTAAAAAGTCAATAAAACCACAATTTAATGTGAACAAAAATCAACTGACAGCTAAAACTCTATCATAATGTACACCAGTATTTTGCAGATAAACTATTTGGTCATTTTCTTATATTTCCATCAGATTAAACCCATTTTTATTTTGAAGAAGAGGTTTGTAAAAAAACCGCAAAAATACAGAAGCTTCAGGAGGCTTATATTAAACAGCAATTGGTGTATCCAAGGCAGTTGCTAATGCTTATATTTCAACATCAGTGCCCCATATTTGATCAGTCTCCATTTTTGAATCACTAATGTTTTTTAAAACTGGTTTTGATATATAAGCATTAAAAGCATTTCTATATTCCGCTTTTAAAAAAGTATCAATTGCTAGTTGACGCAGTATTTTTTATAAAATTCTTGACTTAGACAATTTTCCTGACTTAAAGCTCGAAATAAGCAATTTCCATCACCTTCAATTTTATCAACACTAATCGGTTTTCCCAATTTTATCAACACTAATCGGTTTTCCCTGTAACTTTTTTTCGTACAGAAAAACCTTTTTTAAATGATGTTTTATTAGTTAAAGAAATCTTCAACAGGGAACATTTCTTTGTTTTCCATTCACTATTAGTAGGTATAAAAGAGTTTGTTTTGCTAATAATAACTTCAACAATTTCTAAAGATTCAGATTTAATATCAGACACCTCATCACACGATTTTTAAAGGATTTCGTCTTCAGATCTTTACATTGAAAGTTTCATGTTTGAACCATGATGCTTGGTATGAAGTGTTTCACCATTTTTTTGTTTTAGCTGATAAAGTCCTTTATCAATAAATGTTTTAATAACTTCGTACGGTCTATCCCAAACAGATTTCCCTTTATCATCTTTTCTATCAGCTCTTCTAAGATTATAAACAAAAACATTGCCTATATTGAATTGGATTTGGTTTTTGTGACGTTTCTCATAGTACTTCTTTTGTCGCAATTGAGATTTCTTTATATCTTTTTCTACTTTATCGTGAATTATACTTTGAATGTTATTAATTTCTTTTAAGTTTTCGAGCAAATCAGCCTGTTCCAATATACCCTAAAAAAAAACCAACTAAATGTATAAAATAAAATTCAATAAATTTATTCCGTTCGTTTATTAAAATAAAAACCTTCTTCTATGTCTAAATCATCAGGTACATAATGAATTAAGCTTTGATCATTATTTATGCATTGAAAGGGTAAAACTGGCTCTCTTGCATACATAACTTGAAAGGGAGTGACACCGGTTGACTTATGGCGAGTTGTTCGAAATGCAAACAGTATGCCATCTAATGAATGAGGCCATTTATTTTGCTCTCCGTTCAGCACCTTAAGCATAGAACCCTGCATAGTTCTATTAGCTCTTTCAACCAGACCATTTGCTTGAGGATGGTAAGCCGATGACAGGTAATCTAGTGAGATTTAGTAAATTTTCAGAAACTTTATTACAAAATTCCCGACCTTGATCATTAATTTGAATTGAGGCACAACCATGTCGACATATAAGTTCATAAAGAAATCTGGATACCTCTTCAGCACTTTTATTATAAATAGGCTTTGCTTCAATTCATTTTGAAAAGTAATCAACAACTACGCAAATTTCAACATAACCTTCTGGATTTTTAGAAAGACTGCAGAGGTCAACACCAACTTGATGCCATATTTTTGTTGGAACTGGTATAGGATGCAACTCTGGAGAAACTTTTTTCATTTTTGAATTTGATTTTTGACAAGATTCAAAAGTGGCAACAAAATTTCGGACATTTTTATTCATATTCGGCCACCAATATCCTGAATCAATCAATTTCCATATTGTTTTATCTCTCCTAACATGTCCACCTATAGCCTTTTATTCAGTTGATGTGCCTAATCCATCGTGTGCAGCTTTTTTGTACTGTTTACGAGACATTTGATCTTTGACAACACATAAAGTCTCTGGACCAGAAGTAACTTTCATAATTTTTCTATATTTGCAATGTAGCATACCATTAACAATTACAAACCTGTCACTTTGTTTTTTAAAGTTTGTTTTAATATCTATATATTTTCTTCCTTGTAAATATTCAGGAAAAGTTCCTGATAATAAATAATTTTCAATATCATAAAAGTTCGGTTCTTTAATTATTTCTTTATATAATCTTGAGTCGTCTATTTCTGATAAATTTTTGTTTACCATTTAGCAGTGCTATAGGCTAATATTATGAGCTATTAATGCATTCATCATATGCCCATAGCACCTATAACATAAAATATAATTATCATAAATTTATAACAAAATGCATGTAAACAATATTAGTTAAATAAGTTATTAATTGAAATGATAATCTATTGAATTATTTCAAAGCGGTTATTATATAACAAAATTGTTAGTCCTTGGTCATGGCTTGGCTTTAAAATTTCCATTTTCAAGGCCAAGGCCCTTAGCCTTGAAACTGTTGGCCTTGGCCTTAAAAATTTTGGCCTTGGCCTTGATTGTTTAGGCCTTAAAGAAAAACAACACAATTTTATATTGAATTTGTTGAAAACTGAACATAAACTTGGTCTATTTTTACAAAATATGGTTTTATTTTCACAGCACTTGCTATTTACAGTATTGGCCTTAACGTAAGGTAAAAATTGAAGTCTTAAGTCTTAAAAATCTTTGCGTCTGTCTTTGCTTTAAAACTCTAAATCTTGGCCTTGACCTTAAAACTCTTGGCCTTGTAACTTTTGGCTTTGGTCTTGTAACTTGTGGTATTGGCCTCGCTACTTTTGGCCTTGTTAACAACTGTTATATAATAATTTACTATATAATAATCTTGATAATAATAATAATAATAATAATAATAATAATAATAATAATAATAATAATAATCTTAATTTGATCTAAAAAAGTTACTGCATACAAAAAAGAAAAGATAATTATTAAATTTTAAACGTTTGATTTTGAAACTTTGTTTAAACTAATATTATACTGCCATAGCAGTATGTTTACTATAGTGAACAAACGTTTTTTGTATTATTTTCCATGCTTCTTACCTCTTTTTAAAACATTTACACGGCAAAATTAAAATCTTAAGTGTTCAGTACCTAAGTACAGTATTCGGCACCTAGGTTGGAATCACTTGTCAAGTGATCGGTACCCTCAGGTAGGAATTACTGTACAGTGATCCGTACCGGTTAAGTACTTCATACCTCCTACACCAGCATCATCAGCATATAATATAATAAAATTACAAAAATTGTGACCGTTAAATAACAACAACAAAAAATTTAAATTTTGACGTCATCTTTATTATGGCTTTTTTTACCTAAGTATGAAAAAAATGAAGTCCAAAAATTTGTTTTTAAATATTGTCCATTGTCCAAATTCATACCAACGTACGTTGGAGAACATTGATGTTTTTGTATCTCTAAGGCCACACGGACTTTTCTTTCAAATTTTTTATCCTCAACTTTAAGTGTTATTACTTAATTCCATTTAATGTCCTCATTAGAATTTAGTTTATGCAAAGCTAATGCAGACTGGTTTAACTTGCCTTCAGTCAAATATTTTTGGTGTTGTTGAACCCTTGTTCGTATTTGAAGTTTTGTTTCACCAACATATACTTTGGAGGATTTGCACTTAATTAAATAGGTTCCTGGGGTGCTGTTGCATGGTAATTTAGACTTATTTTTAGACGTTACTAGCGTTTTTAGGTTAGCATTTGATTTAAAAACAGTTCTGTGACCAGCTTTTCTGAATATTCTCCTAAGTCTGGGAGATATAATTGGTATCCATGGTAAAGAGATTGTAGGAAGGTTATTAGAGTTTGATGGAATTTCATTTTTGTTCGCAAAACGTTTTTATCGAACCT
>NC_061161.1:42357811-42385311 GCF_022113875.1 Hydra vulgaris | reverse complement strand
GTTATATATTATAAAAAATGTATACTCGAAAATGTTAATAGTTAAAAAACTATGCTAGTGCATCATACAAAACCTCATGATGTTTTATCAACCATTATTCAAACTTCTTTCCATTAATAAAAAACACGCTTAGTTCACATATTTATTGAAGAGCGCAATTGCACACATATTGTTGGGTTTGGATTAAATTTTCATCAGCGATGTCTTACGACGTTGTTCCGACGTCGTTTTAAGGACGTTGGATTGACGTCGGAAGACGTCAAAAGACATCGGAGTACGTTAATATTACGACGTTGCCCGACGTCTTTTTATCGACGTTGGATCGATGTCAGTACTGCGACGTTTTTTGGACGTCTTTTATAAGATGTCGGAACAGCGTCAAAATACATCGAAACGACGTCAGGGGATGTTAAGATAAAGACATCGCCCGACGTCATTTTACTGACATCGGAACAACGTCGGAATAGGTCTTTTGACATCGCTGATGAAAATCGTACGTAAATCCGACGTCGGATTGACGTCGGGTGCCCACTGGGTTATTGGAAGATTAATTAGGCATTTTTCTGACCCATTCAATAGAAAATCCACCAATATCAATATCGATAAATGGTGTCTTAATTAACTTCAATCAACTGTTTTTTTTTTTATTTATTTTGCATTTTTCAGTTATTTTCTTTTTACTTATATTATACTATCGATTATACTGTACAAAATATATTAGTTTTTAATTTGAAAAGTGTAACTTTGTTTGGATAATTTTTCTAAGTTTTTGTAAAACTAATAATTTATTTTAAATATATGAAATTACATTTTATGAACTTTGATTTCTCTTTATACCTTCACTTGCCATCTAAGGTGTGTATTGCATATCATTGCATTTTTATATAACTTTTAAAAGAATGTCTAGGTAAATTTACGTCTCTAGGACGTCTGAATAAGACGTCCTTAAGTCTTTCACATGAGACCTTCTAGAGACGTCCACAGAACGGCTGAAAAGACTTCTCTAGGACGTCTACAGTAAACGTCCCTAGGACGTCTGGAATAGACGTCCTCAAGTTATTCATTTGAGACCAACTAAGGACGTCGTACGGACAAGACTTGAGACGTCTTATAAACGTCCTTAGGACGTCAAAATGCCTGCTGGGATTGTTGTAATGCAAGGAATCAAATAAAAAGTTTAAAATGTTACCAAATTTGCATTTTGTTTAACTAATGCTTCTTCAGCTATATAGATTGGTTAAAGAAAACGTTTTTTAAACTGAGACATAAATATCGTTAAACAGCTCTAGGGAGCTCAACTCATTTAATGCTTTTTTTACTGAGTCAATTTTAAAAATCTTTTAACCATTATCATAACGCTATTTTATATGTTTCGGCAATCTAGCGGTAAATTGAGTTCAATTCCGCGCTCTACTTCTACATAATCTTGTCAAATGAAATTTCTTTTAAGTGAATGTTCAAAAAATTTAACTCTTTTCCTAATCATTTGTAAAGCTGCATTTAAATCTTCTCTTTCACATATTTTTGGTTCAAAATCGTTTAGATTATTATTTTCAGATTCACTAGAGCTAGCACTGGAAAATCTAGATACATAATGTGACCAACATTAAAATTTTCATTTCTTTTATAAATTTTAAAAATAAAAATAATAAATTGATTTGTAATAACCGCCAACTATCTGGTTTTTTCAATAGTGGGGATAGAATTTCTTTCTATGCGTGCAAATTAAAGCAACTAATTTACTTATGGTGTAGTTTTCTAAATCTCTTCTCATCATTACGTGTTATTACATTTTGATCATAAAAACGCGGAAACCGCGGAAACACAGAAGGTAATTTACTGTGTTAATTTTATTGATGCACTAACGCGTAAAATAGCATAAATATCAGTTAATGTATTTTCCGCAAAATACATTATCTGATATTTTTGTGAAAAACGAGTATACAATATATGATTTATAAAGTTTTATTTTTAATCATGAAAAGAAGAGGTCTAGTGATCAAAATCTAGAACTTTTGGGTTTGTACTAAAAATCTGCACTTCTAGTCAATTGTCTTCTTGAAATGCACATCTAGTCAATTGTCTTCTTGAAATGATAAATTAGAAGAGGCAAGTGTTGATATAACCAACTAACAGATTACATTAAAGATATTTATCAGTACTAGCAAAAAGCAACCCGTAATATGAGTTATGGTCGTTCTTTGACATAACTAATTTATAGTGGCTGTTTTCCACAATTTAATGTTGCAAAACCGTAACTAAGACCTTTTTAAACGCCTTCAAATTGAAAAAACTAATCCATCTGTAAAATTAACATAAAAAGTATGAGGAGGTAAAACAATTTACCAACTACTACTTAACATTTACAATTTCTAATTAACATTATTTGAGCAATTTACTACTGACATAGGTCATAACAGTGTAAGGCAGAACCATTTTCCTCAACATTCCTAAGTTCAACACAAAACGTTTTTAGTTACTGACACAAAATAATAGCACTTCATCGTGCTTTAAATTGACGAAAGTATCAATTAAATCATTGTAATAATTGTTATAACATGAACTTTGATTGATTATTAAGATTAAGATGAAGTTAACTTATATTACACAGGAGTTATCAATTTTTTGGCATCCACTTGATTAATTTTACTTTAGAAACGAGAATTGTTAACTTAAAAACGTTAAATGTACACAACTGAATAAATTTATTAAAAATCTTCTTTTTGCTTTAATGCTTGCTAGGTGAGTAGAGTTTTTTTTATTTAAGAGTAATCAAGTTATTAAGAGTAATCAAGTAATAAAGACCTTTTGCCAAAATAAATTAATGATTTACAAGTATAAAAATGTTTTGTTTCTTTCCTCAAAAGTGTTGCAAATGCAAACTAAGCTAACTAATAAAGTAAACACGTAAATAAAATTTAAGTAACTCGATACTTGACAAATGCTCAAAACTACAATATTCTACATGTTTTTAAAAGTTTTAAGTTACGACCTCCCGTTTACAAAGATCCCCTACGATACGTACAACAAATTATTAGGCATAAAATAGATGAAATAAAAAATATTGAACTAATTGCATATATTCATATCTTTTTAACTAACAAAAATTTACAATAAATAGAAATCAGATTGTTTTTTTTATAAATTTTATAAATGCGTCATAACGTAAATCTAAAATAAAAAAGTAATGGAATTATGATATCACTAGCAGTAAGCAACCTGTAATACGCGTTGTTAGTAAATAAAATTAAAAAAAAAAACCGCGTATAGAAAAGCCTAGAAACTACTTTAAAATAGAAAAGCCTAGAAAATGACGTAACTCGACTAGTAATAATATTAAATTAGCGTATTCATATTATCAGATAATTAAACAAAAAAAAAACCGCATAAAAACTGGAAATCGATTCACCTATTTATAGTGACCTATTTTGAAATTACAGTTAATAAAATGTAACTATAAAATCTGTTTTGAAGTACAAAAGATTTAACAATACTGAAAAAAAAATCAAACTAAGATATAAATTGCATTTTTAGCAAAATGTTGCCTCAGCTTTTACACGGTCGTTTAGATGTGGAAAGTTATTATACGCAAGCGCAGTGTCAAATTCAAATATTATAATTTTAAAGATGGTGACGGCCTTTGGATACAAAAATTTTTCTGAGTAGCAACAACATATTTAAAGTTTTACTAAGTAGTTATTACTTGCATATTTTTGATAGAATGAAATAATAATAAAGATAATTGAATTGTTGATTCAAAAATGATAAAAACAATATAAAGATGTTTTAGTATATAAAAAAACCGTGATTCTCTGCTACATTTATCTGACTGTTAAAAGCGTGATTTGTTTACATTTTCAAAACGCTTTTTCTAAAAATCTGAGCGATATAATTTAATAATTTTTACCTTTTTATTTTGAATAGTCTTATCTTGATTTGAAATTGTTTTTAGATCTGAGTATTTAATTTTTTTCTGAACAAAAATAGAGTTCACCCAACACTACTTTTGTAGATGTATGATACATTTATATTAATGTATATAGCTAATATATATATATATATATATATATATATATATATATATATATATATATATATATATATATATATATATATATATATATATATATATATATATATATTTATATATACATAATTATATGTGAAATTATAATGCAAAAAAAAAAGGCTAAAAAGTTCACAAGTTTCTTATAAAGTATGTAAGATAAAATATTTATATATAAGTTAAAAATAAATATATTATGTTACATAGTTTGTATACTATGTGATTTGTTTGCATTTAATTTATATTTCTTTTTATAATATGGGTAGTATAAACTATGCAATATAGCTTTTATAATATATCATAATCATTTAACTATATATTATATACAATTTGTATCCAATAAATTTGTGTGCATATTATATTTCAACACGATTACAACAATTGTATGCAAACACATTTAATGCATACAAATCAAACTCTGAAAAATAATAAAATATTAAAAATAATAATATATGTCTAAGCATAGTATACAATGTAATACAATGCAGTATATATATACATATATATATATATATATATATATATATATATATATATATATATATATATATACATATATATATATATATATATATATATATATATATATATATATATATATATATATATATATATATATATATATATATATATATATATATATATATATATATATATATATATATATATATATATATATATATATATATATAATACATACACCATTGGCCATTAATTAGAGCATACTTACTTATAACATCGACTGTATCTTTTTTAAATTTTTTTGTTTGTTAAAAATTAATGCTTACTGCTTTATTTTTAAAATTAATGTAATTTATTAATGATTTTTCTTTAATAATTTAATTTGATTTTTATTTGCATTTATTAACTCTAAATTTCTAATTTTGAAATAGTACTGATGAAAATACAAATAAATTAGATATCAAAAAAGCCTCATAATGAGTGAAGTAATACAGCATGAAACTCCAAAATCATGGTTGAGATTCTCTGAAAAAACATGTTACAAATCTATTTTTATTTAAAACCAAGTACTATCTCCTCGTCAAATAGCCAATAAGCTAATTATTGGGTATTCAGTTGTTGCACATATTATGGATCTGGATAACCTGGTGGGCAACACAATGAGATAAACGTTTATTAATTTGCTTGATGAAACACGACAACAAGTGATGAAATGTTATATTCTTAGACAAAATGAATGTTGAGGTAGATATGCATGAATATGTTATTTCATAGTGTTCTGCTATGGCAATCACCTCAAGAGTAATTTGATTTGAATTGTACATGAAAACCAACCAAGCAAGGTAATGGCAGTGTAGACTTTTGGGCCAACATGAATTATGCAGGACTTGAATGCTATTGATTATTTGAAGGTTGACTTAATGCTGATAGAAACATTGAAATTTTTGATGAATACCTTCTTCAATCCTTATTTGAGAAAGGTGGTTCTTCAAAATATTGAAATGCTTTTTTTTTTATGGTTTTTCTTTTGTAAATTATTGTTTTAATATATTATTTGAAATATATACTTAACTTTTGTCCATTTTTTTTTTATATTAAACTAAAATGTTTCATTATTTTTTATTTTTTGGTATCTAAATCAATATATTTGGATCTTTTTTTGGATTTTCCTAATGCATATTGATTTTACTTATAATATTAAAAGAAGGACAATAAAAGCATTTTAGTTTTTGATTTAGTTTATTTTGAATTTAATGTTTTATAAAAAAATTGTAACAAAAACAATAAGTGCTCTAATTTAAGGCCTAAAAAGTCTTAACTACCCCAAAATATTAATTTAACGTCATGTTCTGGACATGACATTAAATTAAGTCATTTCTTTTTATACGATATATATATATATATATATATATATATATATATATATATATATATATATATATATATATATATATACATATATATATAGTTATACGCTGTCTTTTTATTATAATTAACTTCTACGCTCAAAATTTTTTTAAAAACGGTTTGAAAACAATAAACAAAACACACTAAAGTAGCTATTGCTGTAATTACATTTTATTCATTTTTAGAGGTTTTATATATAATTTGAAACATTTTATCGCGTACTAGAAGTTACTTTTATTATAATTTCCTCTTAATAAACGGCTAAATGCATATTTAAAAGCTGAAAATTAGAAAAGTAGCTCGTTGTCAATGAGAATTTTTTTTATATTCGTTATCCGTAGCCATTTTAAAAACTCTTAAAATATGCAAACCTTACTGCGCTTGCGTATAATAACTTTCCACTTATTTAATAAGTCTGAACGACCGTGTTTAGTAAATAAATAAAAGCAGTAAGTGACATTTTATGACATTTTAGTTGTATCCATCAATATATTAGATTTTTTGAATTTAAAAAAAAATGCTAAAATTTGGAATATCTGTATAATCGTGGTTATTATTACCACAATTATGCAGATATTCGTGGTCATCATTATTATATGAGCAAAAGAATTTTTGCTCATATAATAATGATGACCACGAATATCTTGCTGATCTCACAGCTCCAATAAAGAACTTGTCAGATGGTTTTGACTGAGCTTATATGGTAAATAATTTTATGGTGAACCTTCAAATCAAGAAATATATCTTAAACAGATTTAATTGCTACCAAATATCCAATGAAACCAGTTTTTAGACTTGACAAGATCATAGAAATTTGTAAAATTGTTCAAATGCAACATACAATTCATTAATATAAAAGTCAGCAAACTTTAACATATAACCATAATACTTAACAGCATGTAAACATTATATATAACTTTAGTTAAAGGAATATTTAATACATTTTTATCAAACAAATGTATTTTTACATACATTTGCATCCTCAATTGTATTGAGTGATTATCATTTAAATTATAAGGAATGAATATTAACATTTTATTTGATTTAAAAGTTATTATAAATAACTATAATTCAGACCTTGGTTTTTTCTACCAGTATAAGTAACACTTTAGAATATTTTAATCAAATAATTTATGGGTAAAATTTTCTCAAAAAACACAAAGAAACACAAATCTGCACCCTATATAACCAATATTTTTGAAACTTGGCACAAATGTTTATAGACATATGTTGGGAAAGATTGTAATTTTTTTTCATAAAATTCCTTACCGTTTATAATTTACAGCAATTTGAAGTTTCCTTGATTTTGACTAAAATCTGAGGGGGGAAAAGTGCCGAAAATCATTCCGTTTACTTTCACCTTAATATGGTGCTTGTAGGGATGCCACAATTCTGAAACTTTGTACCAAAAGAGATTAAAACCTGTTAAATCCAAAAAATATAGTTTTTATATGTGAAAACAAGGGAATGTAGCTTATTTTAAGATCCATAAAATACACTTTATAACGCCGAGAAAAAAGGGTACTGGCAATTATAGCTATAAAAAAAATCTGACTGATATATAAAAAAATTTAATTTCGGTTTTCTTAAAAATAAGATCAACACCTACTTTTTAAACCAATTTTGTTTTGGCCTTATATTTACTTGAGCAATTATTGATGTTTGATACAGACACAAAATTTTTTAATATTTTTTAAATTAGACAGTTAATATAACCCCACCTTTTACCAATCAATCAAATTAGAAACTAAAAACTTAATGACTTTATTATCTTTTTCATTTTTATATGATATTTACAACAAAATTTAAACGTATATAAATTTTTTTTTTTAAATACTAAACTTTAGTGATTTTATATATGCTTTACATTCACATTATTTACAAGTTTGTTCACAAAACATAATATTTAAATAAAGAATGGATAAGACATAATAGACTCATAAGTATAAAAATCTCTACTTCCTTAAGAAAATAATTTTTTTTAAGTCCTTTTTGGCTAAATAGTAGCAAAGTCCTGTTTTTGTTATCGGTACCTCAACTTTGCAAATAATGTGGATATCAGGAATCCAGCATTGGCTTTCCTTTGGTGGCCATTTTAACGACCGTACATGACCATCAGTACACATAAATTTTACAAGCACATTTTTTTCTTCTAAATTAATATCTTCAATGACTCCTATCCACCACTTTTTCTTATAAGAAACACAGGCATAATCACCTGGTACTAGGTTTACAGTTGTTATCTGGATATTTCCAAAGTCATGAATTAAAGAAAATTCTTCATCAACACTGCATAGCTTAGTGCCTACCTAAACAAAATAGTAACATATGCAATTATTCCGTTTTTGCAATTATTCCGTCTTATCAAACATGTTAAATTAAATGCATAGATAGAAAATGCATAGGAATCAAAATAAAATACAAATATTTTTGATGATGATTCTGCAAAAATCTAATATCTATTTGAGTTTATTAATAAAAGTTATGCGTGTATTTTAAAATATGGTAAAAGGTATAATTAAAAAATAATAATTTACCTTTTGTATCCAATCGTTCTTTATGAGCGGTTCTCACAAAAGTTAAATCTTCTGATGAAATATATATGAAATGTATGCCTTCAATGTTTTCATTGCAATATTTATACATTGTTTGTGGAGATTACTTTATACTTGTATAGGACACAATGCCTGCCTCTACAAAAATCATTTTTAAACAGTTGCTAAAATGCAATTGCATTAAAGCATATCCAACAAAGTTAAAGCATATCCAATGGAGTTAAAGCATATCCAATGGAGTTAAAGCATATCCAATGAAGTTGAAGCATATCCAATGAAGTTAAAGCATATCCAATGAAGTTAAAGCATATCCAATGGAGTTAAAAACTTTGCTCTTACTCCTAATTTTTATTCTCCAAGAGCTTATTTATATATTCGAAAAACATTTACTAAAATGTTTCCTCACCCAAGAACCCTTCAAAAATGGTATCAGGTAGTCACATGTGGACCTGGATTTTAATCTGAATTAGTTAAAGTCTCGAAACTTAAATCAGCAGAACTAAAAGAAAAATGAAAATCATGTATCTGCTCATTAATGATTGATGAAATGGCAGTTGACCGAAAAATAGAATAGGATGGCAATAAGATTTTAGGGTAGGTTGTGTTAATATATTTAGATATATGCATTTACACAATAGGCTTATAATTAAAAAAATGTTAACAATATTTAAGTTATGTCAATATTGGTTTTAAACTTCAAGGTGATTCTGAAGTTAAAGCAAAAGAGGCAATCGTGTTTTTGATAAATAGTTTAAATGATTCGTGGATATTACCAATCGGCTACTTTTTAATTAATGGAATCTCAGGAATTCAAAAGAGTAACTTGGTAAAAATGTGTTTAAAAATATTAAGTGAAGTTGAAATTACTATAACAAATTTAATTTTTGATGGTGTTTGTCAAATATTAGTATGGCTAATCATCTTGGAGCTGATTTATCTGTTAACTCTACTTACACATACTTTTCACATCCAGTTACAAAAAACCAGTTTACATTATAATGGATCTTTCACACATGTTAAAACTCATAAGAAATACATTTGGTTTGCACAAAATAATGTTTGATTTTAACAATGAACCAATAACATGATATAATGTTGAAAAATTAGTAGCCATTCAAAAAAGAAAAGGCTGCATTTAGCAACAAAACTTACAAAAAGACATATAAATTGGTTTCAAGAAAAAAATGAAGGTCAAGTTGGCTGCACAAACATTTAGTCAAAAAGTTGCAAAAGCAATAGAATATTTAAGAGAAAGTCAGTACTCTAAGGATTTTGAAGAAAGCAAGGCAACAGAAAAATTTATCTATAATATTAATAATATTTTTGACATTTTAAATAGCAGGAATTTATTAGCTAAGAATTTTAAAGCTAGTTTACAACAACAAAATAAAAAAGCTATTTTCAAAAAAATAAAAGAGTCAATATAATATTTAGTCACACTTAAATGTGCTAACATCGTAACTTCTCATTGTTACATTAAAGCATTCATGCGTGGTTTTTTTCTTCTATGTTACATTATCAAAATAGAGTAATGTTTTTCTGCAATGTTTAATTAGACGAATAATGTCGTCTGTAATTTCAGTGTGGAGTTTTCCAAATTCTATTTTTTTATCTAAAATTTCGGCTGTAATTGAGGGGTAAAAATCATTAATATCAAATTGTATAAAAGTGCATTCATTTTTATTACTAATCTTAGAAAACCAATTTATAACATCAGTGGTATTTTTACACTGTTGCAAATTTAATTTATTTCGAATAATTTTATTTATTTTGTCTATTCTAATTTTACTAACATGCCCTAGTTCATTTTTTGAGGGTACTAGGAGCCTACAAGGGAGTTTATTTTTAAAATTTGGTTTATGATCTTTTAGCGTGATAAACGCTTGCGCTGGTGCGACTGATTCAATTCTAGATTCTAAATTAATTGTTTTAGCAATGTTTTGGCCTTTTAAATTAATTGAGTTTTCTAAGTTTTTCGGGGCTTTTGCGTAACTATCAGAAATATTATCGTGCAGTAACTTATGGTGATTATCTGAGGCAACTTGGTATATGTTGCTTGTTTTATCAGCAAAAACTAAAATATTAGGGTTTGATTTTATATTTTTAATGTCTAATTTGAGTTCCTATTGGAAATCATTGTTAATATTTCAAAATTTTATTGTTTTAATCAAATGTAGTAAATCGTTTTCAAAGATTTCTAGGCTGGGAATAAATGATGGGGCGCTTTTTTTTTGAATTCAAAATTTTCATTTTGGTTATTTTCAATTATAGGATTTTTACTGTTTTCAGATTCTAAGATAAAATGGGCTTTCCAACGAATTCTTTCAAGAAAGTGTTCTATTTTTTCAATTAAAGAAATAGTATAACTCTCTTTTAATTAAGATTAAAATCTTCTTTAAAAGAGAGGACAAGAAGACTGGTGAAACCTATTCAAACTCTAATTTCCTAACAAGAGACAACATTTTGAAAAATTGCCACAAAATCATATTAAATGATTTCCGCCTTTAAATCAAAACCTTTAAAGTTTTTCAAATTTGAATTTCTCAAGCGCGATCTTGAAATTTTCAAGTTTTGTTTACCCATTTGCTCAAGCTTTTTTTTGAAGTCTAACTTGACAAATTCAAACTTTATTCAAGTTCGCTTCTTGCATTCCACCCTTAGTTACGGTATTACCTTTAATCTTGAATGTTATTGTCAAAATCTAATCTGATTATTATTCTTGAATTTATTCAGTAACTGTTAATGAGCTGTTTATTTTACTTTTATACTTTTTTGCTTAAGTGTATGGTGTCCACAATTGCGTGACCTTTGTGGTCACGCGATTTTATACGGTTTTTGTAAATAAAGTACTCTTTAACTTTTAATTTTTCCTTCTTTACTTGAATGTTGCGCTCTACATGAGTATTATAATATTTCAGCGTTCGAAAATTATGACCACATGAAGCTTGAATCCTTTTCAGTTTGAAGAGTTGCAAAATAATTGGTCATAATTTTTGAACGCTGAGAGATTATACAATGAAACTTAAAATTATTGATGAATTTAAGTCTGACTAAGATTTGTACAAAAAAATGTCCACAGTTGATCAGCAATCAATCCAACAACTTTTAAGACTGTTCTGATTGCTGCCTCTGCTTTTGAAACGAGCCACTGGAGAGCATCGAGAGAGGTGGTTGTGTGCTTCTTTTTTCTTATCTAAATCTTGTGTTGGATCAGTCTTCTTTCTCCCTGCCTTTCTTGGTCTAGCTTCAGATAAGGACTGCCTCCTCCTTTTTTTTGGCAACTCACCGTCAGGGTTGCCTTTGTCAGGCTGCATAGCGCAATTACAAATAAAACCTAATACCTCACAAGGTACCAAGGTTACTGAAACTGGCCGGTTGTTTCTTAGTTTTAAATTAATTCCTTTTTATTAGCAAAAATTTTAGTATGGCCAATTTTTCATCGTAGTAAATACAAGTCCACTGTAGCCCTCTCTTCAGTCTTTTTATGTTGTTTTTATAAAACCAAATCCTTGTTGAGATTTTGTAAAATCTTTTTTAAAAATCTCAGCTCCTTACAAACTGTTGTGCCACCAATAATATTAAATCAAAACCAATTTTTTTAGTAACAAAAATTTTAGCTGTTTCTTAGTATTTAACAAAATAAAAATCTCCACCTGGGTTAGAGATTTTTATTTCAAGTAGTCCTTATAAAACTGTTTTGAAGCTAAACAATATACAATGATAATAGTTAAGCCTTTAGAAGATAACAAAAATATTATTAGAAAACAAGAAATCATTAAAAGAAAAAAGTTGGTTTTAGAATGGTTGGTAAAGAATACAACCCGTCAAAAATGCGTAATAAAAAACCGATGCTTACGCTGAAGCGTTGAGCATTAAAAGAATTATAATTAAGTCTGAAAAAATCTCACTCAGTAAAATAAGAGATTTAGACGAAATATACATTTTGCCCTACCTGAGTTTGCTTAGAATGTCGAACTTTCATGAGATTAATGAACAGAAGATTATGTTTTATTTATATATTATTTGTATTTTTATATATTATTAGTGATTAACAGTGATTAAAATACAAAATATCGTTAATCAAAAGAATGATATTAAAATTTTTTTAAACAGACAAAAGACAGGAAAAAGAATCAATAATTCAAAATTAGCTAAAATGTTATTATTCCAGAGTCAAGGTGCGCGATTTAAAACACGCAATTAATTAAATTTTGTTCTAAAAGTAATTCATTTACAAAAATTTACTTTTTAGTGTGCATTTGATTATGGGTTACACAGTAAATCTTTAAAAACTAATGAGCATAAACAGTTTTTCACATATAAAAGAAACATAAAAGATTAAACCCATTAAGTTTCTATACATCGAGTGTTTTTATTTCCATAAAAATACTTTGGTATGCAAAAACTAATCTTCAATTTAAACAAACAACGTGTTTCTAACGAATGTCAAGACGATGTAACTTACTCGTGCCTGTGCTTTTCCAAATAGTATTTGCATAGTTAACTGTAATAGTAATTGCATTATCTAACAGTAAAAAAGTAAGTAGTTGACTTGTTTTACCATTTGAGTAGTTTAGACTTGTTTTACCATTTTAGTAGTTTAGACTTGTTTTACTTTTAGAAACTTTGGCACAAAGTTAATTAAAAAGTTATTTTTAAGTGATGTTTTTATTTTTAAAAAAAATACCAAAAAACTGTCACCAAACGTGATTTTGCTTTAACTTTATTATTACGGTCATATCACAGATGGATGATGAGTTTGAGTGGATGAAGAATTTAAGATTGAAAAGATATAAAACCATTACACACGTAATGCGTGTTATGGTTTTATACCTTTTTTTTTTTCTTTGCATTTTTTTACTTGCAACTTTGTCACCTAGTTTTATAACAACGTTTTATCTTTAAAAAGTAATTTTTTATTAGTAATACCTACGTTGTAAACCACTTCTTCGAACTCATAGAAGAGCAATCATCGTTTTTATTGAAATGATGACTATATGCGTGTGCAGCGTATCACGTCTTCCTAGCCGCCAGGAAGCGATTAGCGCTTATATTGAAACAATGACTATGACTCGGTGTGAACTTTTTATAAAAAAAGCTGATGTATATTGATATTTTATTAGCAGTCAGGAGGTAATACAATATTAACGAGTCAAAAAAAAGTAGTGTTCTCATTATGGTCTCAGAAAAACCTAAATTAATTTCCCTCACCTATATGGTAGCAACTCAGATATATGAACTGACCGTTAAATCAATTGTGTTAAATTTTGTTTTCCGTTAAAAAAAAAATTCTTCAGCAGTTTGATGTTTACAAAGAATAGATTAAGTAAGAACATTTTAAAATTTAAATTTGGTAAAAATTTGAAGCTTGAATCCTTTACATTTTGAGGGGGTTGCAAAATAAATGGTCATAATTTTTGAACGCTGAGAGATTATACAATGAAATTTAATATTATTGATGAATTTAAGTCTAATTACGATTTATACAAAAAATATCCACAGTTGATCAGCAATCAATTCAACATTTTTTAAGATTATTCTAATTGCTGCCCCTGCTTTTGAAACGAGCCACTGGAGAGCATTTATGAGGTGGTTGAGCGCTTCTTTTTTTTTTTTGTCTCTTAATGTTAACAAGTATGCTAAGACCTTTAAATCATTGGTACTTAGCCAGCCAATTTGCGTGATATTAAGTCTCAAAACAAACAATATTTTTAAAGATCGTTGCAACTAAAAATTTAAAAATAAAACATTCTAAATATTATATGTAATGTTTAAACCTAAAATGAACAACGCCAACCAAAAATGTACAACGCAAACCAAAAATGTACAACGCAAATCTAAAATGTACAAAAAAAATGTGAAATGCACTACAAAAATCTGAAATGTTCAACGTAAACAAAATAAATGATAAAAAAGAATAAGAACACTTTTTTTACAATAAATTAATTTACTGGTTTAAAGCCGGTTTAACCTTTAAACATTACATAATATACTGATTGATTGAAATAATACTAACAAGAATGTTATTTTAAATATCATTAACAAGAATGTTAATAAAAAACAAATTAAGAAGTTAAACTAAAAAAATAATAATAGTAATTTATATTTAACTTGCTTATTTGTTTAATCGTAAATCAGGACGCCTGGTATTTGTATGTGATTGAATTAAAGGATCTGCATTGTGTATTTGATTCAATTGAAGGATCAATCTTTTTATGTTTCAACCTCTAAAATTGCAAGGTAAAACTAAATGATCTTTAATTCAGTGTCTAATGACGCTTGTTCAGAATTAAGAGGTCCTAGATTAAAACGTTGCCATCTGCGATGCTCTGTGACAAGACGGTAAGTACTCTTACAGCGTCTTAATAACTAAAGTTAAAAAAAATATCGCGTGATGTTTTTAAAAAAAATTTTATCCAATAAATTATTTTAAAATTTTATTATTGTTTGGTTTTTAATTTGCCTGTTGCATGTCACTAAACAAAACAAGTTTGTAGCAAATTGTTCTTAATGCAAAAAAGCAAAAACGTTAAACTTTGTTGGGGAGACTTTTTTCCTTATCCATTTACTAATTTTTTTTTAGTATTATAAGTTTTTAAAGTAAAAAATTCGCAGCAGCCTCATGAAAAATATTTTCTCAAGAAAAATTTTTTAAAGTGGCAAAATTTAAAATAAGTCGAAAGACAATGCAGCAATAAGATCGTCTATATTCTTTTTTAACGTTCTAATTTTTCTTAAATATTTTTGGCTCTTATTATTTTTTTGCGAACATCCAGTTTGTAGAAGAAGCTATTTCGCTGCTTTTTTTATTTTTATTCAGATTATGTGAATTAATTTTGCGCTCATCAGTACATGTGAAATAATTTAGCGCAGATCAGGTGAATTATTTTGCAGTCAAGTTCTGTGAAGGAGAGTATTCTACGGAGAGAGTTCTATGGAGAGCATTAATGATACTTTTAATAACTAATCATTAAAAAAAAATTGTTCCTACTATTATATGTTTACTCTACAACATTTTATAAGAAATAAAGTTAAGATTTATTTTAGGTTTGCTTCACAAAATTCGCGTTTACCCCATGCAACGGTTAAAAAAAATGGTTTTCGAAATTAAATATTTTGTAACGTTTCACGTGTTTTATAAATATTTGTGATAATTAAATTGCAATTTGATTTAACTAAGGATCTGTGCGATGACACCAAACAACGTTTTAAGTTGTTACCGTTCCTATAATACTTTATAGCATTAACATATATATGCTTTTCTCTTAAGTAATTTAAAGAGAGTATTAATTTTGTGTTTTAAACATCAATTATTTATATAGTACATAAAATGTTAGCAAAAAATTTTAAAAAAGTGATTATTAAAAAAAATAGAAGGTTCTTAACCACGTTGATAGTAGTTTTAAATGAAAGATCGTTAATCATTAGATATCTTAGAATTTAGTAAAAAAAAAAAAAAAAAAAAGGGATTGGTAATAATTTAACATGTGATTGCTATTTAAAAGGTTATAGAAAGGAACGATTAGCAACCATTGTTTTTAAATATGTAGGTTATCACCTATAAAAACATGAAATGTAAAAATGCTTCGCGCCTTCCGCATACTTTTATCGACATTTATAATCCAATTAACTTAGCTATAAATCTTTTTTATGTTTAATGTCATTTAGCTTGCGTTACATCAAGAATGCGTGTAGAAGTGTGTACTCAGGTTTGGATTTTAATCCAAGTTTTTCTAAAAGGTAAAAACTTTAATCTTTTGTTACTTTATTTTTATTTGAATTAAAGCCAATTTTTATATATTAAACGATAGTTTATGATTTTGAAAATAATGAAATGCAATTAACAAATACAAATGTATTTGTATTAATTCTACCATGCAATTTTGGTACGTAAAACCGTGTTAATTTTACAAAAAAGCAAACAAACAAAAAATCAAAACTACCATGGGGAACAGAACTTTTTATTGCTGCATTTTGATCTAAATATAGGAAGTTTATCTATCTGCATGGCTGATTGTGATTATAACAAATAGGATTTTTTTAACAATTTTAATTTTTTGTAAAGTTAATACAAAATAATATTAAATTAGGGGTCATCCATAAAATGCGTTAGGTCAAAATTTAAAAATTTGACACCTCCTTTCCCTGTTGCCGTCCGGCTTTTAAGTTCTTCTTCCCTAAAAAGAACATACGCTTTTAAAAGACCCCTCTCCTTTATGAGTTTTAGTTCAGAAAAAGTTATATTATTTAAGAAATATTTTTTTAATTAGAGCGTGCGTACTTTTTAAATTGATCATACCCGCTCCCCTAAATACTTTATACCGTGTAAAGTATCTATGGGGAATTATATTTATAATATGCAATCTCAAAGCACTAAGTTTTATATATATATATATATATATATATATATATATATATATATATATATATATATATATATATATATATATATAAAGATATATATATATATATATATATATATATATATATATATATATATATATATATATATATATATATATATATATATATATATATATATATATATATATATTATAAATCTTTATTTAAAATTAATTAGCATTACAAATAATGAATTGTACAATTTTATCTATTGTTAAATGATGAGTGAAAGTTAGCTAAAAACGCAGAAAAAAGAACTGATCATTTATGTGTTGAAAAAGCAGCAGAGCTGCCAATATTTCGTGGGAGGTAGAGATCACTGACGCCATCACGAAGAATACGTAGGTATTTTTGTACAAAGAATTGCTTATAGGTTGTAGTGATTGAGGTATTTAGAATCTGCTTGGGTTTCTGCTATTGGTGCGAGGTAATTTAGTGGTTATTGGATGTTTTGTGTCTGCAAGGATCTTTTTAAAGATATTAATACATGTCTTGGTCAAGTAATTTTTCAATGTCAAAACAAATATTGAGACGGCTCGAGTTGGTTGCATTAACTCCAATGTTGTTTAAGGCATTTTTGTGGAAATGTTGAATCACTTTTTTTGCTGCATAACTGCAAGTGGTAAGAACTGGGGCACTATATATCATGTCGCTAATAGCGTAAGATCTGTAAGATCTATTATGTCTATCTATATCTAGCGTAAGATCTATTGGTTAGCTGAAAAATTATGGGCAAATATGAGAGGGTATTGTTTTACTTTTTTTTTTTTTTTAAAGTTGTTATTTTTTCAAAAACATTTAGTTATTAACAAGTACTTGTTAGTTGTGATAAATTAGAAAAAAACATTACCAAAGAATTTTTTTAAATCTAATCTTTTTTTTTATTTACTTTAAATTTCTATACTTTTTTAAATAAGTATATTTAATAAAAGTATTTTAATAACAGTCGTGATTATTTATCAGTGATGTTATTCAGCTTTGTTATCTTGAGACATTATAATTTTTCTCGAGATAAAAGGAGACCTAAGTTTTTTTGTCTAGGTTTTGTCTTGATCCAAAGATTATTAGAAATTGATTTTTTCTTGGTCTTTATACATTGAAACTTAATTTAGTTTTGGTTGTTAAATATTTGTCAAAAAAAAGTTAAGGATAAATTACATAAATCAAAAGATTAAAAGAGTATGATTTTTACTAATTCCAAACTGTCATCCTAATTAATAATTGTTATTTTAGGAGTGATATAAAAAGGTGGCAGCTTGGTTTATATGTTATAAAAAGGTTGCAGGATATAATCCTCCTTCGTTTCGTTTCACTTTGTGCACTTTAAAAGATAATAAAAAAAATTAAAACATTTTCACTTTGATAACTGAGTTTGTGCCTCGATTACTTGACTAATGCTATTGCTTTAATTTCTAGTTTACTTATTGCAACAAATAATAAAAAACTGCATTGTTATTTCTTTATTTAAGATTATTAAAAGAAAAGTAATAATTTACAAAGTAAAATTGTATATACGCTTTGAACAGTAAACAGTAGGGTGTCCCAGAAACAATATTTTTTTCTATCAGGATACCTCCCAAGTTTTTCCCATTCTCTGAAGTCCCTTGAGGATAAAAATTAACCATTAAAAAAATTAGTTGTCAAAAAGTTATATCGGTAAAACTTTACAAAATTGAAATCAAAATTGAACTAGTTTGTCATTTTTGGATGAGTTTGTAAGTAAGTTTGTAAGGAGTTTTTTTTTTACTATTAAACTTATTAATTATGTCTATTAAGTCGTATGCAAGTATTAAATTAAGTTTAATAATAAAAATATTAGTCTGAGATATGTTTTTATAGCGTATTTATTTTTAAAACAGGTTCGAGTATGCTTACACCAAATATTATAAGACACTTACAAATATCCCCTTTTTCTGGTTTCTCTGCTGGCAACACCTGTTGGAGTTATATATTTTTCATTTTATGGAAGCTTTTACTAGACAGAAAAAAAAAGGCCCAGCAGAGCAATATATTTATAACTCCATAAAGCCATCAAGTTTGAATGGAATGAGCCTAAGGTTGGATCATTCCTGAACATCTTGGAGTTTTACAAAAATGTATTGACCACAAAGACATTTAACACAGAGGCTAAAAGAAGTTCGGTGCACTATTCTTCTATTTAGGAGGAGATATACCAGGGTTTCATTTTTATCAAACTAGAGCTTGTAATAAAGTTAAGTATAGTTAAAGTAAGTTACCAAAAATTTTTATTTTAAGTTGAGAGTATATTTTCAATAATGATAATTTAGTTATTAGGTTCATGGCATATGCTTTATACCTGTTTAATCTGAGTATAACTCAAATGGTAGTCCATTTGATGAATAAAAAAGAGAAGAAGATGGTAAAGACAGCAGCATTATTTGTTTCTATATACTAAGGACACTGATTTTTAAAAGGCTATATGACAAGCAAGTCAACTTTAAATGACTTAGTTGCCTCTAAGTCATTATTCAAAATAACTGACTATTACCAAAAACAAAGACAGATCCTTCTTATCAGCGTGCAGCTCCATGTTTGGTATTTTAAAAAAATAAATAGTTATACTGGCCTTAGTTGACGATGAGAAGGTAAATAAGAAGATATTGGTGATAAGTCTGGTGTCCCCGAAGAGTTTCATGGGGAAACCAAAGCTACCTCCCAGTAAGCACAAAGACGTTTAAAAGACGTTTTAAAGATGTCTTTAAGGAGGTCTAAAAGGCGCATTTGTAGACGTCTAGATCATAAGGCTAAAAGACGTCTAAATGAAAACGTCTTTATAAAAACGCGTTTTAGACGTTTTTATCAAGATAAATTTAAGTACATGACGTAACATTTTCGCGTAGTATGTGGTATATATTCATTGTATTTATAGCATCATATATTGTTGTAATTTCGTATATTCAAAATATACATAGGAACCAGCAATCAAAATAATATTGCTGTAATCACCACCAACGGTTGATGCATCAAAGATGAAACTAATAATAAACAATAACAAATATATATCAAAACAGTATTTAAAACATTTACAATTAACTTTTAGTTATAAAGAACTTATCATACATGATGCTAGCTAATTTTTGACCGCATACTTGACTTATTATATGGCTTGTGGGTATATAAAAACTAAAAGTACTGATATTTAACTTATATATTATTCTTGCCATTTTCACTTATTATCATGATCAGTCAACTATCTATTAAAAAAGCAAAAAAATTATTAATAAAAAAAAGATATATTATTATAGCAATTATTTTAGTGATTCTTGTGACAACAATTTTAGCAATTGTGTTAAAAATTAATTTAATTTAAAGTAATTTATACTTAAAACTTGAACAAATTATTGAAAATAATAAAAACTATGTTTTTACTTTGAATATACGACATCTACTTAACGCGTAATGACAAAGCCGTCAAAAAGAAGTCATAATGACATATTTATAAACAGGTCTCAGAAAAGACGTCTTTTAGCTTTGATCTAGACGTCTTTTAATGCGTATTTTAGACTGTTTATTACGCGTCTTTTAAACGTATTTTAAAACTTTAAAAAGACGCATTTTTAACGTCATGTTAAAATCGCATTTATTAAAGACGTCTAGAAGATGTCTTAAAAAAAGATATCTTCTAGACGTTTTTTTAACGCTTAAATAGACGCCTTTTAAACGTCATTTTAAAAACGCATTCATAAAAGACGTCTAAAAGATGTCTTTATAACGCCTATAAAAGTGCGTCTTTACCTAGACTAGTTTTAGACGTCTATAAGTGTCTAAAATGCGTCTTGTGCTTACTGGGCTTCTACACGAGGTCAACGGAGCTTACTAAACTGGTAGGTTCCCAGAGCTAGTTTAAGATAGTTGAGAATACTGTTGAAGAGGTAGAGAAGCGGATCAAGGGAGATTCCAGTGAGACGTTTGATATATTTAAAAAGGTTTTTAAAACGATGTATATATCAATGACTGCGCGGAAAGGAATATCAGACTGATCCAGGACTTTGTGGGAGGCTACATGTCAGATGGCATCAAAGAGTATCACATGCCTGTATGCCAGAGACAGAGAAAGATTTGACTAAGAAGCAAATCAAAAATGTTTGACTTTTTAAATGAGAAATATAGTTATGCAGATATCACTTTTAAATGAATAAAAATGAATAAAAACGGTTTTTTAGTTTTGTTTTGCCTATTTGGACCATAGAGATGGGAAAAGCTTGAGAGTTATTCTAATTTCGAAAAGCAATATTATGAATATTAGAAAACCAATTAAAAAGTGTAAACTTTAACTTATATGTTTAAATAATTTGCAATTGTATTTTTTTAATTGACCATATCTGATTTATCTATTTTAAAAAGCGCTTTTATTACTTAATAAAATAAATGATGTGTGTAATTAATAACGTTTTGAATAAGCTTTAAATTGATTAAAACAAAATTTCTTTTCGGAAATAATGTTTGGAAAGTTTTTTTTAAAATAAATTATATATACGTACAAATATTTAATTCTCACGTTAATCCTTCCTATTTACAATAGTCAAATTAATCGTTAACATCAATATCAATAAATCATATATATTCTGAATAACAATTTCATGGATATTTACAAATAAAAATTCTAAGATAATTTAGTTACACAAATAAATGTGTAAACATGAACTATGACGTGATAACTAACACGTATAATGTGGATTAGTCAAATAGAATTATTACATGCCCCTTTCGTGGAGTTACTCGAGTCCAGTTTTTGATGATGTCTTTTTTTTGTCCGGATCACGTTACTCTCTGTACGCTATCTTCGTGAGAATTATTCTGAACTTGAGCAACATGTGCATTGTCTCCTCGATTGACACTTTCGATTTCCACTTTTGGTCAACAAATTTCATCACCGAAACACTAATTTGATTTCTGATGGTCCGGGATACGTCGGCGTTTTTATTTATTACTATTATAAATTATTTATTTATTACTATTATAATAAATACAAACTCTTATCTGTAAAAATGATATATCTGTATCAGTTTTATATCTTTTTGTGCAATTGTATGCACCATAATCAAAATTAATCAAAAAATGTAAGATAAACGTTAAAGCATACTTGACGTATAAAGGTTTTTTCTAAAATTTATTACGTTAAAGGGATGTCTTAAACCCTTTGAAATGACCTGATGGCAGTGCACTAAACCACTGAGCTATCAATGATACGCGTTTAGGAAAAATACAAACTTAATTTTAAATCTTTTATAAGCTGTACGTATGCCGAAATTTTTTTGTAAATTTTTAGTAAATTCTATAAGAGCAAAAAAAATTTTTAAATTTTTTGCTCCTATAGAATTTACTAAAAAATATTGAAGTAAATAAGTAATAGGTATAGAAATGATCGGTGTGGAATACATATGTATAGAAATGGTAGGTTTGGTAAAGCCCCGTATTTTACGGGTTCAGAAAGCAAGGGTATATAAAGAAATAGTATAGAAAAGGTCGGTGTGAAATAGTCTTACGAAGACCCGTATTTTTATGGGTCCGGTCAGCTAGCACTATTTACTGATTGAAAAGATATATTTATTGTTTATACTTTTGTAAACATCTATTTAAGATAATTTCCAGTATATATAATATACTCCTGCAAAATCTTTAAAGTAACACGTTGCTTGCCGATAAGTCAAAACTCCTTACTTTAGACTATTTATGAGTTTTGTTCGGATGATCGAGCTGGGAAATAAATTTTCTTTCACCCATGCTTTGATTGTACAAGTTATGTTGGCATGTCTACTGATGAACCATGCAGTTTTTTAACGTATATATATGAGTGCGCTAGTTGATTTAGTCTGCACACAGCTTGTTGCACACACCTACGACACCTAGAGAGTGGGAAAAAAACACGTAAAATAGACCATCAATGACTTGAAATGAATTCTTAGAACAAACGAGTTGAAACTTCAAACCTTTAGTTCTAAAGAAGATTAAGATCTTTTGTTTAAAGAAAGATCAGAGAACGACTGATAAAACAGTATGTACTGTCTGCTGTGAAACATTGTGGGGTCAGTGTTATAATTTGGGGCTGTTTGATGGATTTGCGGCATTGTAAAAATAGTGTGGAAAATGAAAAAAACGGTGTATTTAGACAAATCATACCTTAGAAAAGTCGAATTATAAAGGAGCCATTCATTTTTCAAGAAGATACAGATCCATAGCATTCTTCTAAACTTTTTAGTAATTACTTGAGTGAGTTAGAGAATTAATAAGTATTGAATAGAATGATTTGATTTCTCCAGTTATCAGATCTCTCTCCTATCAAATTTTTATGGGATGAACAAAAATTAAATGCTAAAAGTTAATGTCTAATAATGGTGCAATTGATATGTGGAAAAAACTTCAATTTTGCAATTGATGTTGGGTTTTAAGTGTACTTTTGACCATTTTTATAAATCATAACAAACAAATAAAAAAAAAAAACTCGTACTTTAGTTGTAGAAGACGACAGGAGAAAATTCACAGCCTCAAGGTTTAAAAGGCATTCCTTATCAAGCAGCTGAATTATTTTCTTTTAATAAATACTTTAAAGTATAGCCAAATATCAATTCGAGTACACCAATTTAACCACTTTTATTTAAGGTTAAGCCTTTTCTTGAAAAAATAAATTAAACACAAATACAGTACAAAGTCTTGTTTTAAAACAAAAACCTTAGTTTTAACTCCTCACTTTAAGCTCAAGGATGAGCTTATCGTGGAACAAGTGTAACAGTTTTCAAAAAAAACAATAATTTAAGTAAGTTGTAAATAATAAATGATACTTGTAGTTTGGTTAGTCAATGTAGTTCTGGAAAACATAGTAAACGAGAGCATATTTTTGGATTTGTTCATGTCTTACCCAGCAAACATTCTCAGCGAAATTTCATTAGCCACTATTATCTTGTCGAAAAATTATCGGCTTGCCATTTATAGCGGCTGTCACTAATAGTCCACTAAGAAACCAATGAGCATAACTCCAATGAACCGCTAAAAAAATGCCTATATAGGTCCACTGCAAATACACTAAAACAATGTTTGGTAGATACATATAGGCAAGGGTGAACAGCTTGCTTGTTAGACAAGCTTTCAAAAAAAAGTACTTTTTTTCAAAAATGCGCGGCCAAGGGTATGATAATGGATCAAATATGAAGGGAAAAAATGTAGGCGTACAAAAAAGGTTAATCCACAAAGTAAATGTAATCCACAAGGTAAAGGTAAACGAGGTAAAACTGATTCCATAAGCATTTTTTGTTCCATGTAAAAGCCATTCACGAAACTTTTTGTCAATGATGCAGCACTTTCCGGCAATGTAGCTGTTAACCTTTTCTGCAGATTTATAACTTTTTTCTGGATCAACCCATAGATGTACTATATTACCAAATCATGTAAATTTGGCAGTAAAACTTCTAAGTGAAACCCATTTGGAGAGCAGGATAGACGCCCTTGAACATTTGCGGTACCACATTGATGATGTTTATGACGCAGTCAATAAATTCTTTTTAGATTCCAAGGTTGATGCTTTTGGAAAATGTACCGCTATAAAAATAGCCAGGAAAACTGCAGATTTCAAATTTCTCTGCTGTTTGGCCACTTGAAATGATGCCTTGTTCAAATTTAATTAAGTTATCAAAACAATTCAGATAAAAACTGTTAATCTGCTGAGTGCTTCAAAACAAATAAAAAGTGTCGATACTTTTTTGGAGAACATAAAAAATAATTGGCTGCATAGTGTCATTACAGATGCAATGGAACTGGTCAATATACTGGCCATCGATCTAAAGTTCTCTGATGAAGTTGTGCTCAGGTCAAATAAGATTTTTCTATGAGGGTAAATGATGAACTTGTGGAGTTGGCAAATGAAAGTTGAACCTGTGAAGTCGGCAAAGGAGTCTTTCAGAGTAAATTTCTTTTTATATGTTAGTTGTTATAAAATATGTTTAGTGGTTAAAAACAATGACTTTTAACAGAATTTAAACATTAAAGTGATATCAAGCTTGCAATGCTTGAAGATTGAAGTAAAATTTAACTTCATTTTTGAAAGAAAATGCCCTAACAACTAAGTTAAATATTTAGTCTCTCCGTTGCTAAGAAAAAAAAGATACTGTCTTAATAAAATGCATATATTTTAAGATAAATAAAGTATTTCGCTCCAAAACTTTAGATTTAAATAAATTTGACACACATTTAATACAAAAAAGAAAAATTCAGATAAGTTTAAATTTTTGGTTTTGTACCAATTTTTTCATTTTTTTACATATTATATTGTATAAAAAGCTTAATTTTTGTTTATTAGCATTGCAAGAATGTGATGCTGAGATTGTATTTCCAAAACGCCGCCACGATACACGTTCACAAAATGATTTAAGCACCTCAAACAAGGTAAGAAAGTAAGATTGTTGGTAATTTACCGGTTGACCGGTAAATAAGCAGTAACTTTTGCACACTTCGATCTATTTAGTAAAAGTTAAAAAATTATAAAACTGAAAGCATACTTTACTTTTTTTTACAAAAACTACAAATGCTTAAAAAAAGTACAGATTTTTTCATTTATTCATTTTACAAAAGAAATTTTTATATTAAATGTAAAATTTTATTGTCAATTTGAAAACATGTTTGTGTGAAGCTTAAATACTTAAATACTTAATTATCACTTCATTTTTAAATAATTTTTTTTGATAAAAAATCAAGCTACACTGTAAACGCGTTCAGTCGTTTAACACAAAAAATATTATATTATCAGCTGAATATTCATAATTTTACAACTTTACAGTTTTAAAGGCAGATGTTTGATAACAAATAAGTATTAAAGTTTTTAAATTATTTAATATCTATAGTCAACTTCAAAGTTACAAAATCATGTTGTCACAAAACGGCAAAACAACGAGCAAAAGAATTCCAATGCATTTCAAAATCTTATAATTATATGGCTGTCCATTAATTATGTCAACAAAATGAGGGATGATCCGAAATTTTATGACGATTTTTGACCAGACCCCCTCTTGGTCAAGAAAAAGATCAAGAAAAGTTGACTTCAATTTTACTTTATTTAATAAACTTATTCACTTAAAAAAAGGGAAAAAATGGATGTTTTTTATTTATCTTAATTTTAAATATATATTTTTTTGGTGATGGTGGTAATGAAGGAGGAGAATGGCGTGTTGAAGCAAATGTTGTCGTAATTTTCTAGGGAAGTCTCTGAAAGTTTGACAAGTTATTAACGAGAAAGAGAGAGGAGATAAAGATCGCCTAAAAACTGTTGACATAACTAAAGGAAGCTTCTAAAACCACATAAAATAATTGATTCTTATATACTTGTTCAGTTCAACCCCGCATTTTGTAACAAACTTTTTTGAGTACTTTTCACCTCCCTAAAAGTACCTACGCTTTTTAACCTATTTATCTAACATTTTATGATATTTTTTTAATTTAGTGTCTCCTTTCTTTTATAATTGACCCTCTGCCCTCCCATCTCATATACGTCATTTGCAGACTTCCTCTTCCCCTCCGAGCCTACGTACTTTATGGGCGATCTCTACCTTGACAACACTACCTAAGGTAATCATTGAAATGGTTCAGCTGTGCGGACGCCAGTGACGGATCTAGGATTGTCACTGGCGTCAATAGCGGACGCTTAAGTTTAGCTTGGTCAACTAGGTTATTTTAAAACGCTTTTGGTATTTAAAATCAACAGTGTAGACACCTTGTAATCTAAAAACTGTAGAAGCAAAATAACGCTTCTTTTTATGTCAGCATTTCTATTTTTTAACAGAAATTAAAATTAAAAAAAAAACTAATAACAAAAGTTAACAAGATGAGCCGCAATCAAAATCTAACTAAGGAACTTAGTACAGTTCCCTAAACACAATAAACTAATTTTCCTCTATTTGCACTAATGTCCGGCTTTTTAAGAATAATTATTCATTCTTTTTCTTTTTGTTATTTAGTTTGCTTCTATTGATTTTCAATTGAATTGATGGTTTTGAGCTAGAACTATGATAATGACAATCTTTCTAATCTTTTTCAGATTGAAACTTAACCCAATTCGTGTTTGTCGTGTTTTTTTTCTTCTAGAGGAAAAAAGAACCTTACTAAGAACCTAACAAAGAACTTTACTATACTTTGTAAGGTCTTTGGGGCAATATTATAAATTACATTCATTTATTCTAAATCTTCTATGCTAATTCTTTTACTTCCTGAAACAAAAAGTTTCTTTTTTGTTTGTTTATTATTTCTTACAGATTTCAAATGTTTATATTTGACTTTTAAAAAAAGTAAAACTGTCTTCTAGAGCTTTTTTATCATTTGATTCTTTTTCTTTTGTTTCTGATAAAAGTTCATTGACATTTATTGGATGAACTCCATACTTTCTAAATTCTTTCAAAATTGTTAACCTGATTACTCTCTACAGCAATCAATAACTTATTTATACTTATTTTTGGATCCCACAGGGGAATCTTTGAGAATAAAGAAAGTTACATCTAGAGGTTGAGTTATATGTGTGCTATTAGGTGGCAACAAACTTTATTTATATTATTTAACTTCATTTGAAAGGATAATTTATCTAACAAAACCTTAACTATTTTTCCCTT
>NC_061161.1:42335311-42355311 GCF_022113875.1 Hydra vulgaris | reverse complement strand
AATTGAATGAGGTTACTGTATTGTTTATTGCATGTTATTGATTGAGACAAGTTCTTTAATACTTTAAAATGTTAATAAAGAATAATAATAATAAAAAAAACATAAAATTTTTTCAATCTATTATTTAGAAATACTGAATCTTACCTCTTGCAAAGTTAACCAGACTTGTTTTTTCTTTGAAAGACTTAGTTACTTTTGGAAAAATCAAGCATTTTTAAATTTGGTAAAATAAAGTTGACTGTTTTATTTTTTGATCTTAATGTTATGGCTCCTTTAAAATTAAATTTACTTTATTTGTAATATACTTGGTCTAGGTCATTTACTTATCTATCAATTTGTTTATTTGCTGAGATACCAGGTTGGATTTATTTGACTTTTTTTTTTAGCAACTTTTTCCCCAATTATCTTTAAATAAAATCTAAAAGATCTAAAAGAAAACTTCAACCTCTTTCTTCTTCATAAGTTTTCCCTACTTAGTAATTTCAAATATCTCTCTTTCAAGAAGACAGCAATTTATGGTTGCTATGGCTATAAAATAATAATCTTTATGTTAAGTTTAAACTAATTATTTTAATTATTTATAAATTTAAGAAACATATTTTCAGATTTAAATAGATATGTCCTAATAGATTTGCAGAATTTTAAAATTAATTGATGGGTAATACGTATAATAAGTAATAAAGATTTTCAAAAGTTATTATGTTAGCAGGTTTTGTTAGCTCAATTGTTTTTTAATGTGTATACTTTACGTATATATTAATGCAAATACTTTACGTACACCTTAATGTGTATACTTTACGTACATCTTAAGGCTTGATTTTGTTAACATAAATCTATATTATTAATAAGGTTTTTTTTTTAATATTTAGTAAAGCAGGGTTCTATCTTTAATTAGTTTTGAATAGGTTATTTTGTAGACCTATGAAAAAAATAACAGAAGTTTTTTAAATAATAATTTTAAGTTTCCTTTAAGTTGCACCAGCTTCAAATTAAATAGAAGTTCTGACTGATGTGTCAACTCCATTTATATATCATTCCATTTTCAAGAATTAAATCTTCTTTAAACTAGAATAATAAATAATAATGAAGAATGTTTATTTTTCAAGTAAATAATAAACTTATTCTAATTAAACTTAATTAGTTTACTTAAATGTCATAAGTTGATTTTTCATGAATTTATTTTTTATTAACTTATACAGTAAAAACTTATTTTACAATATCAGTTAAAGCATGCTTAACTAATGTTTATAAGTGTTTATAAGTTACATGTTTAACTCATGTGTACAATTGTTTACAAGATGCATGTTTGACTCATGTTTTTTACAATTGTTTATCTTATACTGTTTAACTTATAATGTTTACAAATGTTTTTCTTATTCTGTAAAGTGAGTTGTGTTAAATTGATTACAAGATGCATACATTACAGAAGGAATAGCAATTTAAAATATTAAGAATTTAAATTTTTAATTCTATCTTTTTAATTTTGAAGTTTTCAAGTTAATATTTAGAATGGAGCTCATGAAGATTATGTCACTTATGAAGTTAAATCAAAAAAAGCTCTGCATATTTTAGATTTAAAAAAAGCTAGGTAAAGTTTTTTCTATTTTGCAATTTTTATTTTTTTATTATTTTGTATTTTTTTAATCTTAATTTTTTTTCTAAATTATCATGATTCCACGCTTGTGCAGTTGGGTTTCCATAATGCCATTTTTTTTACTTAAATATGCCATTATAGAAAAGTTGAAGCATTTTTTTACAACAAGGTGCTTTTCCTGGCACCTAGGGGAAAGAAAAACTTAAAATCAATTTTGTTTAAAGACAAGAGGAGCTTGTAAAGCTTTTGGTAAGCCTTGGTAGTGATAGAATCACAGTAAAATAAGTCAGTGTTGATTTCTTTCATCTTCTTCTTATTACATCTATTCCAAAAGGCGGATCCATAGGAAGGGAGGATGAGAGGTGATCACTCTCCCTAAGTAATTTTGAAAAACAATTTCATTGTAAATTTATATAATTATCTAAGCAATTGTTTTAAAATGGAAATAAATTAGGCAGACTGTTTAAATGTGATAAAAAATTTTAATAAGTTTGTGTAGTGCAAAAAAAAATTGTACTGATTGGATACCAATATATAACCTTATTTCATAGTTACATACATTAAGACAGTGAATGACTGATGTTATATGACAGACATATATCTTATAATATAAACTAGAAATAACTGCCCTGATAATTCTTTTTATTAGAGAAATACACCAAGGATTTATTTGGCTTCGATCTTTTGAAAATGGAGAGGAAGTTGCAATTAAGGTTTTTATTTTTATTTATTTCTTTAAAAAGAATGTTTTAAAATAATTGGATTTTACTTTTCCATAAATATTTGAATAATAAGAAACAATTGATTCAACAGTTATATTTATATTTTTTCCTGCTATCCAAAGTTGGCACAAAACTAATTTATTTTGCTCACTTTCGAATTAAAATTTGAACACTTTTTTAAACAAATATGTGTATATATTTATATGTATATATATATATATATATATATATATATATATATATATATATATATATATATATATATATATATATATATATTATATATATATATATATATATATATATATATATATGTATATGTATATATATATATATATATATATATATATATATATATATATATATATATGTGTATATATATATATATATATATATATATATATATATATATATATATATATATATATATATATATATATATATATATATATATATATATATGTATATGTATATATATATATATATATATATATATATATATATATATATATATATATATATATATATATATATATATATGTATATGTATATATATATATATATATATATATATATATATATATATATATATATATATATATATATATATATATATATATATGTATATGTATATTTTTAGAAATTAACTGAAATTCTGATATGTTATAAAATTGTAAAACAATAATGATTTCAAGATCTAAAGCTTCAAAGAATTATATACTTTTTAGAGAAAGTCGTGAATTACCCAATTTTTGCTTGCCAACCCACAAGCAAGTAGGCAAAGCATACTTGTCTGAGAAGAATTATGAAACTGAACCACTACGGTCTGTTTGTAAGAGACTAGCAGAGAAACTTTCTCAGATATGGATTAAAGCATCAGTTCCTACTATAAGTCTTTGAGGCATAGAATTACAGCTGGAGAAGTACATAGGGGATGTTCAGAAAGTGATTCGATCAAAGTCTGCAACAGTCAAACAAGATGAAATAGAAAAAGATCTTGACACATTGTTTGACATTTGTTCGTGTAAATGCAAAGAACTTTCGTCTTGTTGCTGTCCAATGGTTCTGAAGGTGCCAGCAATTGAGCATGACTTCCTAATTGATCAACGCACTATACGTGTTGGCAGAATAGCTGGAATCGACAAGAAGGAATCTGCACGTGCTGAGAGGCGTTTAAAACAAAAATCTGTTTCATTATCAAAGGAAGAGACTGCAGTTAAGTGTGCCAGAGTCATTGAAGCATCTGATAATGAATCAGATAATGAAACAGACAACAATTCTGACACCGAAACTTATTCCCCTTCCGTATCAGATGTCGATACCGAAGTCACATCTACTCGTCTGAGAAACCGTTGTTTAAAAAACATTGCTCTACATGCAGATGGTTTTGGCATATCAGATAGAGCAGTTGCCGCGATTGTATTTGCAACTCTGGTTGATTTTAGTATAGAACATATGGGGCCAGTGGATCGGAATAAAATTCGCAGAGAACGAAAACTACTGAGAACATCCTGTAAAAATGCTGATTGTAGAATTACTGGATTGTATTTTGATGGAAGGAAAAATCAGACTTTAAAACTTGAGGGGGATAGGCAGACTGTGATTTCTGAGGAACATATTTCCATTTTATCAGAGCCAAATTCAAAGTATGTTGATCATTGTACGCCAACAAGTGGATCAGCCAAATCCATTGCAGATTCAATAATTGATACTGTTGACTGCACGAACCTTGTTTGTATTGGTTCTGATTCAACAAGCGTTAATACTGGTTTAAACAATGGAGTTATACGCAGAATGGAAATTGAACTTGGTCGACCACTGCACTGGTCCATTTGTCTTTTACATCTGAACGAGCTTCCTTTGCGACATCTTTTTCACTCCTCAGATGGTGCAACAATTGGACCCCATTCATTTACTTGACCAATTGGCAAGTCTATTTCAATGTCTGTTCAGAAACCCATAGTCAGCTTTGCCATAATTGTTGGTGAACCTATTTTATGCAATAAGCAGTTGTTAAGCAGTGATCAACTGTACTTTTTCGAAATTGTTAATGCAGTGAAGACAGGTGTTGTACCAGATAGATTTAATTCTAGAACACCTGGGCGACTAAACCATGCAAGGTGGTTGACACTAGCAAACCATGTTCTACGTCTTTATATATCTACTGAAGATCCATCAAATGAACTAATACTTTTGGCTAAATTTATTGTGAATTCATATGCGGTTGTTTGGTTTGACATTAAGAAACATTTAAACTGCTGGAATGCTGCTCCACACTATTATAAAATGATAGAAACATCATGATTTCTTCCTGTGCATTATCGAATAATTGTTCAGCAAGTTTTGAAGCGCAATAGCTACCCGGCTCATATCGAGAGCATTATTCTGGCTATGCTCAAACACAACCGTCAAGTGATCTGTAAGCTTGCATTGAAGAGAATTCTTCGTGCTCGTGAAGATGACATACCAAATTGAAAATTTCAACTCCCTGACATACGATTTCAAGCGACTAGTTATGAAGAACGGATTGACTAGCAAACACAGCCCAGCTTGGAACCTGTTTTGACAAAACATATTCCAACTGTACAAATATTGGCATGGCTTTCGTCAGTTGAAGACATAGTTATTGACATTGAGCCATTTCCATGTCACAATCAAAGTGTTGAACATGTGATTAAAATTGTGACTGAATCAGCATCCAAAGTTTATGGTCATGAAAATCGTGATGGCTATATTCGCGTTCAACTGGAGCGCTGCAAGTTGATGCCTCACTTTGACACAAAATTTGAATTTAAGAACATTTAAGTATAGTTTCTAATTCATGTTTGCTAATGATATATTGTTTTAAATGTTCAAATAATTTGAATTTTATTATACATTCAATCAATAAATAATGTAACAAATGAGCGTATTTAAGTTAATTTATTTGAAAACTTCAAAGGTAAAAATGCAAAGTATAGCAAAGTAGTAGCAAAAAATGGTTTGCAGCATTGCATTCAGCGTATTTGAGAGCCAATTACTGGAAATTCCCGAAGAAATTTTCCAAATTTTTTTAAGTTATGATCTGGCCTAATGTATATATACATATAAATATTATAAGGAGTTTTTTTCTATTTTGATTTGCCTTATATTTTAAATTTTTATCTATAAAAGGCTTTTATGTAATCCATTTTTGTTTTTAAAATTAACAGCATTATCCTGAACACTGTTACTATGAAGGCAAAATACGTGGAGTAAAAGATTCAAATGTTTTTATCAGTACTTGCAGTGGGGGATTACTGTATGTACCATCATTTTTTTATATAATTCATATTAAATGCATCGCTATGCATTTTAACAACAGTAGTGCTAATAAGAAATATTATTTTAAAAATACTGTTAATATATTTGATCTTAAAATTTTTTTAGAGGAACAGTTGATGATGGCAAATCAAGGTACGACATAATGCCACAGGTATACTTTATTACTAATTATATTTAAAAAAATATAGTTATAAACATAGTTTTTCAAAGATAGAAGGGGAGGAGATATCTACAAATTCTTTTTCATACTCTCTTTCCATGCTTTTTATATTCTCTTATCTTTCTTACCCCCTTTTATATTTCACATCCCTTTTTTCTTCCTCCCCCACACCCCATTTTTACGTTACCTCCTTTCTATGAAACGTTGTCAAAGCAATTTTTAAAAAGGCAATCTCTTAAAAGCAACAGTGTTGTAATACAAGAGGTTCAATATGATTCAATCTTTATTTTGTATATGAGATGAGAGTTGCTCTGACATATTTCTTTTCATGAAAAAAAAATACTTTCTATATTATTTTTATAATACTTGCTATAATAATTCTATATATACATATATTTGTAATTTTTTCATAAAGGCTAATGGAAATGGTCATAATTATCGAAATGTTAATGATCTGGTTAAAAAGACTTTGAAGCGATTAAAAAAGAAAGTTGAAAGTAAATTTATGTTTATATTTTTATAACTAAGTTACCAACCTAGAACCCAGGGATTTTATTTTTTTAGATACTTTTGAAATAAATGATCTATAATAAACCTTAAAAAACTCAAAAGAAACTTTATTATTTTTGAATTGACTTTCATCCATGTAAAGAATAGCCAAATTGTTGTCTCAAAAGAGCTATAATTAGTTTATAACTAAAACTAGTTTTAGTTGTAAACTATAAGTTTTAAAACTAGTTTACAACAAAATAAAAAAATACATAAAGTATATATAGTATAATACAAAACGTATACATATACATGAATATATCACATTAACATAATACTCACCCTCATTTTAAAAGTGTTCATGTGTACTTGTAAGTTAAATTTTTCTGGTACTTTAAAAATTTCTGGAGATCTATGAGGAAAAATGTTAATTTGCTCTATAGCATTCATTTTGTTTTCTAGTTCTTTTTTAGAGATTAGAGGAGTTTCATTGCTACTATTAGGGGTTTGTGAATAGTTATTGATGGCTGGGGGATAGCTATCAATGCTGTTACTTCTAAATTGTTGTTTGATGTTTGTATTATAGGAGTTGTTCCAATGGGAGCCAGCTGTTTAGTAAACACTGTAGTCTCATGACCACTAGGAAATCTCACATAGGATATCTCACATAATCATAATGAGAATTTGCTTCAAGGACCCAGATGATGATCTTTATTTAAAATTGAAAAGACGTTCATATTAACTACAGTTAGTAGATATCTTGTAACATGAAGTACATTAGGTAGAACTCTTTTCCATGATGATATAAGCAGATTTAGAGATTTCAGAGTGAGTAATATCAACTTCGAAATAATTCCATTGTATCTTTCAACTTGCTTATTTCCAGTCGGGTTGTAAGGGGTTGTTCTGCTAGTTGCAATCCCTTTTGGTAAGAACGAGTGCTTTAATTCAGAATTATAACATAGCTAGGCATACAAAACATTGAAAAAGATCAGCTAAACAGTTTATTATTGCCTGAGTTGTCATACCTTTTACAGGACAAACAAAAGGAAAACAAAAGTATTGGTCTACTATTTTTAGCATATATTGTTCAGGGGTTGAAGAAGGTAATGGACCTTTGAAATCAGTAGATATGTGTTCGAATGGTGGAGTTGCTTTAATTTAATGCACATCATTTTCGCAATAGGATATGGGTTTTATTTCTTTACATATTCTACAATCTCTACATACATACATTTACATCTTCTACTGAATAAGGGAGGTTTTTTAATCAAATAAAATGATGAAGGCAAGTAACACCAGGATGACAAAGTTTAGCATGTAAAGCATATAACAATTCTGAATTTATTGCTTCACATCTAACACAAGTAAATGTATCTGGACCACTATTACATTGCCCAGGATGATAATGGATATCATAAGAATATGGAGACAAGGCTATTCTCTAACTCATTATTTTATTATTCTTTATTTTACTGCTTGGTTTATAATCATACATAAATGCAACAGATCGTTGGTCAGTGATGAGAATGAAATGTCAACCTAAAAGAAAATAGTGCCAATGATTTATGGCTTCGACTATTTCTTGAGCTTCTTTTTCCACTGATGAATAGTATTTTTCACTCTCTTTACGGGTTCGTGAATGGAAGTCAACAGGTCTTCCATTCTGGTGTTTTTGATTTTACAGTGTGGCGGATATGGCAAAATCAGATGCATCAGTCTCTACAGAAAAAGGTATATTCTCATCAATGGTTTGCATGGAAGATTAAACAAGCTCAATTTTTAATGTTTCAAACGCTGATATTGATTGAGTGAGAATTGAGTAACAGAGTTCAAAGGTCTATTTTTATCTGAAAACTTTCTTATCCATTTTGCATAATATGAGAACATTCCAATAACACGCTGTAAAGACTTTGCATTATCAGGTGGGGGTAACTTAATGAGAGGAGAAAATCTCTGAGGATCTGGTTTTAAGGAATCATAAGACATACAGTAACCTAAAAAATTTAAAGTCTTAGTTGAAAATACACATTTCTCTTCATTAAACTTAATTTCAGCATCAATGGCAGCTAATCTGAACTTAAAAAGATTTTCATCATGTTCGTTCTGACTATTACCTCATATTGTAATGCTATCAATGAAAGGAAAGCAGTCAGTTAGTTTATATGTTCTAACAAAAACATATATTTTGCGTTGAAAGCATTCAGATCCATTGGTAACTCTAAAAGGCATCCTAGTATATTACCACAACTTATTATCAGCTTCAAAAGCAGTATATGGTCCATCTTTTTTGAAGGTCCAGAGTACTATAAATTTTGTGTTTGAAAATTAGCTTACAGCTGTTTCAATCTTAGGTAGAGAATATGCATCCATTTGGGTATACTTATTACTAGTTTCAGAATAATCAACAACCATTGGAGGTTTAGTCTACTTTAGTTTACCTACTAAGACCTGGGCACGCCAAGGTGAATTACAAGGCTCTATTATTCCTGCTTGGACCAGGCGGCGGATTTCAGATTTAATAAATTCTCTATATTTTTGAGAAAAATTTCTGCATCTAGTGGCATTTGGTTGACAATCTTTCGAGAGATTAGCAGACAATTCAGGAGGTTCAGTTTTTATTGTTGCTAAAGCTGCGAATGTTATGGGTAGTCTTTTTCCACCATACTTAATAGTAATTCTTTCATGTAACTCTTGAAACTATGTGCCAAGAAAAATATCTATCCATAAGTTATCAAGCACGTGCAACTTGACTTTGTTATAGATTTTGTTTTAAGAGTTATTGAAACATAACAATATCCATCTGATTTTGCTGATGAAGAAGCTGATGTCATTCCGATTACACTTCTGATTACACTTCTGATTATACTCTGTTCATAAATATTTAAATTGAGTAGAGCAACTAGTTTATTATTATTGAAACTTTTATTTGTACTCACTTTTATTTTATTGTTGTGTTTTAGTTGTTGGAAACCTCTATCAATTAAAGCTTTTGCCTTATACTATCAATTAAAGCTTCTGCCTCCCACTATCAATTAAAGCTTCTGCCTCCCACTATCAATTAAAGCTTCTGCCTCCCACTATCGATTAAAGCTTCTGCCTCCCACTATCAATTAAAGCTTCTGCTTTATACTTATCATTATTAATGAATTTTTGACTGACTCTAAAGAGAGAGTTTTCTGAAACTGATATTGTGGCACAGAAGTAATCATCATCAATTTTAGGAATAGCAGCAGAAACATTGATCCGCAAAGTTTTTCAAAATAAGCAATTTTTTGACATTTGTGACAGATAGCTTCACGAGCAGGGCATTTAGTACGTGGATGTCTTATGTTTCCACAAAACCAGCCCAATTGTTTTGATTTTACTGTAGCAGCTAAGTGATTATCAATCGTGGATTGTTTTTGTAAATTTGATTTGATTTCCAGAATAGAGGCAGAGGTATAGTCGATTGCGAGTATAAGCTTGAATTTTTTTGAGCCATTTCTAAAGATGCATCAAAGGCTGATGAAAGATCTAATGTTTACTAGTAAACATTAGTGTATAATGTTGGAGAGTAAGCCATTTATAAACGTATTGCAAATTATTTCAGATTTCAGGATTTACAGCAGTGAACTTACAGCCCTTAGATAAATTTTGAAGTTCATTTGGGAATTGAAATATTTCTTCACTCGGTTTTTGCTTCTGTGTTGACAAAATGTGTCTGGCAAATATTTCATTCTTTGGTTTTGTGTAGATAGACTCAAGAATACTTGTTGCTTGTTCAAAATCATCACACTCTGATATGAATTCATAGACATTAGGTTCAATATGGTTTATTAGGAGATAAAGCTTAATGGAGTTATCATGTACTTACAAAATTGTAAAATGTTCTTAACCAATGGTTGTATGTTTTTGCTGCATCTGGTGAGTTTGGATCTATACCAAGTTTATCAGGTTTCATGAATCAATCCATCTTTCTTTTGTTTCATAAAAATATTTTAGCTCTTTTGATTGTTACAAATGACTAAATTAATTATGTTGGCTCAAAAGAGCTATAATTGTACTAATCTATAACAAAATAGCAAAAATATATACATATAGTAATTTAATTGGAAGTTAATTATTTGGAAATTAATCAAAAAAATACCCAAAAAATGCAAATTTAATTGACCAGAATGTTTTTAAAAACATTCTGAATGTTTTTAAAACACTCTAACTATTTTTAAAATATAAATATTTTTTTTTTTTTTTAATAAAATGTTTTTTTTTGTTTTTTTTTACTGTAAATTATGCACAGAGTGTTGCTATATCGACTATCTTATAACCTGCTGCTACAAGGAAGTGCTGCTACATCGACTATCTTATAGTCTGACTCACAACAGAGTGCTACTACATCGATTTTAATTTTTTTTTTATGACAACAAAATATAGTAAAACTTTTTGACAACCATGCACCAGTCTATATATATATATATATATATATATATATATATATATATATATATATATATATATATATATATATATATATATTAGGGGTGTTTACTATGCAAAAAATTTTCAAAACCACCCAAATTGAATTTTTTCCCATTCTAGCGTTTGTGTACAGTGTAAAAAAAAGTTTTACTAAATTTTAATGACTATTCTAGAGCCTCCTCAAAACCCCTAAAAATAAGCCCCAATTTTCTGTTTAACCCATTAGTGCCTGAGGTTTTTGTTACATTTTACGATTTATAGAGCGTCCCATTTTTGGGGACGCTATGCACTAGACTGCTTCATTTTGAGGTCATGAAAAAATTTTAAGTACCATGGAGTGTTATCTGCTGCGTTGACCCTTATTTTATTAGTAGAATTTTTTTTTTTTTTAATTTTGACCACTTTTAGGGGTTGCTCAAGTGCCTCAAAAGTCATATTTTAGGCTTTTTTACCCTTTTTTAAGCCCATTTTTCGCACGTTTGAGCAAGTACTAAAACTCAAAAAAATTGATTTTTTTTTTTTCTAGAGTTTTTTCTAAGTTAGAATAAAAAAATTAAAATGCATGGTAATTTTATTTTATTGAAATAATTTTTGTAAATTTATCTACAAAAACGCAAAGTTATGCAATTGTTGCGCTTCGCGTTAATTTAAAAATGTTGCGTATTTGCTTAAACATGTTATGCAAATTACTTTTTAACAAAAACGATATTTAATTTTGATTAAAAAAACGCGGGAAATAAATATAGATTACTCTTATGATATACTTACTCCATATACTAATTAAAGCTATTTACTACCGATTTATTTATGTCAGGGAAAAGTAAGAAAAAAGTTGACACATTTTTTGGTAAGGGAATCCAGGTCATCCTTACCAAAAGACAAGTTTGCTACAAAGCAAAAGGTTTTGCAATACTTCCCTGCATTTGAAGGAGAAGTACCCAAAACAAAAAGAAAGTAGAATTATCCACTGTCCATTGACAAATAACTTTGAAATCAGCTGCCATAATGAAAAACATATTTGATGAACTCTTTCAAAGTTAATTACACCTTGGTTGAAGGGTGGATTTCAGATTTTACATTTACAAACAATTAGGTAGGTACCAGACTGTATATGTTTTTTTTATTTATATATTATTACTTATTAGCGGAAAATATTAATATAACTAATGTCTGCTGTTAAATAAGTTAATAAACAGAAATAGGTGTGTTGTAAAAAATACCGAACCTATAAATCACATTTTTTAGTATAAAGATAGAGAAGCTGATCCGAACCTGGAAACTGTTAAAAAAAAACAAAGCAAGACAAACTTTATCAGAGATTGAAAAAAGGAGGAGGTTTTTAACTCAGATGAAAAGTATCTTTTGGATTGCACCTGAGCTATACTCTGGTTACAATCATTAAAGCTGATAGGAAACGAAAGGATCAAAACAAGACTGAAGATATTGGTTTTTTATTAGACCAATTAGGAGATAGAAAAACTAGAATAGGTGGAATCGATACAAGGTACCTTTACTCTGTAAACAGGAGTTTCTCAAAGCTGAACTATCCGCTGCTGCTCCGAATCAGGTAGGTACCAACTTAAAAAGTATGAAATATATATATATATATATATATATATATATATATATATATATATATATATATATATAATATATATATATAAAAGGGTTCTAGTTTGAATAAAAAGTTTTGATAATTATTAAAAGTATCTAAGAAACATTTTTTTTTAAAGAAAGATTACCAGTTTTTTGTTTTATCCAGGATATGAGAGCGCTTTGGCAAATGAATAGGTTTAAGGAGTACAATTTGATTGGGGCAAAATCAGTCATTAAATCTATCAAACGCCACACATGGTTTCTAGACCCTTACCTTATTGTACTAGCTCTAGCTGATGAAAAATGTAAAGAAAGAGGTGATATTGCTCAAAAACTATACAGCCATGAATTTCATAGTATGGATGAATATCCGTTAGCCCGAATAAGTGCTAACATAGAGGTCCTCAATTCTTTAGACTTCAGTGGACCGAAGCCTCCCAGCTTAGTTCATTTGGTCACAGAAAATTTGTGGCTATTGTTCCTTATGATAGGCCAAAGTAAAAGTGACTGTCAATGGATGAAAACCCCTCCAGAATATTGGACTTGCAACGATTTCTACTTAAAATTTCAGGAGGCAGTTTTTAATCTTTCAGTTGTTAATGATTGCTCGGAAAGAATCGTTAAACTCATAAAAGACAAAATTGATATTGCCCGAAAAGAAGAGAAAAGACAGGATTTACTTTTATTTTTGCATAATTACAAAAGGAAGTATGGAGGAAAAACTAAGAAATCCAAGAAAAAAAAAAAAAACAATATAAAAATATAACATAACATTTTTAAAAAATAATTATAAATTTTATAGAAATTTAATTATAAAGAAATTTGTTAAACAAAATTTCTAGACGTTTTATTCAATATAATTAGATTTTTTTTCGTTTCATGTAATTTAATGAAGTTTCATGCAATATAATAAAGTTTTTATAGACCTTTAATGCTATATATAGATGTTTTATGCAACATAGTTAGGTTTTTTTTTTTCCAAATGGCTTAACATATCCATAAAGATATTGCAATGCGTAATATTCGGTAAAAATCTGCATAACTTTGCGTTTTTGTAGATAAATTTACAAAAATTATTTCAATAAAATAAAATTACCATGCATTTTAATTTTTTTATTCTAACTTAGAAAAAACTCTAGAAAAAAAAAAAATTCAATTTTTTTGAGTTTTAGTACTTGCTCAAACGTGCGAAAAATGGGCTTAAAAAAGGGTAAAAAAGCCTAAAATATGACTTTTGAGGCACTTGAGCAACCCCTAAAAGTAGTCAAAATTAAAAAAAAAAAAAAATTCTACTAATAAAATAAGGGTCAACGCAGCAGATAACACTCCATGGTACTTAAAATTTTTCCATGACCTCAAAATGAAGCAGTCTACTATGCACGAATGGGTTAAAACAGTAGCACATTTTTGCATTGATTACAAATCTCATAAACAAGCAAATTAATATTATGATTTTGACTCAATTTAATATGTAATATTGACTGTTATAATTATTTTGCTGTTTCCTGTTTTAGTTAAATAAATTAAAACTGAAATGTTGACAAGAAGTGGTAAAATTGTAGAAACTGAACTCAAGTCTTTGCCAACCAGTTCCAGTTGTTTGTCAGACACAACCGACCAGCCTTCACCGTCGTCATCATTATCAACAACAAGGCCTGTTACTCGTGCCTCTACTAATTTTTGGTTAATTGGACACCCATCACCATCAATAACTGGTTCCAAACTACCCAATTGCAGACAGGTTTTGAAATTTTTTTTTTTTTACGACGTGATGAAGAAAATGTCAGAAATCATGTAACAAATCAAGAAATTGGCTGTATAGTAATTGACGCTGTTGTAACTTTTTGGAATATGGCACGCATCAAGACAAAGACAAGACAAAATTCGATGAGATCTTATGTGTCTCTGGAATGAGTGGAACCGCTTGTTGAATAACAAGAATTGCGAAAGTGATGCTGGCGGAAAACGTGTTAACTTCTTGGCCAAGTTGGATAGTCTTTTTGATATTGGATCACTTGATGCTATACAGGAAATCCAGGCTACTGACTGCCCAAAATAAAGATGATAATGTTGCATTCTATTTAGATAAAAAAAAAAAGACAGAAAGGCGACCATGGACGGGGATGACAAAATCTTTGAGATTAAAGCAAAAATGAAAGAAGTCGGATATAATCGGAAAATCATACTTAGAGATAAAGAAAAAGAAAGAGTAGAAAAAGAAGGTAGACAGGATAATCAGGATGATGAGGACATGGAAGTTAATGACGAAGAACAGAATATTAATGAAAATATTGCTGTTGCTGAAGTAGATATTGGTTTAGGGTGGGACTTGAATTATGAACCTCCAATGAATAGGCGATCAGAATTTGTTACTCTTCACCTCCCCAAAAGAATTATGCTATGCGAGGAAATTACTTTTGCAGCAGACAGGCTGAAATTGTCTGATAATAAAACAACTATGATTGTGTCTGCTGTAGTTAAAGCTGCCGGTGGAAACTTGGACAATTTTGATATCTCTAGATCGACATCTCGTTGAACTAGAATGATAAATCGACAGAGGATTGCTGAGAGTGTTATAGATTATGTGAGGCTCAACCCACTACAGTTTGGTGCCCTTCACTGGGACAGAATATTGCTAAAAGGCATACTAGACGTGCAACATGAACAGTTAGCTGTGCTTGTGTTGGGTGCTCCAGAATACATTAAGGGAAAATTGCTTGGTGTTCCCATTCTCGTTGATTCAAAAGGACAGACTCAAGCAAATGTAACATTGGATCTCCTAGAAGTTTGGGATCTAAGCAACAATGTTGTGGCATTGGTATTTGATACCACTGCCAGTAATAGTGGCATCCACAATGGTGCTGCTAAATTGATTGAAGAAAACTTAGGTTGAAAACTTCTCTATCTTGCCTGTCGACATCACATTTTTGAAATCTTTGTCGGAGCACGTTGGAAGAAATTATTTGGAAAAATTTTTGGTCCAGAGAATAAATTCTTTGCTGAATTTAAAATTGCTTGGCCAGCATTTGATAAACAGTTGCCAATAGAAACTTTAGCTGTTGAAAGCATCTGGTTGCAAAACCTCAAAGAACAGACCATATAGCATTTGACACATCTACTTGCTAACGAAGATGCTACAACATTTTCAAGAGATGACTATCGTGAATGTGCTGAGAACACACTGATCATCTTTGGGCAAACTCCACCGCAGGGTGTACACTTTCTTAAACCAGGAGCTATTCACTAAGCTTGGTGGATGGCATGTAACATTTATGCGAACAAAATGTTCATGTTTTCTAAACACTTGCCTTATGATCAGAGGATGACAACCAAATTTTTTAGAATGAGCAGATATCTTTCTCTTTTCCACACACCAGCTTGGACAAAAGCTAGTATTGGTGCTGATGCACCTATGAATGACCTGCAATTCATCCACGATATGATGAACTACAAAGAAATAGACAAGGAAGTTGCTGATGTCATTCTTTCTAAAATAACCAACCACCGATGGTATTTGACAGAAGAGGTAGTTCCATTTGCTTTTATCAGCAAACATGTTAGTTCCACTGCGAAAAAAGATATGGCAGCCAAACTCTTGGGAATTCCAGTACCCGAAATTTTTTGTCTTGGTAAGCCAGTTTTTCGTCAAATCACTTGTCAAACAGGTTTGTCAAATCTTCTGGGACCTGAATCTCACTCATTGTTCAGCATTCTTGGCATCAATACAGATTAGCTTGCTAAACCAATTGAACAGTGGACAGAGCAACCAGGGTACAAAGAAGCTGAAAAATTTGTTCGTACGGTAAAAGTTGTAAATGATACCGCAGAAAGAGGAGTTAAACTGATTTCAGAATTTGCCACCATCATAACCAGTGATCCAGAACAAAGAGAATGGTTGTTGCAGGGCGTTGAAAATCACAGGCAGTAATATCCTAATTTTAGCAAAAAAACTCTTGGACAAAGAAACAGCATTAATAACATTCAAAAAGACAGTCTTAATTTTAGTTTTGGGGTTCCCGTCTGATACTTTGACTATAACTGTTACCCAAAAATGCAGAACTAGCTTGGTTAAACTGGATAATTTAACATATATTATGCAAGCTGCTTTTGTTTGGCTTGATTTCTGTGATTTAATTTCTAAATACTTGAAAAATAAGATTCACAATAATTATTTCTCTGTGTTTTAACTAAAAAAAATACTGTTTTAAACAGGAAATTGGGGCTTGTCTTTTGGGGCTTTGAGGGGGCTCTAGAATAGTTATTAAAATTTGATAAAAAATTTTTTTACATTATACACAAACACTAAAATGGGAAAAAATTCAATTTGGGTGGTTTTGAAAATTTTTTACATGGACTAATATATATATATATATATATATATATATATATATATATATATATATATATATATATATATATATATATATATATATATATATATATATATATATATATATATATATATATATATATATATATTAAATATTTAAATGAAAAAAATACGACTTTTTTATGGGACTTCAAGTTTCATGCCATTCGGCAATCATTCAGCCATATATTTAAAAATCATTAAAATAAAAACCGTTATAAAAATACAAAATTGCGTTGCAACGAGATCAAACGTCAGTTTTCACGCCAAACGGGAATTTATTTAACCGGTGTCAAAATTCGATAGCAAAAACTTTTTTCTGTGCCTACATGCTGAAACCAATTCACTTTTTTTTTTTAACAAAAGTTCTTTATTGTATGTTGAAATAAAATATTTCTCATTTATGCAAAGATTACATCTTTTTGAGGATGGGTTATAGGGTTGACATTTTTTAACAATACTCCACTTGATTATTGGTTTAATGCCTGCTTCCTTAAGTTTCCAGATCTCTTTAGAAAGTTCAGTGTCATTTTTATACCTGACCAACTTGAATGATTTTATGTGGTTTGCAAACCTGATCTTGAAGGAGTTTTCGCTAATACCAATATAAGATTTCTTAGCGTGGTTGACGTTTGCTGGTGTTACGGTAGCTTTGTAAACAATATTTTTAGTTAGACATTGATTTTCTAAAGGACACGCAGCTCTGTCTATACAGTTGCATTTTCTAACGTTTTCAGTATTTTGGTTACGCAAAATGTGTTGGTTGTGAGACTTAATAATAGTACTAATATTTGGCATGCAGCTGTAGCTTATTTTGACGGTGTTTCTGTTAAAAATCTTGTGTAGCCTGTGGTGGGAAATGTAAGTCAATTAAGTTCCAGAAAAGGTTTCCTAATTTGGTGACAACATTCTTACTAAAAGGGGGATTAAACCATATGATGCTTCGTTTGCGTTTATTAGTATGATGATTATTTTTTTGTAAATTTAAATTAGGACGATATTGGATATTGCTGCTATGTCCAGACTTTATAAGGGCTTCTTTGTAAATAGAAGAATTTTCGAAAATTATTTTGCTGGATGAGTTTGATGATAATCTTTGTTCAATAGAGGTCGGCAGCTGTTTTAAAATACTTGGTGGGTGGTTAGAGCTGGCATGGATATAGTTTAACAAACTTTCAGGTTTATGGTAAGGTTTGAAGCTGCAGTCATTAAGATTTAATGTAATATCAAGATAATTCACAATTTTTATGTTGCATTGAACAGAAATATTAAGGCTGTTACTTTTAAATATCTGAGTTATATGTTTTTTAACTTTTTCCATTTGTGGACCGCTGGCGTTTTTAATTATGGCCAACCCATCATCTCTATACAGCCGAAAGTCAAACTTGTTATAAAATTGAGAAATTTGGAAAAGAAGGAAAATTCCAACCAACTCACATACCTCGGCACCGTCAAACGCTCCCATGGCGACGTCAAACAAATCACCTGATTTTTTTATCCAAACTTCGTTATTGTTAAATAACAAGGATTTCCGTGTGTGTTAAATCAAAGATTTGTGCTCGTTTGTAATGGTAACATACTGTTCAGCAAAGCAAATAGAGTCGATAAGAAGTTTCTCGGTAATAGAAGGATAAAAGTCAACAATATCAAAAATGAGGAATTTATAAAAATGTTTGTCATTGATGTTCTTGAACCATTTAATTACCTCCTGTGTGTTACTTCACTGGTTAATACATAAAATATTTCTTAGCTGGTTGTTTATTTCGGATAAAATATGTTTACTTATTCTTCCTACTTCGTTCTTTGCTGGGTTTATGAGACGAACCGAAGGATCATTTAAAAAATTAGGTTTATGATCTTTCAATGTGATGAAACAGTTTGAAGATCCATTAATATGAATTTTGTTGAAAACATCGTGGTTTTTTAAAATAATTTTTCCTTCTTTATTAATCTGATCTTTTATTATTGGATTGGTTTTTTTATACTTGGTTGTGGCAGCGTTTGTCATCAATTTATTGTATTCATCTTTAGGCAGCTTGTATAAGTTTGACGTCTTATCTGCGTATGCATAGATAAATTTCGAATTTTGAATAGAGGAAACATCAGTTTTTAATTTATTTTGAAAGTTGCATTGGATCTTCCTAAACTGTATATTTTTAATTATTTCAAATAAATCGTTTTCAAATGCACACATGTCTTTAATTTGTTGAGGGCAATGCGGTGTGTTAATGCCATAAAATATAAAATTTTCATTAATATTATTATTATGATCATTAGTATTGCACATACCATTAGGTTGTTTGTTCATGTAGAAAAAAGCTTTCCATCTCATTCTTTTAATTAATATTTCGGTTTTTTCTAGTAATCGCAACTTGTATTCTTTATTGGATGGTATAGGTATGTTTTTAGTTGAATAATTCAAGGTTATTTTTTCCATTTTAAACGACTTTAGAAGAGTGCTCAACTGATGGAGCAAATATATTATATATATATATATAAATATTTAATATATTTATATATATATATATATAAATATATATATATATATAAATAAATATATTTATATATATATATAAAATATATTAAATATTTATATATATCACTCTTAAACCGACAACGAGCTGTATTAAATCCAACAGAATACAACACAACTCAATAATAACAATATATATATATATATATATATATATATATATATATATATATATATATATATATATATATATATATATATATTACATACATATATACATATATATATATATATATATATATATATATATATATATATATATAAATATATATATATATATATATATATATATATATATATGTATATATTTATATATATATATATATATATATATATATATATATATATACACATATACAAAGCATTAACATTATTGCTTTTACAATTACAGAACTGTGAAAATAATGGTTTTATTAATACTGGATTTAATTTTTGATAATCAATGTAGTTATACATAAATTACCTATAATATACAACCTAAACTTGATCGAAATTCCAAAGGCAAACTTCATACTAATATTGCATGAGATCTATTGCTTAGAGACAAGTTGAAGGCATAGAAGTGGCTATATCACCTAATTATAGCTGTGTGAATTTTTAGCAGGTGTAACAGAATACTAAGCGTTGCTAAAAAAAAGTCAAAAATTTCTCTACTATCATTGAAAGATGTTGCAAAATTCGTTAAATCACAGCATACTGTAGTATACTATAACTTTAATGTATAAAGGTCTTCATTCTCAGCCAAACTATACGCTTTTTTACAACAAAAGGATTTA
>NC_061161.1:42310311-42332811 GCF_022113875.1 Hydra vulgaris | reverse complement strand
TGGTTTTTTTTAGGCATATCAAGCCATCAATGTACGTATAGTAGTTGTTGCAATTGATATTCAAGTAAATCAACCTGCATTTACACGTTTTACAACAGGTGGAGCTGAATTAAGCTCATTTAGAGATTATGTTAACAACGTGATAAAAAAGACTTCATCTTTTAAAGATGTTGATTTTGATGATGCCATGTTTTTAAGGTAATTATTTGTATTAAATAGATTATTTTAAAATTGATATAAATAAGGATTACTAAAAGGCCCTGTTAGGATAGAGGTGGTTTGAAACATATCTTATCTTAACCTGTCTGAACATTGATTTATCACTATAAAATTTTTTATTAATTTGTTGTTAATACATATTTGTGTTTTGAATACAATAAAAAATATAGATTAGGATTCAGGGCTCATTTATAATTTCTGAAAATGTACACACCCTATTTTGGTTTATTTTAACAGATCTGATTCAATGATGACTATCCCAGTTATGATTTATTAACCACGTTGGTGGCCTATTTTAATTAATTTGAATTTTTATTTAGTAGATTTGAAGCAAGTTTTATAATATAAGGTTGCAAAAACTTTATTTCTTAAATTGCAGTATAAATGCTGCTCTTGATGGGCAGGCTTTTCATCCTTTATATTGATTTAAAGAGTGTCTTAGGAATCCATTGCACATTAATGTTACTATTTGTTCTCTTATTCATATTATTTTTAATGAAGGTCTCATTGTTTCTATAATTTCTAATATTGGTTATTCTCTCTTCATCTCTTTTACTTCTCTAAACTTTTGTACAACAAAAGTTATACTGTAGAAATATTTTAGATTTTTTTTCTTTTATAACTTTGCAATTATTAACAATAATATATCGATTTAATAGTTTTTTTGAATTACTTTTAGCTATCCATTTTTTTTAACAATGTTTTTTATCTAAACGTAGTTTCTCGCTTTTCAATAAGATTTTTTTTATAATTGGTAAGTAACTTTCAATAATTTTCTGCTTAGGGCAATTTAAAGGATTTGCTATCTTAGTTACCAGTTTGACACCATTTTGTTCCAACCAGTTTTGAAACTTCATAAACTAATCAATTAAAGCCAAATCAGGCCAAAATATTGTAGAAATATTTTGCTTTTCAATATGTGACAAATGTGTTTCTTTAAGGATTTTTTCATATACAAATCTAATCACTAAGTCTTATAAGTAATGTATGACATTTTTCAAACTATAGAAGCAGATTACTTGCATAAAAGATAGCTGAGAGCAGAGAGAGATAGAACATATGAGAAGGCTGAGAGCAAATTTCACAGTCTAAATACAGTTAAGTTTGTTAGCAACATATCTACTTTTCAATTGATAAAATTTAACTGGCCTAGCATCTGTGAAAAGTCTATACATATAAAATATATATATATATATATTTTATATGTATAAATTGTCTAGATTATATACAGTAATGTGAAAAAGTTAAAAACCACTAAATAAAAAATATTTTTTTTTATTTAGTGGTTCTTAACTTTTTCACAATACTGTATATATATATATATATATATATATATATATATATATATATATATATATATATATATATATATATATATATATATATATATATATATATATATATATATATATATATATATATATATATGTATATATATATATATATATATATATATATATATATATATATATATATATATATATATATATATATATATATATATATATGTATATATATATATATTATATATATATATATATATATATATATATATATATATATATATATATATATATATATATATATATATATATATATATATATATATATAAATATATATATATATACATATATATATAAATATATACATATATATATATATATATATATATAATATATATATATATATATATATATATATATATATATATATATATATATATATATATATATATATATATAAATACAGTATTGTGAATAAGTTAAGAACAACTAAATATAAAAGTATATATTTTTTTCAAACAAAATTAATTAATCATTATTCTAAAAATAATAAAATCGTCTTTTTTTTTAAACATATTAAATAGAACATGAGAAAAAATAAGATATTTTTTGTTTTGAAAATTAGTTAATAGAACCTATAAAAATAAGGATTAAATATTGTGTTAATTTTTTTCAATTTTTTGTTTGTGAATAAGTTAAGAACCCATAAAAATCTTTTGTGCTTAATGCGATGTATCAACTTTTTTCAATTGATTTTTACCTTTTTTTTTTATAAATATTCTATTAATGACCTGAGTCATTACCAAAAAACCTAAAGTATTAAAAAAAAAAGTATTTAATTTCAAAAAAAAAATCTCTTTTCTTTTGAAAAAATTAGCAGAAAAGCCATAATCATGAAGATTGTGTAAAAGTAGTGCATTTTCACCACGAAGGTAAAACCGCTTGTGAAATTGAAAAAATAATAAAACAATCACATAGTTCAGTGCTAACAATCATCAAAAGATTCAGAGAGATAAAATCTTACGTTGATTGCCATCGTTCTTTGAAGACACCTAATGATGATTGCCTTTTAATCAGGTTGGCAAAGAAAAATCGAACCATGCTGTTGCATCAAGACGGGAATGGAAGCTTTCAAATGGACGTCAAGCATGGGCAAATTAATAGCAAACAATATGCTATGAAAAAAAGCTGTTCTAAAACCACGACTTACCATACAAAATATAAAAAAGTGAAAATGATTTTTGCCAAAGTGTCAAAGAATGGTCTAAAGAAAAATGGAGGATAGTAATGTTCAGTGATGAGATGGATATTGAGGTTGATAAACAAAAAAAACAAGTTATAATTAGCAGGCAGCCTTCAGAAAAATATAATCTCAATTGTATCGCTCAAAGAAACAAAACAAGGTAGCGGGTCGGTTGGAATATGGTGCTGCATGACATATTATGGTCTCTGTATGTTTAAATTATTTGATGGTTGACTCAATTCTATATATTACGTCCATATTTTAAACAAAAACTTGTTTCCATCATTTGATGCACTTGAGCAAAGCGTGCCGTTCATTTTTCAGCAAGACAATATACCACGTCACACGTCTAAAATTGTTTCTGAATGGTTTGAAAGCAAAAATATTGAGCGTCTAACTTGGCCACCAAATAGCCCAGATCTAAATTGCATTGAAAATCTTTGGAGTTGGGTTGATAAAGAGATTGCTAAGAAAGCACCAAGGAGCTTTGTGGAGTTCCACAATATAATACCAATAATACTTGGAAATATTCTCTAAGATATTTTAGAGAATTTAATAGACTGAATGCCAAATCGTATAAATGAGTGCATTAAACTTCATAGTGGAATAATGCGGTATTAGGTAAAAATTACCGTTTTTTATTGTGTGTTTTTTAACTTTTTTACAATTTTTTTTTAAATAAAAAAAACTTTAAATAAATTTTTTTTATTTGTTTAAAAGTCTTTTGCATAACTTTTTTTTTTTATTTTGTTTGTCTATTTTCCAAAACTTATTATTTATTTATTTTTTTACTAGAAAAATATATTGGACTAAATAAAAATTTAAAAATAAAAATAAATTATGATTTGTTTTTTGGTGGTTCTTAAATTTTTCACAATACTGTATATATATATATATATATATATATATATATATATATATATATATATATATATATATATATATATATATATATATATATATACATATATATATATATATACATATATATATATATATATATATATATATATATATATATATATATATATATATATATATATATATATATATATATATATATATATATATATATATATATATATATATATGTATATATATATATATATATATATATATATATATATATATATATATATATATATATATATATATATATATATATATATTGTTGTGTAAATTTTGTTATCCCATCTAAAGACAAAGTTGAGAACTTTTTGCTGAGAACTGTTTGCTGAGAACTTTTCATCAATCTCATCTCTTTTTTTCAGTCTGCTGGAATATGGCATCTGTAATTCCTATTATCAAAAAATTCTGAAGAGCTATCTAACTTGTCTAACTATGATCCTATTAGTCTTCTGCCAATCACAAGCAAGGTTTTTGAGTCTTTTATTAACACACACTTAATCTCTGATCTTGAACTTTATATTTTTCTTTCTGATCATCAATATGGTTTTTTATTTCTTGTTCTATTGCTGGTTTGTTGATGGTAAAAACTGATAAAATTTATCGTGCATTATAAAGATGTGGAGATGTCAAGGTTATCGCTCATAACATTTTTATTGCCTTTGATAAGGGTGGCATACTGGTCCTCTCTATAAGCTTTCTTATTATGATTTATCAATAAACATCTTTAAGATTATTGAATCTTTACTTACCAATTGTAGTACAAAATTTGTCCTTGATGGAAAGCACTCTTCTTCACTTTCTGTAACTTCAGGGTTTTCTCAAGGTCCTTAACTTGGTTCTATACTTTTTTTAATTTACATTAACAATCTCCCTGGAATTTTTACATCTAAGGTGACATTATTTGCTGATGTTCAGGTTTGGTCGAGAAGCGGGTGCGATTGCACTCTATAAGTGACCATGGAAATAATATTTAGTTACAAAAAACCAGCCAGATATTTTAGTTGTTTTGAAAGCATTTAAATTTATGTATGTTTCCTTAATTAAGTTCATTATTTTATCGTAATTTTTGAAATAATTTGTTTACGGACATACATGGAAACATACATAAACTCGAATGTTCTCAAACATCTTTGTGCGGAAAAATAAAAAAAACCCACCAAATCTACGAATAACTAATTCTATTGGTTCAAAAAATACTAATAAAAATTCTAGAGTTATTCTGTTGAAATATTTTAAAAAATTGTATTATTTGAGTTTTGTTATGATTTCGTTGAGATTTCTAGCATAAATTGTTTTAAGAATATACTATCAAACGAACTATTATTTTAAATCTCGGAGCCACATCTACAAAGCTTTAAATGTTTTAAACTAACATTATTTGTTTACAAAAATAAATGTTTTTAATTTACTAACTTTAATTATTTTTGCCTCAGCCATTCTTACAAGCTTGTTATACTTAAACTTAAAGTTAATTTTTTCTGTTTTAAATACTAATTAAAATTATAAAGCCCACTAACTAAACATCATCAACGTTATTGTGAAGCAGTTCTGCTTCCTCCTCACATAGTAATTTAACGTTTTTAGTTAATTTCTATTTAGCTAATTGAATTTCTACAAAAACTCAATGATTTAATTATTTCATTTTATAAGATATTCAACACATTTAAAACAATTTTTCTTAGTATAGTAAGAAAAATTGTTTCAAATATGTTAAACTTTTCAAACTACGCGAAGCATAAAACACTTATTGAAAAAACTTTTTTATTTATAAATAAATCATCTAGTGTTAGTTTTATTAGTTGAATCTTGTTGGACTTTTCAGGGCCGGGGACTGCATTATTTTGGCAACCTTTATTATGAGCCACAGCGTAAAAATGACTGAAAAAAATTCTGAATGGTCCTCTTGACTATTTCGCGGCCCCTAACATTGTGAGTCCCAAGGCTATAGCCCTTCTACTCCCCCCCTTTCCCTCCTCAATCCAGCACTGGAATTAAGACAAGTATATAAATAAAATTTATATATACACTTTGATAAATTGGAGAACATTTGTTTTCTTATTAAACAATCATTATTAGCAAGTTGTTACTTTATATAAAAAATGTCACTTAATTTTATAAAAAAAATTATAAAAGACCGACGTTTTAAAAATATTTCCTCTAATCGTATTTATTTTGCTTAAAGTTTTTTCATGTTAAAAGCTTTTTTTTTTTAACTGTCTCTCATCGGTCCAGTTAATCTTATTGCGATTTTTTGTGTGCTTTTGAAATGTTCTCGAAACGAATAAAAAATCTGGTTTTTTGCAACTAAATAATTTTTCCGTAGTCAATTATCAAGTGCGATCGCACCCGCTTCCCGACCAATCCTAGATGTTATTACCATTTATTCTTATATTTTGTATTTCAAATTCATTGCAAAATAAGCTTCTGCTAAGGTTGCATCTCTTCATTGTGCTTAACACTCTTTTACTCTGAATTCTACTCATTATCTCTATAAATCTCTCTATAATATGTTCTTGTATGGAATACTGTTTCCATATCTGGTGCGGATCTTCAAATGATACCCTTTCTCTTTTAGACAAGGTGTAAAAATGCATTGTAAACATAGTTGGACCTGTTCTTCCAGCTAACCTTCAACCATTGTCACATTGTTGTAATGTTGTTTTATTTTCTCTTATCTATAAATACTGTAATGAACGCTGCTCTAAAAGAGACAGTGTTTCTGGTGCCATCTACTGAAATTCATTCTCATGTTACTTGTCATTCAATAAAGTCTCATCCTTTAATTGTTCCTAACTGTTCCTAAAATTCTTATTTGTTTAGTTTTTTTCCTTGAACAACAGTTCTTTTTAATTCGCTTACTTTATCTTGTTTTCCTGATTCATATAGTTTGCAATCTTTTAAATCATCTGTTGATCGTTATCTTGCTTTATAATTTTCAGCTTTTCTCTTCCAGTAACTTCCAACTCTAATAGAGGTTGCTTGCAGTCATGTTGGAAGTAAAGATGTTTTTAAAAAAGTTTCAAATAAATTTGCAAAAAATCACTAAATTTTTATTTTTATTTTACACAGTTCTTTGTCAAATAAGACTCTTCTTCATAAATGAATAGATAGTTTCTGGTGAGTCTTATTTCAAGTAACACCATGTAAAATTGAAAAAAAAAAATTCCTTTTAAATTATTATCACTTTCTTCTTTTAAGAACATCGAGTACTCTTTTTTGTAGAATAAATTTAAAATTATTTGTAAAAATATATCTTTATATACATATATATATATATATATATATATATATATATATATATATATATATATATATATATATATATATATATATATATATATATACTAAATAAAACAATAAAAGAGTTAACGCATGCTTGCCATGTAAGGATTTTCAAAGATTTTAAATATTGTTGATTTTGCAGTCATGAAGGTTGGACAGATTGCGCTGGAATGGCTTGGGTAAACTCTATGTGTGGTGGAAACGCTAACAGTGTTGACGCAGTAAAGATTTATTTTTTATACATTGTTTATTGGTATTAATTTATTTGTCTTGAAAGTAAGTTTTAAAGATTTTTAAATTTTTTCAAAACAGTGGGATTATGACAGCATAAGTGGTCCAACAGTTGTACTGGGACATGAATTTGGACATAATATGGGGTTTAGTCATGATGAAGGTATGTGTCATTGTATAATTAAGTTTTCAAGCTATAAAAATTAACAGTCATTACATACAATTGAAACTTACAAATGTAACATTATTGTGCTAAACCTATTTTTGTACAATTGTTGATATTTATACTATGTAAACTTAAAAGAGAAATAAATGATTTTTAAAACAATGCAGAAAATAAGATTTGAATCTTCTTAGATCAGCTTTTCGTAGTTGTTTAAGAAAGAAACTATTTGACTATTCTTACTTTTGGTAAGTTGAACAAGTGAGGATAACTTTTTTTCTTTCTGGTTATTTGGGAGCTAATGGTTTTGTTCGTCTTAGAAGCAACCTTTTAAGGAACTTTATGCTGCTTTTTTACCAGTGTTGCAAATATTAGCAAAACATGCATTAGTTCTCTTGATTCTGAAGCCTGCACTGTGTGATAACCGCTCTAAATCGTTCTTTTAAATAGCTATGATAATATTTGTAAAAGAGAGAGAGAAAATTTTTAATTGTCAAGTTCAAAATTGTTAGAGCAGTTTTAACAATTTTTATATACATTTTTTCAAAGCATTGTTTTATTATTTTTTTTACTCAGTTATAAAAAAGAACTAATGTAATAAAATAATGAAAAACAAGTCAATAATAAAAGAATGATAGCCCAGCTAGCACACATACATTGGTAAAATGTTAGAACAATGTTGTGCGTTATGTTAGCACAACATTGATTACCAACGTTGTTTTTATATCATTTTGATTACAAATGCGTTGTTGCAAACAACAAAAATCCAATGTTGACACAACGTTGTATTTTAAGTTGGCAAAGCGTAATATTTTATGTTTATTTAACATAGTATATTTTAGCTAGCACAGCATTTTAAGTTGGCTCATTATTACATTTAATGTTTGTCAGAATTAGATTTTGTTATTATTTTTTAATATTTTACATATATATATATATATATATATATATATATATATATTTATATGTGTATATATATATATATATATATATATATATATATATATATATATATATATATATATATATATACACAAAATACATATACACTATATACATATCAGTGCTGTACACCGGATTTTTATGTTTGAGTTTTGACACTTACACGCATTTTGCAAACTCCAAACTTTTGCATGTTCATACTTATGTCCAATGAGAATGTTTGCAAAGAGTTGTGGTGATTGGAGTTTGGGGACAAAAATTTTTGGGCCCACCCAGCCCTTAACGTGGGAGCAACAAGTTTATAAAATAATTTCTTTCATCAAAGAATTTCAAATTTCATGTAATAACCTCTTAGTTTTTAATTTTTATGACCTTACAAGTTTTACAGCCTCCTCAAAATGAAGGGGGTTAAAACTTTATATAGTCATAATTTTCGAAAAATAAGAAATTATTGGATGAAATTTGTTGATGATTATAAACTTAGATAAAAATACTAAAAAAATTATTTTATCAACTTAATGCTACCACGTTAAGGGCTGGCTGGGCCAAAAAATTGGGTTTTTTTTGTCCCCAAGCTCTTATCACTGTAACTCTTTGCAAAACATTCTCATTTGACATAAGCATGAACATACAAAAGTTTGGAGTTTGCACAATACCTGTAAGTGTCAAAACTCAAACATCTAAAAGTCCAGTGTACACCGCTGCATATATATATATATATATATATATATATATATATATATATATATATATATATATATATATATATATATGTATATATATATATATAATATATATATATATATATTTTTTTTTTTTTCTTTATAAAATAAAAAATTATATACAACTTTATAAATTTATACTATCTCAAGTTAAGTTATGGATTTACAATCTAGATGCTTTACAAATGTATTTCTAAATATAAAATATAGAAAGTTTACAACTGTTTTTATTTATATACATTTTATTTATATTTTTATTTATATGCATTTTGTTTTTAAGTTTTATATTTTTTTGTGTTTTTAAATTTTATATTTTTTTGTGTTTTGAATTTTTTAAATTTTTAGCCATTGTGCGGAGAGATGTCAAAAACTTGATAATTTTAAAAAAAATTTATATATATTTAAAGATAATGTTTAATATTAGAGTATTTAAAAAGAAAAACTATATTAAAGTAAAAACAAATAGGTAATAAAGAAAATTACTGGATTTTTACACAAATGCCACTTTACAATCTTTAAATATACATATATTAAATTTACATACATATATTAAATTTACATATATGTTAAAATAATATTTCATAAAATAAGGGCTGGCAGTGATTGTCTAATCATAAATAACTATTTCTGTCTAATTGTCTAATCATAAATAACTATTTATAATTAATAAATATTTTTGTTGTAAATAAAGCTTTGTGGCAAACAGGAGGTCTTTACTAAACATTCAGTTATGAATTATGAGCCAGCATATTAATTTAACTGATATGTTTAGTTTTAGTTTCCCATTCTCTACTTGGCAAATTACATTATTAATACAAAAAAGTTGACAGAAAATGTCCACAGTGTTTCTACGGACATGATAATTATATTTTGAAGTAATAATATTTCTGATGTTCCTGATTATTACCCTGATCACTGCCAATGGGTCAATTTTTTTGTTGCTAAACATGTGGTGGCATCTGCTGTTCCATATTGCACTCATAATGGTTTGAGTGAGTGTCAACAGCAGTTGTGAAATAAGGTTCTTCTCTGATAGATTCGCTATCCCAATCAAGAAGATCAAATTTATTGAAGAAAATTTTTTTTGGGGTGTCAAGGAGTTATATACATGTTTAAAATACTCCCATATTTCAACAGAAGGAGAACAGTAGGCAAAAATGTGAATGTTTTCCTTAATTTTAACGCAAGTTTGTTGTTCTTTACAGTTGTTGTTTTTTACAATCTATTGTTTTTTAACAATCTGTTGCCTTGTGCTTTTGGCTAGCAAGGCCACCGAAGGTAGAATGTTGTGTAGAAATCAAAAGAGGATATTTTGAGTTGGTCTGCATGCGTGGGAGGTAGAGTTTTTTTTCTAAATTTAGGCCCACAGCATTGTTGTTTTTGTTAAACTGTTCCAGAAAAGTTCTGCTGGCACGACTGTGTTTTTGTTTTTTACCACTTCTAAATAAAAAATGTTAATAATATTTCAGTTGTTGTTTTGAAGTACTGAGAAATTTTGTTGTCCCAATTTTTTGGAAAATTGTTCTGTTTCAAAAGGTTCCAGCTTTGGTTTTGTTTTGTAAACTTTATAAGTGAACTTGTTAACCAGTTCTTAGAAAAGTTATAGTAATCATGAGTTTTATCCTCTCTGCATTCTTTCAGTTGAAAGAGTGTTTTGAGGCGAAGTGCAAGACTTTGCTCCTTTGGTGATAAAATTCCAAGAACCCTGTTTTTGAAAAGTAAGAAAAGTGTCTCTTTTTTGACTTGATTGAAATTAGTCTTTTTCCACATTTTTCGAATGTGGCACTGTGTAAATGTTGTAATACTCATTCGGGAATGGGCAACATGTTTGCCAGAATTCACATTTTTGACATTGCTGCATATTTATCAATATAGTCCTTCCCCTAAGTGACAAGGTATGTAGTCCCAAAAACTTGAATTTTTTCTCTATTTTGTTTAGAGTAACTAGCCAGTTGAAATCGGTAGTATTACACAGTTTGGTGTAGAACGTAACACCTAATATTTTGAAACCGGTGTTATTAGTCCACTCTATGTTGTCCAAGTCTGGGTACATTTTAGGATCAAAACCCCCAAGTGCAACCCCATGGTTTTTGTGGCATTGATCACTGAACCACTTGCTTTTTCAAATAGTTTTATTGTTTCGAAAAAAAAAGCGGGCTGATTTTATGCAAAAAGTTTGAATCGCCTGTGTATTGCTGTAGTTTAAGGGGTTTCGGTGTTCCTGGTAGTGGGAATCCCTGAATCCTGCTGTCTGCTCTGATCACCAAAGCAAGAGCTTCAGCAACAAAAACATACAACAAAAGAGAGAGGGGGTTGCCTTGTCTAACTCCCCTTTCGATAGGGAAAGAGGCTGACAAGAAACTGCAATTCAGAACAGATGCCAAAATTTCTTAATACAGGATATAAAGGATATAATATAGGATACAAAGGGTATAATATTTTCTCTGAGATTAAATTTTTGGAGAATCTGCATAGAATTTGTCAAACGTCTTTTCTTGATCTATTGACAAAATAAAACTAGATAGATTTTTAAATTCCATGTAATCTATTAGATCACTGACTAAATATAAATTTGAAAAAACTGTTCTATTTGGAATTCCACAAGTTTGATATGGTTCTATAATTTTCCCCATTACTTTTGCATGTCTTAGGAGCAGCTTTTGTGATTATTTTGTGATTATGTATATATATATATATATATATATATATATATATATATATATATATATATATATATATATATATATATATATATATGCCTTATATATACGCCAAGTCTCATTTGTTTACTGTATCTGTCCCTGCATGCTTAAAAAACTTTTATTCATCTAGTTTTTTCCCCGCATTTCAATCCTTTGGAACTCTCTGCCATCTTCATGTTTTCCTGACTCATACAACCTTCAACTTTTCAAGTCTTCGATCAACCGTTTCCTTGCTCTATAACTCTGTTCTTTTTTTTCCTAGTAACTCCCAACTTAATAGTGGTTGCTTGCAGCCTTGTTGGGAGTGAATGCAAATAAAAATAAAAAAATAAAAAAAATAAGCCTTAGATATAAAATAGGAAAAAGTCAGAAATGGCAGAAGCTTTAAAGCGACCTGTAAATAATTATTGATATCAATCAATAATTATTTACAGGTCGTAAATAATTATTGATATCAATCAATAATTATTTACAAATACACACATTAATGACAATTTGATATTCTAATATTTTTGAAAGATTTTATTTTAGATATTTATTTTTGCACCTACAAAGTTGGGTTGTATCAAAGTTGATCCATATATATTAGGGTTTCTGAAAAACAGTGGTTTTTAAAAAACAGCTGTTTTACTGTTTTACAATTTTCAAAAACAGCTGTTAACAGCCGTTTTACTCTTTTTAAAAATCACATCACCCCCTTCCTTATCTTTTATTACCCCCACCCACCCTCCTTGTATTAGGCAGGCAAGAGTAAAAATTTTTTCAATAATATATATCCTAACATAAACTTTACATTTTATAATAGTATTTCAAAAATACAAGAGCTGATAATGACTTATCTGAAAGTTGTGATCTAATTTTTGTACAAAAGTTGGCACACATGGAGAATACTTTCAACATACTTTCAACATCCGTAGATGTGGGCTTAATTGTTAATGCATCATAAAGCTTTTGTATTTTTCTTTATGCTGGCCTGTATTTTTAAAAAGAGTAAATTCAGCTTTTAACCACCTGAAATTGTCCTGTCCAGAAGGCACTATTAGTGATTTATTTTTCTTCAGCAACACATTCAGTTCCTCTTGTAGGGTTTTATCTGCTGAATGCCTCTTTGTAGAATTTTATCTGCTGAATTACTGGAAGTTATTTCAATAATATTACCGTCATGAACACCAAAAAGTTGAGATGCCAAAGTTCCTGCAAAAGTTATTAAGTTATATCTCTGGATGGGTTATTGTAGAGTTATAAAGACAGCGTAATAAATTCATAACATCTGTATTCAAGCATTCATTGACTTTAATTCTCAAATTATCCATCAATTTTTTTCTAGTTTCACTGTTAACTAAAGAAAGTTTCTCAAACATAAATTTTAAAATCAACATCTTGTTGATTTTAGAAAAAGTTGCATCTTCTCTACTAAGATTCTCTATAGCAAGTTTAATGGGTTTCATTGCCTCTAGCGAACCTTTCAAGGCATCAAAGTCTAAATTATTGGCTGAACTTTTATCTGCCTTTAATTCTAATAAAGTTTCTTGAATTGCTGCCTCTGTCTCTATCAATCTTTTAAGCATTATTGCTATTGTGTTCCAAAGAGTTTTTATATCAAGATTAAGTTCAATTTTTTTTTCCAAATAGAGCTTTGACTTTTGATCATAAAACTTGTTTTAAACACTTGACAGTTTGATGTATTTTTATCAATTTGTGTGAGTTCTTAAGTAAATTATTGTAGTCATTATAATCTTTTAATCATCATTTATCAATTCAAAATGGTGCCTTCGTCAAAAGAATAATTTTCATTGTTATCATCATCACAGGAGTTGCTTAAATCTTCAATATCATGTTTTTTTGTATAAAGTGTGTCACATACTCCAAAAGGTATACCATGATTAAAACAAAATTGACCAATAACATCTAAATTTCAAATAATACTTCTTGTTTACAGATGCTCCATCCTGAGTAGATGCAACCAAATCTTTTTCCATCAGTATTCCAAACACATTTAGATGTTGTTTCATTATTTCAACCATATCAAGTGCAATGCAAGAATTTGAATTATACATGATATTGTTAGTTTTATCATGAATATTAACTCCAAAATATTTTCCTCATTCATATTTCCTACTGACTACCTAGCGTCTACTAGCATCCTCTTAAAGTAGTAACCTCATCGACAGTCATGCTAAACTTCACTTTATTGGCTACTTTTAATTTTATGGTGTCAATCTTTTTTCTTTTTTCTTTTCATCAAAATCTTTGTACAAAAGTTTCATTACATCACTTTTGTTAGCGGGGAGTTTAAATTCATCATGAGCTATTGACTGCCAAATGTATTTATTTCTAGTTATTGCTCAAACTGAAAGGCTATCTGTATCCAAATCAGAAACAATATTTTAAAGCTTCTTTTGCGCAAATAAGTAGTTAACAGTTTTTTGTCTCTTCTTGCTTACTCTCTCATCTGTTAGTATGATTGATTCTGTTGCCTTATCTAAACAAAGTCTGTGCCATTAAGTAATTTTTAAGGTAGTTGTAGAATTTTCGGAGCATTTTGTTATTTTGTTAAAAGGCTGACACTGTCATTCCAACTCTTTTGTAATTGGATTTTTTCGTTTTGTTGCGTATATCCAGACTGGCATTACTGATAAAATGAATAGTAGGTAGAGACTAAAAAGTGTAAGGGTATTAAGTAGCCATTTTACCCACCATTAAAAACTAATTCATAATTAGTAACTATGCATTTATTTTTAAGTCAATGTAAATAAGAAACTCTATTTATAACTCTAAGAAACTCTTAAAAAACCTTTAAGAAACTTTTAGTACTAGATTTGTAAAAAAGAACTATTAAAATAGGAAACTCTTTAGTACTTGCCTGTGGGCTTAGTTTTTTTTATAAAAAATGATAACTACTGAACTAAAGTTATTTATTAAAATTACTTATTATCCTATATTTTAAATTATTTATTAAATTGTTATTGAAAAATAAATCAAATTAAGTTACCACTCAAATTGCTTTAATAAACGTGTTATATTGTTAATAAAGAAACTTTTCTCTTAGCAATTGTTCATTTTTAAAATATAAATAGTTAAACTTTTATCTGAAAGTGTTCAAATAAAGAAATTCAAACATTTTCAGGTTTGAATGAAACTTAAAGTTAAAGTGTTAAAATGTAGTTAAAATGTTATGGTTATGGGTTAAGGTTAGAGTTATTTACATTGGATAAGTGTTTAAGTTTAAATTGTGAAAAGAATCAAGTTTTGCAATGGTTTTACATATATTAAGATGGTTTTACATATGTTAAAAGATGTATATGTGCAAGCTGTTTTTAGTTGTGTTGATATTAGGCTTTTTATCTATATTATTGTTAAAAACATGAAATTAGATCAATGTTAGATTCACATCATAAAAAATAGCCTACATTTGCAATGGTTTTTCATACATTGGCCTTAGTCAAAACTTGTCAATAGTTGTGGCTGCTTTAAATAGCTTTCATACATTGGCCTTAGTCAAAACTTGTCAATAGTTGTGGCTGCTTTAAATAGCTTTCATACATTGGCCTTAGTCAAAACTCCAAAAAAACTAGAGTAGCAAACAATATTTAGTCATGTTTTAATTTAATGGCAAATCTGTTAAAATGTTAGCATTCCAATTATACCATTTGTTGACATTCCAATTATACCAATGAGGCACAGAGTGAGTCATTGGAAGCAACCAGTAGTTGCTTCTTTTGTAAAGCAACATATATGTTTATAAATAGACATTATTCAACTGGATTAAATATCATATCAATAGCCTCAAAAATTTGGCTACATTGTTTCATAAGCACTGTTTAACTTTCTGACTGAAGAAGTTGGAGAATATTTAATGAAGCTTTCTCTGATCTATGACATTTTTATCTAACAAACTCTACTATTTGTTAGATAAAAGTGGATATCACCAGCTCAGGATTCGACGTAAAATCTAGGTCTCTGATTAGATAGTTGATTTTTTCTGGTTAGGAAGTATGGTTTCTTCTCTTTAACCGCACCTGTTAAAATGTAATTTAAATTTCCAATATCTTTTTCACTTTTGAATTTGCCACTTTCACCAGAAAGTTTGTTATTTTCTCACTGTTGGTCTTTTTTTTTTCTCATTTCACCAAACTCTTTTTTTTTAAATATTCAATTATTAATTATAAAACTGACTTTGAAAATCATTTGGTTAGAAAACTGCAAGACTTTATTATAATGTTAGAAACATTAGCGTTAAGTTGAACACTTTTCAACTGTTAAGAATAAAGTATCAATATAAAAATTAGATGTACAAAAAATTTACACATAAACAAAAATTTTTATCCCCTAGTTTGATGCTTGAAACAACATTTTCCAAGGTTCAGCTTAGAGAGGTTGGTGGTGGAAGCAGGTTTGGTGGTGGGAGAGCAAAGATGATGTGATAGATCAGAGACACAAAATATGGATTTTGGTGCTTTTTCTGAATTAAACTAATCTAGGTTTATTAACCCTTCTCTTATTAATGGCAACTCCGCCTGATTTTATGCAGGCAGTATTTGATAAATATTAAATTTGTTTTAGCTTATTTTCAATTAGTTATACACATACCTCAACAGGTGCAGATCCATGAGTTTGACTTAATTCAAAGTTCCGAAAATTATCATCATTTTAATGAGTATTTATATTTATGTATTTTGTTAATTTTTGATAGATGTGTATTCATCTGTGGTAAGGCTATATGCTTTGTTAGTGAGCTTTTTCTTCAAAATTTCTTTTACAACATTTTTCCTTATTTTATTGGCATAATTCTTTATTTATTTTTGAATAGTTTTTTAATTATTTTTGAATGGTTTAGGCAATTTTGCAATCTCTTTGTAGTCTTTTGCTTTCAATAGCATTTTTAAATCGTCAGATGTGCAAAATTTATCAAAATGAATGCTATTTTTTGAAATCATTCTTAAAAGTACAACTTCAAGAGATTCTTAATTTTTTTAAAAACTGATGGTTTTTTTAGCCGCTTTTTGATTCAAAATATTAGTTTTATGTTAACTTTTTTTATGGGCATTTAACAACAAGTACATCCACCCGTGTCACATGATAGAGCCAAAAATATTTATCCTCGAAAATATCACCGAAATATTTCACAACCGAAAATTTTAGAACCGAAAAGTATACTTTCATTGCAGGATCGAATTACAAAATCCTTTCTTGCGCCGAAAGTTTTTAAACCAAATTTTACAACCGAAAAAATTTGGATCGAATTACAAAATCCTTTCTTTTTTAAATCTTTTTTTTTTTTTTCAGTTAGTCGTTTTACAATAAAATAAACAATTAAAATTTCTTTAAAAAAAAAAAAAAAAAATATATATATATATATATATATATATATATATATATATATATATATATATGTATATATATATATATTAATGATTTTAGAACCGAAAAAATTTCGATCGAATTTCCGATCGAAAGTCATCAATGATTTTAGAACCGAATTTCATTAAAATGGTTTACAACCGAAAGTTACACTGTTATCAAACATTGTATATATATATATATATATATATATATATATATATATATATATATATATATATATATATATATATATATATATACAATGTTTGATAACAGTGTAACTTTCGGTTGTAAACCATTTTAATGAAATTCGGTTCTAAAATCATTAATGACTTTCGAACGGAAATTCGATCGAAATTTTTTCGGTTCTAAAATCATTAATGACTTTCGAAATCATTAATGAATTTCTCATATTCAGTTCTAAATTGAAATTAGGGATTCGGTTGAATTAAGACAATGTTGTTGACAAGAAAAGTAATATACTTAATTTATTTAACATTTATAATATGTTGTATTTATATATAAAAGATAACTAGCAATTATAGTTTCAAGCAATCTGTACATAATAAAAAAATGCAAATTACCTATAAATTTTGTAGTTTACAGAGAAAAGATTTAAATTAAAAATTACCTTATTACTGGTAAACTGGTATTAAACCTGTATTACATAATCTCTGTACCTGTACCTGCAGTTGCAAAATCTAGTGCACATATGAACAGGTGTCAGTATTACAATTACTAAAGAGGTACTGGTATTACAATTTCTTGTGGAATCCCTTTCAGAATTATATAAGAAAATGGTTAGAGAAAAAAGGGATGCTGGTATTACAGAATGCTGTAGTAAAAAACTAGATAAAAAAAATTTTTTCATATAAAGAAGCAAAAGCAAGGTAAATGGCTTATTTCAAAAAGTCACTAAACAATGAGTTTAATAAGGTAGGTTTATCTATAATGAATAAGGTTAGTGGTTTAGCAGAGCTAATAGCTGGTCTTTCTGGTGTATTAGCCAAGATGTTAAAGATTTATTAAAAAGTTGTCATTAAATAGGTACAAAATTTTGTAATGTAAGTAAAACCTAAATGATTGGAAGAGGTTGGGTAGTAAAGATTTTTAAAGAGGCAAAGCTACTCTAAAATGTGGTTCTGAAATATAGTTTTTAGACCATAATTGTAGAGTTAATGAAAATTTTTAAAAAGATTTTCACAAAAATAAAAAGATTTTCAAAATGCTAATTTTTTAATAAAAATACCATGGTTAACAGTGTCAAATGCTTTTGACAAATCAATTAAAACTCCTAATGCATAGCAATCATTATCGAACCCATTGGTTATATAATTAATTAGCTCGACTACCACTTGATCTGCTAAATGATTCTTTTTGAACCTAATTTGTTTATTATACATTATATTGCTCTCAATTAAATAACTATTAAGTCTATTGTCCATAATGTGTTCTAATAGTTTTGAGAAACATGATAAGACAGAAATAGGTCTATAATTAGACGTATTTGTGTCATTACCATATTTAAAAATAGTTATGATCTTAGCAATTTTTAATTTCTCTGATACATTTCCTGATTTTAGTGAAAAGTTAAAAATGTAAAACAGTGGCAGTTCAATAATATCAAACACTGATTTAACAATATTCACACTAATTTTATCTATGCCAGCGCATTTGTTATTTTTCAGACAGTTTTTGGCATTTTGCAACTCACTTATGCTTTTTATTTTGTGCCCAACAAAATAAAAAGCAGTGTATTAAACAATACCCAGGAATGGGAAAAAACTGATGCTATTTTTATTGAAAATCAATTTCAAGAAAGAATTTTGGAACAAAAAACAGATCTGTGTGATGGCAATCATGGACTTTTAAAAACTTTTGACTCAGTAGCAAGAGAGTAGTGGTGGCCTTAGTAACGTGTAGTGGCCTTTGAGGTGTTAAGGTGAAGGAAAATGGTTGGTAACAGTTATGGCTACGTATGAAAATATTACAGTTTTGAACTATTGATCAGTGTAAATCAGGACTCTGGTATTCAGTACTTTGTTTGTTTATAATTGCTTTGGAAGCTCTTTAAAAAGATCATTGTTTGTTTACCATGAAAGCTATTCCATGCATATTTTAGTGTTGGAAAGATAAAGTGGAAGCAAAGGTTTATTTTATAAGAAAAAGAATGAGCAACTGTTTAAAAAAAAAGTGGAGTCTGCAGGGAAAAATTTAAAGCATATGCTATTTTTTGTACAGCTTGTAAGCAATGTGTTCACTAGTGATGTGGTGGTATACAAGCAATCCTAATATTGTTAATTTGGAGTGTAGAAAATGTACGTTTATTCAATAAGAGAAGTCAATATTGTTTGCAAGTCAGCAAGTTTATTGTATTCATGGGCAATTATATTAGTGTGAAAATTATTAGTTTTTCACACTAATAAAATTTTAATTTAAAATTTTATTAGTTAGAAACTAAAATGATTTTAACAGAGAAATAGTATTTATTACTTGGTTTTACATCTGTGACAAAAAGTTGATTTCATGACTACAAGAAACTTGATTGAAAAATTAGTAATTAATGAATTTAGCACTGCTTTAATGGAGTTCACATAATTTCCAAGTTTTTAGCATTCAAATTTGTCAATGTTTCTTTATGCTTAAGCAATATATTTCATTGTAATTTGTATCAGCTACAGAATTGAAAAACTTATTTTTCAGGAACCTGCAAGTGTTTAACAAATAGGGGATGTTTTATGGGTGGAGAAAAGTAAGTTTTATATAGTTTTTCAAAGTTATGTTTTTTCTACAAAATTTAAAAAAATGAAAAAAAATTTTGCTTTCTCTTATTATCTGTGTTATGTTTATTTTAGGTAAATGTTTTTTTAATTTTTATTTCAGGTCAAGCAGACCAGGTTTCTCAGACTGCAGTATGGAAATGTTTAAAAAAAATGAATATCCTTGTCTTACAGATTATCCATCTGCGGTACGTACATTTTAGATAAAATGCTACATTTAAGTTTAAATAACTAAAAGAGTATTTTTAAATTGAGTTCTATAAACCAATTGTTTGAAAAAAAAAAATTTAGTTTATCATTTTTTTAAAATTAGGTGAAAGTATAAAATTTGAAATATCACATTTATTAGTAATAAGTTTTTCCATCATCTTAAACAAAAATGGTATTTAATTAACACCATTTTTGTTTAAGATGATGGGAAATTAGAAGTTTTTTATGTTACATAAGATTATTATATGTTTATTTATTACATGTTACTTATTACATGTTACATAAGCTGTACACTACTTATTACATGTTACATAAGCTGTAATCAGGTTTAGGTCATCAATAATCATTGATTGTTCTGTCTTCTTTGATTATGCTGTTAAGTAATCATATTTTTATTGGTCCAGGCTTGACATACTTGGCTTTATATTTTTTTACATATAGCGCTATTAGTCAGGTTTGTGTCCATTTAATAATTTTATTCATATCAGATTGTAAATCATTATAACTGTTTTTGACAACTTTTATGTGCTTTGTGTCATTTTTGTGAAAATTTTGCAAATAACTGATTTGATATGAACTAGTAGGTTGGTAATGAATATAACAAAAAGTATTGGTCCCAAAACAGAAACTTGTTTATTTCTGTTTGTTACATCAACTAAGTCGGAGATTAAGTCTACAAGTTTTACATGTTTGCTGTTTTTAACTCAACCCAATTTTTTTTATTTGTATCATGTATTTTAAGCTTTTACAGCAGCCTGGTTTAAACTAACTGCTTTTTTCTTATAACTTTTTGTTCATCATCTATTATGTCTTTAATTTTGTCTTTAAATATTACATGTTTGCAGTTTAAGGTACCATCCAATTTAGAAAATTGTGGTTTATACTATGCATTTAAGTATTTACAAGAGCCTAATATGCAAAACTTTCTTAGCTACTTTTTCATTAATACTTTTTTTTTAATCATCTATTATGCTTTTATAATCTAATAATTATCAATAATAATAACTATGTTGAATTAATATTAATATCTAACCTATATTTAAATAAACTATTTTGAGCAGCCGTAGCGCAACGGTTAGCGTGCTTGCCTCAGAAGCTAGAGATTTTTGGTTTAACACAACCACCACTGCGCAAATTTTATAACATAGGTAAGAAAGGAGGCATGAACTATCTTTCAAATGCTCTTTAATGGTGTTCTCTGTGGTCAGACCATAGGATTTCTTGGGGCACCTAAATTAAAATAAAACAAAAATTATCAATTATTAAGTATAAAAATTAAATGAAAAAGTTTTATTGTTGGAAAAATATTTGATACAATATACGAAACAACTGCATCTCAAAACCGTATGATACAGTCCTAGATGAAAAAAAAAAAATGATATAAAAAAACAACAAGTTTTCTTTAATTTATTTTGTAAATTTAAAATAATTAAATTAATTTAAAACAACAAAGTACAAAACAAGTTTTATTCACTCTTCTATTTTTACAGAATTTTTATAGAATATTTTAAGTTAAAAGAAAAATTTTCTAATGTAAAATTTAATCTAAAATGCTTAAATGGGCTAAGACCCCCTCAATTTTACACTTGCCCCATTTATGATTCTTAGCACATTTTTTTAAATTTAAAAAAAAATCTCCAATTTTGTTTTTTTATATAATTTTATTAGAAAATGTTCCTCTTTGATGGTTTTTTAAATGAATTTTCAACTTTTTTTATAGTTTAATCATTTAACCATTTTTAATTGAAATTCCAGACAAACATGATGTTGATAAAGGCTTGATGAAACTTCTGAAATTTCTAACAGATTATTCTTGATTTTTATTTTTTTCTTGATGGTTATGAATAATATGGTAAATATGATTTTGGTGGCGGAGATAAAAAAACTACAAACTGTTTTCAAAGATAGATATATATGCGATAGTGGTAGAGCGCTCACTTTATAAGGGAGAGATTCCTAGTTCAATCCCCACCATTCCCCTGGTAGTACCGTGCTCAATTTGTTTCTCTGCGCAGCGGCCTTGTTTGTCAAGGTTCGTGTTTCGGTGTTATAAAATTGAGAGAGGGTTATAATCACAATTAAGTAGCCTCCTTGTCTGCATTGGCCTTCTGGGCTTTGAGGAGGTGAACTAACAAAAAATGTAATTTTAATATTGTTTTTTGATTTAGTTTTGAAATTATAAGTTTACTTATTTGTTTAATTTACTTTTTTTGGTTAAAAATTAGAAGTAATATTCAATTCATAATTTAAATTTATTTTATAAAATTTATTTTGATTTAGCCCTTGACTAATGCGTGTGGAAATGGAATTCGTGAAGGAAATGAAGAATGTGATTGTGGAACTGAAGAGGTTTTAAAAAATACATATATAAATAATTCATCTAAACTAACCTATGTAAAAGATTTATATTTTATTTTTATAATCTTTTAGTCATTTGCTTTTATATTTGTAAACTTTTTATGAGTTGAAA
>NC_061161.1:42287811-42305311 GCF_022113875.1 Hydra vulgaris | reverse complement strand
GTCTTGTTAGGTTTGCGCTTTCTTTTTTGTTTCTAGTCAACTAAGTACTTGCTGGTGCCCGCTAATATCATAGCTTCTTTTCTTAAAATTTTCAAAACTTGATATAACCTTTTGTCTGAAAATAGGCAGAATATACAGTTTATTTGCCACTTTTAAGTCAAGTTTAATGGTTTGAAGCATTTTGTTCTATTTGTTGAATATTTTATAATTGTGCTTCATCATGACAGGTTTTTTCATCTAATTCCATTTTTGAGAAGTTTACTAGTTTCTACTATTGTGTTCTACTCATTCATTTTGTTATTGTTTAGTTTTTTTTAGGCTACCTTGAATTTTAGGTGCATAGTTATATTCATATATACAAATATATAAATAATATTGGCAACTAAAAACTTAAAAAAAATAATATTAAATAAACAATGCAGAACACAAATTTTATTTCTTTTACACGTGTCAACAAGGATTTTTTCTAGTTTATAAATACAGATGTTGTCTAGTTCTTCAATTTCAGAGCAAAAAGTGACTTGAGTTGTTTGAATCAAATCTGATGTGTAACACATTTTAACAGAAACAATGAATTTCTTTTTTTTGTTGCAAGACTGCATGAAGAACTGAAGCATTATATATCTTGTGGCTCATAACAATAGGCTTTAAAACTCACAGAACTGATTTATAGTGTTTTGTGCTTTTATCCATTGTTTATCCCAATCAAGATTCTCATTGCATATGAAGCCACGGTATTTGTAGCTAATGACTATTTTGAGCTTGGTATCATTGAGAATGGGTGATGGTAGAGTATAAATATTTAAGCATGTGGCATTAATTCTAATGATTTAACAATTTCAGCTATTGAGTTTCATAACATTGAACACAGATCAAAGTGCAACACCATCAACAATGTATTAAGCTAAGTTGGCAGGAACTTTATTACAGATTAAGCTAAGTTGGAAAGAACTTTATTTTAGATCAGGTATGGTCAACCTTTGACATGGTGTGGGTCAAACTTTAGTATGCAAATACGTTTGTTGGCTGTTTTTAAAAGTACCGCATTTTAAAGTAGTACTTTAATGAAATAAGTCACAATTTTTAACAATATATATCAGACATAAAATAACAAGACATTGCTATTGTAATACAAGTTATTCATAACATTGCAAAGTAATTGAAACTCAAATAGTAAATCTCTTTGAAAGTATAATAAACTGTATATCGATATAAAGCTAAACAAATTACCTTTTTAATTATATACGTTTTACACGCTTATACATATACGATACGTAAACACGCTTCATTTAACAACAAGAAATGCAAAGCGCTTAAAACTACTGTATTTATAAATAACAAAAACATTAATTCCGACCTCAAGATGCACCCAAATTTTTAATTGGGTTTTTCAAAATGTCAAGCAGGCCAGATTAAAACTTGCAGCGGGCCCGATGTTGCCCACATGTGTTATTGATAATGTAAGTCAAGATGCCTTCAGCATATTTTTCAAGAATATTTTTAAGTGTGAGGTTTATGTTAAAAATAAAGAGAATAAATAAGAGTCAAAAACTCTTTCCTTACTTAATTACTTAGCCTTAATTACTCTTACATATATTTTAATCTCTAATGTGATCACTTGTTCTTACTCTTTTAGTTGCGATTAGATAAATAAGCTTTATTCCAGAATGTGAACCTGCTTGAAAAAGTATTTGTTAACTTTAGCAGTAGATCAATGTGAAATAAAATTACGAAAGTTTATTACTAACAAAGAATTCTTCTTCTTCAGATATAATTTTTTGCCAATATCATTTTTTTGCAGTATATTGTTTCTTATAATTATTGTATATATTTATTTTTATTTATAATTATTTTAATTTCTGTATTCTGTATTATAAGTGATAATTTTCTGATTGATTTTCAATTTGAACAACAACATAAAACTGCACAGTACAGTCCTCAGTCCGAAACTCTTTAATATATATATATAAGACCTTTCTGAACATAATCAATGCTAAAACTTTGGATACTCAGATGATTATGGCACTTTAAAAGCATTCCTTCCTTCATTTTAACACTAGCCATGGATATATTAAAATGTCTTAGTTACATTTCTGAATTTTTATGATTCAACCGATAGAAAACAAAAGTATTAGTTATGGTATCGCCTTTCATTAAAAACAATTATATTATTAAAGGAACTTTTGTCAACAAGGAGTGCATCAGATTTGTTGACTCTGTTTAGGTTTACAATGAATTATCTTACAAAACACAAATGAAAAAGACAACACTGTTTCATGATAAAGCTCAAAATATCCAAAAAACACAGTTCTTATTGCTTTAAGATAAGTACTCCATAGTTTGTTCACTAATTCTTTTTTTACAGCTATAGTATTGCAACTCCTTCTACTATGGAGCACAATTGGCTTAAAATTGTAAGACTAGTGTTTATAAAAAATTTTATTCAATGGTTAATGGCAAACTATTTCTCCTGAAAACCCTAGATAACTGAAACTTTTAGTTACATAATAATTTGTTGCACAGTCAAGCCAGTATTTTGTCTTGTTTAATATTCTAGAAAAATACAGTAGCTTGTATTTACAAAACATCTCATGTAGTTACAAATACCTTAATAATATTTTATATATATATAAAATATTATTTATTAAATAAATAATAATTTATATATATATCAAACTTTTTTTATACAGTTTTTTATCTTTAGTTTAGGAAACAAGGAACTTTATGTAGGGGAGCAACTAGTGAATGTGATTTACCAGAGTTCTGTGAAGGAGACAAAGCCACTGTATATACAGTTTTTTTAATTTTTATAATTTAATGCCTTATATATATATATATATATATATATATATATATATATATATTAAAACTAAAATTATAATTTAAAATTTTTAAATTTAGTGTCCAAATGATAAAACTTTGCGTAATGGAATTCCCTGCGGTAATTTTGTAAAGGTGCTTACACATTTTTTTTTATAATTGATTTACATTTAGCTACTTTTAAATTTATATATATATATATACATATATATATATATATATATATATATATATATATATATATATATATATATATATATATATATATCATATATATATATATATATATATATATATATATATATATATATATATATATATATATATATATATATATATATATATATATATATATATATATATATATATATATATATATATATATATATATATATATATATGTATGTATATATATATATATATATATATATATATATATATATATATATATATATATTATTAAAGTTATAAATTCATTTGGAACATTTTCAGTTTTTTGTTGGACCGACTGGTGATTCTTCACGAGCTATTACAAAACTATCTCCTCCAATAATTAGTAGATATTTAAGAATTTTACCCAAGCAATGGAATGTTGGAGGTTCAGCATGCTTTAAAGCTGATGTTCGTGGTTGTCCTGCAGTTCCAGGTATTATTTGAAATATTTATGTATTCTTATATTGAATTTGTTGTGTATAATATTAATGCTATTAATACATATACTAGAAATATTTCAATAGTTATACTAACATTTAATAAATTTAAAAAATGTGTTTTAAATAATTAAAATCATTATTTATCAAAGTTTTTAATTAAAATTATCATACAATGTGATAATAAATTGTTTTTAAGAGTTAATAAAAAAGCATTTTAAGCTTTTTTCAGATTTTTTTATTTTACTTGATTTGCGTTGAATAGAATATTGTTTAAATGCAGTTTTTATTTGTATTTATTTAACATAGTATTTGTGTCATTTGTGATTTAATTTAGCTTATCTAATAGTTGTTATAAAAAATTGTTTTATAACAACTGTTAAATAGTAACCTAATGATTAGAAAAATTAAACTTTGTTTTATTCACTCTTTAGTCAAATGATTAGGCAAGCATTATGTTGTATAAATGCAAAGGCTTCATAAGTACATAAAAATTGTTACATGTCATAACTAATTATTTTTTATGATATACTTTTTAATTATGTTTTTATCACTGTTTCATAAGAACAATTTACACCCATTTTTACATTTCATTTACATAAAGTAAACATGCAAACATGTACTTAAAATATATATAATATAAATAATTACTATATTAAATACAATATAAAAAGTTTTATTTTAAAAATAATCAAAAAAAATTAGTCATACAATTTTATAGTTAATTTTTATATATTTCATTTATTAATTTATAATTTTTTCATTAAGTATTATATATTATATTTTAGAAAATAATAGTGATAAAATTATCAAACTAAAATAGGAAATAAGCCAAATAGTTAAAGATATTTGCTCATTTATTTTATTATTTATATATTAATAGAGATATTAATATAAAAATTTATTTATTTTATTATTTAAAATTTATAAATGTAATAATTTTGCTTGTATATTTATGTATTTTTATATATTTTATCTCTTATCCTATTTATAACAATTTTCTTTAGATTATGTCAATCTTCCAACTTCAATAACTTCAGCTGATTTATATTACCATTCTCCATTTTGTATTACTCCAAGTATCAATAGTTGTAGTGAAACTGTTTTAGATGGAACAATCATTAAGTATATTGATAGGGATACACGATCAGGCCACTGTGAACATGATTATATGAAATTTTTGTTTGCTGCTGATGGTACATTAACACATGATTGCAGTAAAAAAAAAGTCTGTATAGACACTAATTTTAATTTAATTTTAAGAACTAATTGTATTGGAGAAACGCCAAGGTTTCAATTAACAAAGGTTAGGAAACGTTTGCAAAATAAATAAATAGTATTTATTGCTAACTAAAAATGAGTAATACAAATATTTTTAAATAAATTTTTTAAATTACTTTCTTACCTAAATCATTGTTTATTTATTATAGTTCATATATTTTTTATTCAATATTATGTTAAAGGAAAAATCACTTCAACACATCCAAAGCAAAAAATGTGTACGATGTACTGCACCAGGAGGCAGCTGGCCTACACATGATGTTGCAGCTGGAGTAGACAATGGATCTGGAGAAACATGTATTTCAACATATGATCGAAGAGTAATCATCATAAATATTTTAGGTGAAAATTTTTTTTTTTTTTTGTTTTTTCAATTTTTTTATATATGTTTTTTAAAGTTTTTAAATAAAATAAATATTTTACTTAATATTCATAAGTATTCAAGTTTCTTCAGGATTCTTTAGTTTTGTTAGGATATTATATAGTTAAAAAAAAAATAACAGCTGTCGTTATATGCCTACACAGTTAAAGTGAAAAAAATTATAGAATCTAACAACAATAATTTCACAAATACTTGGTTATAGATATTTCTTTTTTGTAGGATTATTTAAGTCTAGTAATTTAGTGAGTGAGAACAAATCTTTATGTTTATTATACTTTATTTGGCGAGTGAGAACATATGGGTGTAAATCAATATAGCATATGTTCTTTTTTAAGATTTTAGTAATGCAACTTCAGAGTTATCAATTATAAACTGGAAATGTTGCTGCTGTAATATTTTACAACAGCAATATTTTAGCATAATACCCCACTTAAGTAGGTTTTTATTTGTGAAAAATATTTTAATAATATTTATCAATATTGGTTAAGAATGTTAGTTAATGTATTATTGCCTACTGAACATCGTCTATTGATGTAAATTTTTATATTTATGTGTTTTGTGACAGTGCTTTTTTATAAAAGTTTATTTAACTATTTGTTATTATAACTTCTTTTGATTTTAGATTGTGATGTACCTTTGGGGATGAGTAATAAAGCATTACAACAATCTGCATATACTGCCAGTAGTGTATATAGTGATAAATATAAACCATTTAATGTGATATTGACTAGTGATGGTTGGTGTCCCAAAATTGACAGTGGAAGTTGGATTCAAATTGATTTTGGAAAGGTAATACTGCATTTTAATTTTCCAAAGACTAAATTTTTATTATAAAAAAATGGCTTCTACCTGAGATGTGTTACTTTACCTTTTACCTATTTTTTTGTTACATTTTTTGTTAAGAATGTTAGGATAGCAACTGTGGAAATGCAAAAAACATACTGGGATAGAACAACTGGCTATAGTTTGAAATACTCTGCTGACAATATTACATGGCTTGACTATTTAGAAAGTGATGCAGATACAAAAAAGGTTTGTGCTAACTATTTGTTCACCTGTTTTGAAAATGATTTTGCAAAAAAAAAGTTCTTGAAAAATTTTTCAGGGTAATTTGGGAGGAGGGAAAAGACTTTTTGTATGATATAATATCAAAAGTATTGCGTTATACAGAATTTAGAAAGTTATTGTTTCTCTGGTTCGTGCATTCCTTCATTAATACAGCAGTGTCGAAGCCTGTGGGAATCAGGTAAAAATAATTTGTTTTATGTTGTTTTTTTTTGATAATTTAGTTTTTAAAAATTTAGTTTTGTTTTTAAAAATCAAAAGTAGTTGAATTGTATTTACACAGAATGCTTTCAAATTTTTTCAGCATAGAAAAACCAAAATAAATTTGACCAAATAAATTCTTAATAAAGATGACTGCTTGATCTGATTTTTATTTATAAAAGGAATTAAAATTTACTAAAAAATTTTAATTCCTTTTATAAATAAAGTTCTAATAGTATAAGCAAAAACTTGAATTACTTTTGAATAGAGCGCTCATTTTGTTATAAATCAATTTAAATTTGATTTAGATTAGATTTTGATTGAATTGATAAATAGTTATTGCAGGTTAGTTAGTTTGACAGTTTTTTTTTAATAATTTTTAATTCAAGAAAGAAAATTCATATATTTAACACATAAGCAACACAATTTAAAAAAAAAAAAGCTTAAGATAAAACTATGTAAAAGGTTGAGGCAAAGAATACAGAAGTTTAAAAAGCTCTAAAAATTTTATTTATTTTTTTTGGTTCCAAAAAGTTTTTATATAAATATAAAAAACATATTTTTTAAAAATAAAATTATAGACGCTTTGGTTGCTTCTGACTCTTGTTGGAATAATCTAAACACAATTCGAAATGGATTTGGAACATGTGATTCTTCAAAAAATACATCATGTTTGACAAAGTATTCTTAGATTTTTTGTTTAACTACAGGCAATAAATTAGATATACATATAACTTATACATATGTACTATTTATGTATGTGTCTATATTTAATACTTGTAAGATATAGTATAATGCATGCTTATAATACATGCAGTGTTTTTTTTTTTATTTTAAGTAATGTTAAATGTGGTCAACTACAATGTTATGCAAAACAAGCGAAACCTATCAGACAACCTGATTATGGAAAATATTACAAACAGTTTACATATGACAATCAAAATTGCAGGTTATTATGTATTTTTTCACTTTTTTAGCCAAGTTAATTTATTTTTCATGACAATACTTTTTTTTATAACATTAAGTAACATTCTTGTCAATGAGACTTGTGTTTTGGAGTTGATGAAAAAATACAGATTTTATTAAAAAAGAAAGCTTAGTCTTCTCGACTGTTGTGGCCTTTAGTTCTTGGGGAGTTAAATTTATCCTATATATTATTGCCAAACTTAGTGTTAGTAGTAATAGTGCTCATTCAAGCGTGTTTTACATGGAACCCTTGGCAGCCATTGCAACTGAGGTAGTGGTGAAAAAGAGTTGCAGCACTTTGTTTTATAAGAAAACATGAACGAACATGTATGCAAATTTCTAACTTATGTAAACTTTAAAATAAGTTATGTTAAAACATACTGAAACATATTTTTTACAGTTTGATTTTCACTTGAAAATTGCATTGAGTCAAGCTCTCATTAATTTTGATTTACAGCATTTCTTTTTGTTAAAAAAAATATTATATAGTTTTGAAAATTTTTGTTTAACAACATGCCACGCAGTTGCCACGCACTTATCCACTTGATAACTACAGGTATGTTGTTATCAAGTGGATAGCGCACTGAGTTTTTAAACAAGTAAGCTGTGGTTCGAGACCTACCAATGGCAACTTTTTTCCTTTAATTATTTTCGATTATTTTAAAATACAAAATACTTTTGAAGTTTTATAGAGATTATATACAAACATATGTAACAATATTTTACACTTTAAAGAACGAAAAGATTTTAAAAAAGCTAAAATTTCTGATAAACATCAAAACACCGGGACAAAAAATTTGTTGCATGTGTCATGATTGAGATACTTACGTTATTAATGGTCTGTAAAAAAGTTGTTTTAAACTTATTAAAAAAAAAACTTAATAAAACAGTCCTGTTTCTCCAGAAAGTGCTACTGTGGAGGCAAAAAAAAAAAAAAAAAGCCCGTAGCTAGAAAAAACTTACTTTTGACAACTAAAAGTTTTTTTTGCTACGTTTATTTTTTTACTATAAATACATGCTGTGACCGTTTTCAAAACGCCTATGCTTATTACATATTTCAAGAAAAACACAATTAAAAAAAAATATCAGTAGAAAGTCTTTGTAAAACTTTTTTTGAAACGAATAATTTTTATGAATTTTTTCAGAACTCTTTGAAAATATATATTTAATAACATTTGTAGACATCTAAACTAGCTTATTTTGTAAAAAAGTCGAAACCAATTTTTTTAATCATAAGGCCTTTTGAAAAACAGCTGCAGTGTGGATGATACAACAAATATGTTAAAATGAGATAATTTGACGCAAAATTTTTCAGCTATTAACAAATGCCGCTAAACCAAAAAAAGTAATTGTAATTTTAGTTCAAAGTTTTAAATATAGCATATTGGTGTTAGTGTAAAGAAACCCTATATAAATCATTTTCTAATATAAACTAATTTTTTTTAACTTTGCTGCACTTAACCATCCTTTTATAAGCAATATATATAAATAAATATGTTATTTATTTATATATATTATTTATAAAATGTAAAAAATCCAGTTATATAACGTTTTATTCAGGATCGTATGTAATATAAGTAAACTTTTCTAATAATTACAAGTCTTTTTTACAACTTTTTTTTTTATACTTTGTGGCAAAAAAACTAGAAAAACAAATAAGATTTTTATTTAAATTTTTAAAGAAAACTTCTTCTAAAGATATGTGGATTACATTTTTATTGGATATATTCTAATAAAGATAAAAAGCTATTTATTTATTACTATTGTATTAAATATAAACTCTTATTTGTCAAATAATATCTGTCTCAGCTTTATACCTTTTTGTGCAATTGTATGCAAAATAATTGAAATTAATAAAAAAATGTAAGATAAATGCAAAAGGAAACTTGACGCCTAAAGGTTTATTCTGCCACAAACTGAGGTCAATGCGCAAAAAATTTTTGGCTTAACTTTAAGATTAGCGTTTGATGTTACTCTTTAGTTTTTAATCATAATCACATGAACGAACTTTTTTATGACTTATGACCATTTGTATAATGTTACGTACAAACGCCTGTAAGTGTAAACATCTTTAGCATATGTTGAGTTTGCATTATATGGTATATTAGCGTATAATATATCTATAAAGTGAGAAAACTTATAATTTTATTTTAAGTTTTAGCAATCTTTTTTGCTATATTATTACTTTTATGTTATAAATATATAAGCAAGATTACAAATATTTCAAAATTTATTACGCTAAGTGGAGGTCTTAAACCCCCCAAAACAACACTAATGACAGGGCACTTAACTACTAACCTATAAAAAAAATGCATTAAGTAAAAAAACAAACCTAAACCTATAAGTCTCTTATAAGCTTTATGTATGCGCAACATGTGCTCTTGTTAAGTTTTTGCTCTTAAAGTTTTTTTTCAGAATAAATTATTTTATTAAAAAATATTGAAGTAAATAAGAAATAGATATAGAAATAATTGGTGCGGAGTAGATATGTAAATTGGTAAAGAGCCGTTTTGTATGGATCTGAAAAGCTAGGGTGTATAAGGAAAAAGTCTAGGAAAAAATGAAAGTTCGGTTTGGAATAGTCTTACAAAGACCCATATTTTTATGGGTTCGATCTCAGCTAATATATCAATCCATCCATAACTTTACAACATGCAAGTATTTTAATTTTTTGTAAACTACCTGCCATCATCTCCACTATTTTACTATGCAGCACTTTTTTTTTAGCGTAAATCTATAAATTTTAGAAGTTTTTAATACTATTTGCACATTTGCCTCTTTCCCTCAATATTTCATTCACAATTGCCCAGTAAGATTTGATAACTCGCTGATTAGACTTTAAGGTTTTTCTTTTGGAACAAAATTGAATCTATTTCTCTTATACCACTACTTTTTTGGAATATTAGATCAATACCAGATTTGACCAAAATAAAGTTGTTTGTTTGTGCCTTTTAATTAGAGAAGGTAGTCATTTTTTCAAGCATTCATTCACATATAGATCTGATGTCAAAAATTGATTTTTTTATGGAAGGAGAGCTTTTGAAGCCATAACTGCAAATAGCCTCCCTATATATATATATATATATATATATATATATATATATATATATATATATATATATATATATATATATATATATATATATATATATATATATATATAGTGTAATTATTATTAAATTTTTTTTTTTTTATAAAATTATATAACTTATTGCACTTTGTAACGTTAAATAATTATATATGCTTTATAACCTTAAATAAGTTGTTATTGTTTTTTTTATAATAATAACTCAATTAATTATTTATTGCATAAATTAAGTAGTAACTAATTCAAAGACTTATTGGCTTTATTGGCCTTTGTTTAAAAAGCTATAATTAAAATTACTTCTTTGGAAATTTTGTATCAATAAGTTTTTGTTGCATTGATAAATTGTTGTATTGATAATACTAATTTTTTTTCCATTAAAGTGGTGCATCTATCACAGAAAGTGTGCAGGGCAAATCGGGGATGGTTTTAGAAGGTACCATATGTGGAATAAACAAGGTTTTAAAGTTTATTTTTATATATATAAATTTATGTTGCATAGAATTACTGATAAAGTAGTACTGAAATAGGAATAGACAATAGATGATAGATGGAGAGACAGATAAAGATAAAGTTACAAAGAATCATTTAATAATAGGTTGACAATAATATGCAGTAGTAGTAATGCTATCTTCAGAAAAAGCTTCTAAAATAGTAATTCTATTACAAGTTTCTGTGTAATAAACTATACTAAGTCAAAATAAATAAATTTGACTATTTACCGTTTTACGTGTAGTAAAAGTATTAGACAATTTTACGTGTAGTAAAAGTATTAGACAATTTAGTTGTAGTTATTTATTTGAGACTCCAGATCTACATTTATTAATAATTTTTTGTTTTGAGTTTAAACAAACATTTTAGTAAACAAAAAAACTATTTACCAGCCCTTTCATTTTATCCAACTAGTCTTGTAATTATTGAGACAATCATCTATTCCTATTTTAGTATCAGGTCATTATTGATGACGTATAAACCTGAATCCTAAGTAAAAGATAAAGATTTTGTTAGTATTATTTTTCGTAAAATTACTAGTTCAAAACTAGAAAAACATTTCTTTTTTTTTTTTTAGGTCAATTTTTTAAAATAACAAATAGAAAATTTTGTTTCAGTTTTGCTTCAATACAGCATGCAGATCTGCAGTTGAACATGGTTTTAAAACATGTCCAATAGTAGGTGGAAAGGAATGCTCAGGAAATGGGGTGAATTTTTTTCAAAATTTATTTATATAAATTAAATACAAACATAAAGAAAATTAATCCTAATATATAAGTTTGTAAATTTTTTTTTATTTTAGGGTTGTGCTTCTGATGGCACTTGTGTTTGTAATGATGGGTATACATCAGCTGACAACTGTGAAAAAAGTATAATTCTTAATAATAAAAAATTTGATTTAAAATTATGATAAATACAAACATTATAAAAAGTTAATTTCATTATAACTTGAAGCTTTATTATAATTTATTGAGAACTTAGTCCTGTTCATGTATAATTAATTTATAAATATTAAAAAAAATTATTTTGCTAATACAACTTGATATTTTATAACTATCAAGAACTTAGCCCTATTAATGGTGTTTGGACTAGTTGGTCAGTATTTACAAAATGCACCAAAGCCTGTGATGGAGGTATCCAACAAAGATATCGGTTTTGCTCTTCTCCTAAGTATGGTGGCAATGACTGTGTTGGTGTATCTGTCGAAGAAAAAGCATGTAATACTCAATCTTGTCCAGGTAATTTTTAATAAATAACGTTTTATTACCCAGTCCATTTTTTAACTGTAGTTCAATCTTAGTTTGATGTGTTGAATATTGAACCCCCGCTTACCCATTTCTGATTTACCCCCGCTTACCCAAAATGATTTCAAATTTATTAAATTATTAAGAAAAAAAAGTTTTTTTTTCTATAAGTATAAAGTAAATTTTAAAGTCGCATGGTTTTTTCTTGACAATTTTTTAATTTTTTAACTTTGAATCTTAGTTTGTAATTTATTGACAATTTTTATTGACAATGAATAATTTTTTTTTTGTATTGCTAATTAATTAATAATAATAGCATAAGAATTTAAGTAGATATTGTTAAAAAAGGGCAGTAGCTAATATAAAAACCAATTGATAAAGCTTTACATTGTTCATTAATAGAGTTGGTGGGCAACATTCTTTTTTTTATTTTTAATCATCTTGCGTTCTAATGATATCCTTTTTTTTTTATAGAGATTATGAATGTTTTAAACATTCCACCTTAATTCTCATTTTCTACTTCATATAATTTGCAGTCTTATATAAACTAATTTTCTTGCTCTTTAGCTATATTATATATTTGCCTAACAATTCAAAGTTTACTTTTTCTGTTTGAGCTCTGTATGCACAATATGCTAAATTTATATTTATTTTAAACATATATAAAAACTTTTTATATATGTTTAAAATTTTTTACAACTAGTTTTCACAACACCTAAATGTTTACCTCAAATTTTATTATAAACTTGTATGCATACTATTGTTATTTTATTGTTAATGCATATAATTATATAAGTAAACTTAATAATTTATTATTCAAATTTTAATTATAAGCTATAATTTTTTATATTTTATAATATAAGCTTGCTTGATTCTAACTAAATAATGAGCATAATTAAATCTTTTTTTTTTTATTTTTAAGTTGCTGAGTCATGTCTTGCAATTAAAAGCCTTTTAGAAAAACAAGGACAACCATTGTATGATGGTATTTACACAATTAAACCAACTTCTACACTCACATTAAATGTTTATTGTGATATGACACGTGATGGTGGAGGTTGGACGCTTGTAGTATCTTCACACTCAAATACATGGGATGATAAAAATGTTTGGTTGAGAAATATTGATAAGCCAGATCTTTTTAATGATTACTCAATCTTTAAATATGCCAACGAATTAAAAACAAGTTACAAAATCCAAGATGACACGTTTAACTATAGATTAGAAGCAAATGCATTAGGTATATTGGTTTTTAATTTTTTATTCAACACTTTAAAAATAAAATAACAGAATTAAAATCATATTAATAGGTCGATGGGGTGGAGTTTTTTCTGCACCTGCAAAATATAATATATCTTCTACCAATGCTCAGCAAACTAATGTCAAAATTCTTAAAAAGTTTGATGATTGGCAATTTGGTAGTGGAAGTATTGATCAGCGTCTTCCTTATATTTCTGGTTATACTATAACAACATCTATGGATGTCTCAACAAGTTATTGGGATTCATGGGGTTCACTTACTGGTATACTATTATTTTATAAATTATTATAACTACTTTTCAGTAATTTTTATTATGAATTAAATGTTTTGTGTTTTTCTTTGATAAAAAGTTAACTATATACATTTGTTAGTTTTTCTATATTTAATTTTATTTATTTGTTTTATATTTTACTAACAATAAAGTTTTGATAATTAGGAAAGGAAAGAAAAATAACTAAATAACAATTCTTGATAAATTAAACTTAAGAAAAAACTTTAGATAAATTAAACTTAAGAAGAAATATAGCCGACTATTCAATTTTTACTAAGGTTCATTACACTTGCAAGAACAGCAATTATTCTAAAGCTCTCAAGAATGACAGGCTTATTGATTTTTAAAAATAGATTTTATTATTAACAAAGATCCTCAAAATTTGTCATTCATTAGTAATCTCGGCTTAAATTTATTTCTAGAACATATTTGAGTATATTTATATAAGTTTTAATTTATATTTTTTTTAATTTTATTTTTTAATAAAATACATGTTTTCTTATTCTGTTTTGTTGTGATCAATTTCTTGAAACTTTAAACTTATTATAAAAAAATATTTTTAATTAAATACAAAAATAGTTTAAAATTTAGAATATATAAAAAAAATTAACACAATATTAAGAATAAATAAGTATATAGAAACTCTTTAAAATAGATTAAATTTTGGAATAATTTTTATATTTTTTTAATAATTCACAAGACAACCAATCTGGTTTATATCCATCAAAATGGATAAGAGAAAATATGAAAATGAATTATCCAGAACATGTATGGTAAGGTGTTTTTATTGTAGGAACAAAATGATTTTTTAAAAAAATTTTAATAACTTTTTTTGTAATAGTGTTTTGTTTTGTTTTTGTGTGTTTTTTTTTATTTTTTTGATTTTATATTTTAATAAATTACAATTTTTATTTTATTTTAATAATTTTATCTTTTGATTTATTGTGTGCGAAGTGTTAATATCAAAATGTTCATTAAAAAATTAATCCTAGGTTAAATTATGATGTAATCTATTTTTAAAATAGAATAATTTTTATGAGTTTGTATCTAATAAAAGTTCCTGTGTAAGTTCATATAAAAGAAGATTTTTATTTTAAATCATATTTTAAATTCCAACATCAAAACTTGATTCTGTGTAAAATTTAAATGTTTTATCTTTAAAAGGTATTGGATTAGAGAAGGCACCTACTCGTATCCCCCTTCATGTCTTAACCTACATTTTCGAGGTTTATCAATTTCAAATAAATTTAAAAGTGGAATATATGAAATTGAACCTACAGGAAAAACTTCAGGAAAAGTTGTGAAAACATATTGTGACTTTGATCGATATGGTGGTGGTTGGACTTTATTAGTAAATGTTGTCACAAAAGGTTGGTCATTAGAGAAGATAAAATCTTCTCCTTTAAGTCAATTATTTACAGCAGACTTTTCAATTGCTGGATTACTTGAAAATATGAAGTTAAAAGATCTAAGCGAGGTACCTCATTCTGTAAACTGTTTTTCTTTATAAATACCTTGTTTGTTGTTTTTTTTAATTTATTTCATCAAAGTTTTACTCCGGTTTTTTTTTCATACACTATTTATATATCACTTTTTATTAAAAAACTGCTACTATTATTAATTTTTTTAATAGTAAAAAGTAGTAGTAGTAGTAGTAGTAGTAGTAGTAGTAGTAGTAGTAGTAGTAGTAGTAGTAGTAGTAGTAGTAGTAGTAGTAGTAGTAGTAGTAGTAGTAGTAGTAGTAATGCCTACTTGTGCATGTTTAACATGGAATTCATACTCTAAGAATATTACTCATTTTTGATTTAAAGCATTTATTTATTGTTTTATAACTTTAAATGTACAATACCCCTTGGAGGCTGAAGTGATTACCTCACTGAGTTTCTGCACTGCATTGTTGTGGTTTAAATCTTTTGTTTACACATTTAATTTTTTTTATCTTTCTTAACTCTTAAGAATAACAAATAAAACATTTTGGAAGTTCTATAGATATTATATAACTGAAATATATAGACATATATTCTATAACAAACAAAAGATTCATTTCTGATGAGTCTCTATTGATGAAACACAGTGTTAAATGAGAAAAAAATTTGCTAAGTGATTTTCTACTAATTTGTAATTGCTCTGTTTTTTTAAGAACATTGAGCACTCTTTTTGTAGAATACATTTTAAATGGTTTATATATATATATATATATATATATATATATATATATATATATATATATATATATATATATATATATATATATAAATTTGTACCGCTTAATAAAAAATAAAAAATAAATATGTATAAAAATGGTAAGTGTGCAACTTACCATGACCTGTATTTTACTGGTCCAAGCAGCTAGGATATATATATAGGGGAGACCGGGGCTTGACTCGGTTTTTACTCTATGAGCTCTGTCTAGGGTTGACTCGGTTTTTACTCTATGAGCTCTGTAATCAAAAATTTTTACTCTATGAGCTCTGTAATGTAAAAAAAAAAAATTGCGCCAACTTACCCCACTCTAGGGTAAGTTGCTTATACCTAAGGGGTAAGTTGACACAATAATTAAAGCTAAAGTTAAAGGTCCTATTCAAGTGTATTCCAATAATATTTTAACCCCCTGCCCCTTTTTTAAAGGAATCATAGCTGAAATATACTTTTATCAATATCATCAATCTTTTGGATCAAGTCATTGTAACATTTTAAGCAATAAAAAGTAAATATAAATAAAAAGCACAGTGACAAAACAATTTATGGTTATACAATAAGGGTTAAAACTTATATTGTTTTATTACAAGAATATTTTTAACTAATGGAGTTTCAAATCAGCTAGCAGCAATTATTGCAAATGAAAAACAAAGATTTTCCAATTATACATGACTTGTGAGCCTAAAGGTGACATTAGGTGAAAAACACTCCTCTTCAACAGAGCTATTTGGACAATTCAAACTTTACTCCATTAAGTGTAAACTTCTTTTACTATTTGATCTTTTACTTATCTTAATATTATATTCATTTTACTTTTTTGCTTGTTTTCTCTCTTCAATTGCTAACTTTTTCTTTTTAGCTGATTCTTTCTCTATTTTTAAAACATTCATATTTGGTGAATCTGTTAAAAGTGATGTGGTTCTACTTCTTATATCAGCCCTAACTCTTTTTCTTGGTTCAGCTTTTTTGAATGGTCTTAAATCTTCAGGTGATAGAACTACAGTTGACTCTGTAGATGCACTGTGTACATCATTACTGCTTGAATATGAAATATCTTGACGTTGTTTTATATCTTTTGAGCAACCAGCATTTAACATGTCATTCTCAGATATTGTAAAGTCAACATCCGTTACATTACTTATATTTAGCGCTGTACTTTCCATAGCACAGTCCTGTTTGGGAGGTGGTCTATCTGTGGTATAGACTGGCATAAAATCGTGTTCACCAAAAATGTTGACATTTAGTGGGTAAATTCCTGTTTTTGCAAAACCAGTCTTGGTATTATTAGGGGTACATGCCAATGGAAATGAGTTACCCACAGTACCCGGTATACTGTAAATAGACATTGGAACCAGGGTGCATTGTCATCCACCCATCGCAAGCTGTGTTTGTGTATTTTTTAAAAGGTCCAAATACCCTTCGATCTAGAGGTTGAAGTTTATGGCTGCAATGAGGAGGAAATGAACAAACCAATACCCCATTTTCTTTAAAGTAATCTAAAGCCTCTACTGAAAGATGAGAGTCATGATTGTCTAATAGCAACAAAACAGATTGTTCTTTTGTACTTCTGGCATATTTGACAA
>NC_061161.1:42275311-42282811 GCF_022113875.1 Hydra vulgaris | reverse complement strand
ATCAAATAATACTCTTATAAATAAGCAACTAAATATTATCAAAGTACCTGTAGCTTTCATGACAAACTTTATTTTGTGGGAAACACTCTTTTTATATATTATATATTTCAATAAATTAAGATCCTCTTGCAAATACAATTTTTTAGTTTCATGCAAAGCATAATGACTTTGGCGTCCTTTAAAAGAAATGATCAATGATACTATTTATAATATTCTCTGAAAAGGCAAGAGGTCGGTTTGTATGTTTTCCTTGCTGGTTTAAAAGAAGAACTCCTTAAAAAAGTCAAATGTACAAGCTTCATATGTTTATATGTTTTAACTTGATTAAATTAAATTATATTATAATTTATAGGGCTTTAAATTCAGATAAAAAACTTTTCTTTTATAAAAGATAAATTTGTGTGTGCATTATTTATTTAAATAAATAATTAGTACTTAATAATGTAAAATGTTTATTTATTTTTACTAACCTGTCTTAACAAGAGATCCTCTTATTCTTTCTATTCTTGATTTTCCTATGCAAAATCTTGATAATATAGCATTGATACAAACTGGAACTCTTACGATATTATTATCTTGTGCCACTTCAGAAAAAAGAAGAAACCTTTTTTCTTCTTTTTTTCGAGGTCTTTTTCGTTTAATACTTAAAACCTCAATCATTGAAGCAAGAAAACTGTCTTGTTAATCTTTATTTTGCATTTTATTAAAGTACAACAGTAAAAACTCCCTTTCTTCCACTGTCAATTCTTCAAAACACTTATACCGTTTGCAATGACATGGAAAACCAATAACATATGATATTTGTTCATTTCTATTTCTTTCCCACTTTTGACCATGTTTTTTTTTCTTTTTTGGAATTTCTGATATATCAGTGTACTGACATTTGTCAGCCATTTCAGCAAATATAAAAGTATGCTTTATATTTGCTGAAAAAAAATATAAAAATGTTTTTGGCGAAAACAAATCCGATTAGCTGAAATGTAATATTTAGAAGCACATTCCTATTCTGCGCAAAGGGTTTTGGACATCTCCAGTTTACCCCTTGAAAAATTTGGACATCTCTGATTTACCCTTTGCAACCCCTTTTTTTACATGTAATTTTAGGTGTGATTTATATACATATATATATATATATATATATATATATATATATATATATATATATATATATATATATATATATATATATATATATATATATATATAATATTTATTTATTACATACATTATATACATTTATATATGTTTATTCATTTATTTTTGTTTAATATATTTTTTATTTTTATTTTTTTTAGAAATCTTACCAGATTATGGTAGAAGCAAATGATATAGATTCAAATGGTGGAATTTTTTCTATACCTGTTGAACATAACTCATTATCATGCTCAAAACTTTATAAACCAACTCTCTTAAAAAAATTTGGAACTTGGAATGAATTAGTTGAAAACATAGCTAAATATCCACTTTGCATTGTATCTAATAAAGGGTTTTTTATGGCAGCTAACTCAATGGTGTGTGTAATTTATGTTTATTTTATTTAGCAATATAACTTGATTATTTCAACATACATTAACATTGTGCAGCAATGTATTAGTCTGAAAAACAGAGTTTCATATTTGTTTTAATTATAGAGAAAATATATTATAGAATGAATTAGACAATTCCTCATCACAAAATAATATGGCTAAAGCAATTTTACCGTAACAGGAACTAGGGTTAATAAGATGCTAGTGCCCAAAAATTATTCAATATGTGTAATAAATATGAAAAAACACTAGCTGATTAAAGCATTCAAAACCTTAGCAATATATGTATTTGTTATAGCAACACATGTGTTTGATATAGCAATGCGTGTATTTTTTTATAGTAACACATGAATAGTTGCATTCAAAAGTCAGTGTATGAATTGTCCATAAAAAAAAATTATGGTCATTCATTTTAACAGTTTCTTACTTATACATTTGCTCTATAAATAAGATTTTTTTTTAAACAACAGATATACTTAACTTTTATTTAGAATTTATTCTCATCAAAATGACAAGGTTAAGCCTTACATAGATTTGGCATTTAAGAGAGTACCTTATATAACATTTGAAACTTAAGTATTTCCAGGCATCTTGGAGACATTTCCAGAAGATATTTATATTAGTTTGGAACATTATTGGTACTCTTCTGTCCAACTCATTCCATAGTTTCTCTATATGGTTTAATCAGGTGATTGTGGAGGCCAAGTTATGATTTTAAGCTCTGTCTGTTTTTCTTTTGTTTTCAAATAACTTGAACATAATTTAGAAGTGTGTTTAGGGTCATTGTCTTGTTGAAAGACAAATCCTTTACCAATATTACAAATACAAAATGTAAATGCATGATGAGTTAAAATACTATGGGACAATTTTTATCTTTTATTGATTTTACTTGAGCTAGACCACCCTAAATCATGATGCTACTACACCGTGTTTCACTGAATAACTCAAACCAGTCATTAACACATTCACCTACCAATCATTGGACATATAAATGTCTTCTGGTTACAAATAATTCAAAAATTGATTCATTAGTCCAAAAGACTTTTTTCCATTGATCTAATATCCACAACTAATGGTCTTTTTTTTGGCCATTTTTGTTAATTTACACACTGTAATAAAGGTTTTCGATACACTATGCAACCGTTCTGTTTAACTCTATGTAGTCGTCTCTTGACTGTATCAACTGACATTGAAGTTTTTTTTTCTTTATTCAATTTATCGTTAAACATAGTGGCTGGAAGTTGTCTGTTATGTTTGCTCATAAATAAAATATGTTTATTTTCTAACTTTGTTAAACATTTTGGTCTTTCTGTTTGTTTTTTAGTCGAGTTTGTCCCTGTTGTTTATAATTGTGTTAATATGTATGTTAAATTTAAATATTTTTCAGTCTATTTGCTATTTTATTACACGTCTTTAAAATTGATTACTTTTCTTCAGATAAAATCTAAATTTTTGCACCTAACTCAATTGAATACTCTGTTTTTGTTATTTTATTTCAACTCATGTTTGCTATAAGTCTTGATTAAAAAAAACTCAATACCAAGGTTTTAGTATGCGTATAAAGTTAATAATCATATTTAGTAACTACACATAAAAAACTATAACATATATTCAGTAATAAAACTTGTAATTTAAATAGATATTCATTTTCTAAATAATGCAATTTACTCAAAAACTTACTTGAGAAAATCTTAAATGCTTAACACATTATATATTATCAACTAAATATGAACAAACTCTAGACTTTTGTTATACTAAACTAAGCAGACTTTTGCTTTTATACATACGTAGAACAGACTCAGAAAGTTGCACAAACTAAATACAGCCCACAGACATTTACGTAATACTTAAATAATAAATTAATTAAAATAAAACAATATTCGGGGTTTACAAGGATTTGAGACATTCACATGGAATAGAAACACTCTTGCTACAATATTAAGTATTACCAAAGACTTTTGCACGTTATAGCAACACATGTATTGTTACATATATTCTTATAGCAATATTTCTTTTTGTTACAAATATATTTTTTATAGAAACATGTTTTCATGAAAAAATTATTATGAATTATAAATTAATTTTTTTTTTTTTTTTTTTGCACATTTATTGAATTTAATTAAATTACTAAATTTTTTATAGTTTAATCTCATTTAATTTTATTTTAGGAAGTTGGTGATAGCTATGGTGTAATAGCTGGAAGTGGAAAGTATATGACTTCTCTTGAAGATCCTTCTTTTGTCAGGGTTTGGATACGGGAAGGTGGAAGGTAATACTTTTTTTTAAAGTTACATAAATTTAGTTTATTTTTTATTAAAATATGTTTGATAATTCTTCAGTTATGCCTAATTAAACTATAATATCTGTTAATGGGTTGCTTATCAGAAATATCTGTTAATGGGATGATTAAGTAGTTAGAACTACCTGTCCTTTGTTATTAATGTATCCAGATCAGCCATCACATTAAATCTGACCCCAATTATGACCCTCATCACACTAAATATTATCTTCATTTTTTTGATTTATGGAAGTTTGCATTGTTTCAGAGGTAGTTGCAACAAGCAGTAAAAAGCAAACAAATAATTATAATTTATGTTGTTCAACTAAAGGATTACTAATTGCTTTAGTTTATCTTTTTTTTTTAACATATTATCTAGGTTATACATAACAAGTAAACTTATTAATTCACTTAGGTAACATGAATCATTGGTAAAGACAGGAGTAGCTTCTAAAGCTCCTACTTATATCTTTATAGTTTAGGCTACAAGAAATTTTATGAGGCATGCAATCCTTTCTGTCACGATCATTTTTCCTTGTAATTGTTTTGTAATAAAAGTACTTTGTCTTGTTCTGCTTTATTTGTTTACATTTGGTAGAGCATCCAGTTGTAAAAAATCTTCAAACTTTTTTAATACCAGATCTGGACTGACAATTTTTATTGTTATACTACCACTAAATAATGACCATCTAAGCTCCTCCTACCTTTATTCAATATTAAAATTTGAGTTTTTTTGATATTATTTTATATTTTATGTTTTTTTTTCTTTAAGGTAAATATTTGCACAATTTTTATTTGTAAAATTTTTGCTTGTTAAATTCATTCTTCAAGCTATTATTAAGTAATTTTGTTTTAGTCGCGATTCGTGTAATGATTTGCGAGTACGAGGACTTGGTAATGGCCAGTTGTACAAAGATGGTTTGTACATGTTGGCAGATAATCAACCCGCCTATTGTGACATGACATCAACACTAAACGAGGCTTGGACCCTGCTTGTTACTTCTGTCTCTGGTGGATGGACCTCAGATCAAGTATTTTATTAAATTTTATAAAATAAAATATTGATTATTTATTAGTTCTAATAAAAACATTTTATACAATTCGGCATGCTATAAGTGCAATTTAAAACCAATTTTTTTTTACTATTATGTTTCCAATGCCAAATAACTTTTTCAATCAATTCTGTCAAATTTTTGACTTTTTCAAGCAAAATTTCTCTCTTTAATTACTCCCATATCTTTTCTATGGGGTTTAGATATGGGGCCAATCCAAAGGTATAATTGTTAGAGATACCAATAATTTTAATGGGTTTTTCAGTGTAGCTTGGTACTGCATCTTGCATAAATATTTTCTTCTGCTTATTCGGAAACCACTTCTTCAATTGACATAAATAAAGGGTTTTAATGACCACAATGTTCAGTACACAAGGGCCTTTTCCACTAATAATTGAGCAAAACATGAATTTAAGAGGATGTTTAATTGTCTGGTTTATACAATCTTTATGAAGTTTTTTGTTGAAAGCTCTTTTCACATATTGGGCCTTTTGAGTCATAATATCTATGTCAGACTCATTGCTGAAGCGTACCTGGAGAAAACATAATAAAAACAATCACAAAATAAACACAATGGAATATTAGAGAAAAAAAATTATACAATCCATGCAAACTTTGTCAAACAGTGATTATTGCTACATTTAGTCCCACATCATTCAACTTGCTAGTAATTGCTGAGTGTGTAGCAAACTTATTTTCTTTCACTGTTTTTACTAGCTTTCTCTCATTCCTTGGTGTTATTTTTTCCACCACATTTGACTTTCCTCTGAATATCTAATAGGAGGCCATCTTTCAACTTGTCTTTGATTCTGTTTACAGTACATCTTGATATCTTACATTTTTTTGATATTTCGCTTATCAAGTAATACTTATCTGTCAGAAGATATTTAATAATTACTTTTTTTTCAGAATTGATGTTTTCTTTTTTTTCCCATTTTGTTATTTAGAACTTTAGGACCTTTTTTTTAATAAAAAAATTATTTTAAACATATAAAAATTGTTTTGCATAGAAAGTAATAAAGCAAAGTATACAAAATGTGAAAGTTTGTTTAAAAATGGTTTAAGGTGAAATAAATCTAACAAATATAAATCTAACGTAATTAAATTGCAATAGTTAAAAAAATAATAATAATGCACTTGAATAGTATACATAGTAAAACAGCATGTCAGACAAAACACAAATGACATGAATTAAACAAATGTTGTTTGTGAAAATTTTGGCACCCTGAAATTAATTTTATACAGATAATATAATTTCAAGAGAGAAAGAGTGAGAGAGAGAGAGATGTAGTTATAGCAGACGCAAAATTATTCAGTATTTTTAGGACAAAGAAGAAAAAACAAAGAATAATGAAAATAATAATTGCTACCTCAACCTAGACCCTTAGTCAATGTAGCAGCGCTCCCTTGCATGTTCTACCTAGATAGTCAGTCAATGTATGTACTTAAGCGTTCACAGCTAACCCATTCGGTACAATGTCATATTTCTTTTTTTGTTCAGATGATGATTGTCATTATCTTTGTAACTCATCAATAATTGTCAACTATTACCTTAATCATCTTTACTTTAAACCCGGCTTTTGCAATGGTTATAATGTATCAATAATATGTGAAAATGATACATGAAAGTATCAATGATAAATGAAAAATCGGCTGCAATATTTTTTTGATATATTTATATTAAATATTTCTTCCTATAACTATTTTCTACTTTCTAGTTTTTTTTTAGCCTTTTTTTTATAATTGCATTCTATAATTTTATTTTCAAATTTTTTAAACTTTTTTTTAATTCAGGTTTACTCCAGAAACACTGGTACTCCTTCGCTTTATGAAAATTTTTCCATTCTTAATAAAGCAAACACAATTAAAAAATTGTCTAATGGTGGAACAATCAAATACATGCTTGAGGGAACAGCTAGGAAGAGATGGGGAGGGATATGGGAGTCTTCTACTGCATACTTGTAGGTTTTTTTAGGTTTTGCTTGTGTATCTATTTATAAAAAGGAGAAATATTTTTTTAAAATGTAACTTTATAATGAAAATAGTGTGTTATTAAGGCAATAACTTATTTAAAAAGTCAATTGTTTTTGTTTGTTGATTGTTATTAGTTTCTTGAATTTCAGATGACAATGTTTTGTATTAAATTATAAATTGAAGTTTATTACTTTACCAAAGTTATGCGTTAGTATTGTTTTATATTATTTTTAAAAAAATTTGTATTCTTTTTAAAGAAAAAGTATAAAATATAACTGCATTCATATTTTTATTATGGAATATCTTATTAAGTTTATTATAGACCATTTATCATATAAATTAAATCTGATTTTACTTTATATGATAAAAGTTTTGGCAATAAAAAATTAAAAAATTAATCAACTTATAAAAGATCTACGCTTTTTTTTATTGTATTTATTAAATTTAGATTTAATGCTACATCATGTCAACCAACAAAAATTATAAATCAATTTGATTCATGGGATAATGGGTCATGGTGGCAAGGTCCATATCCTTGCCTTCCATTTTTGTCAACAGACGCTACCAAAGACGGATTATTAATTACCAAAAATGCTGAATATGGAGGAGTAATTATTTCAAAGAACCCTAAAGGCTTGCCTTCTAGTTGGATTTTAAATGCAAACAATAA
>NC_061161.1:42227811-42270311 GCF_022113875.1 Hydra vulgaris | reverse complement strand
AAGTTTTATTCCAACGTTAAAAATGGCCAGTTACGCAGAAGTTATTTTTAACAATTGAACGAAATTAGCGATTTTATTCCAGATATTAAATAATATCAGCTTCTCAGTCTTTAAAAGTTGCTGAAGAAATTTTGTGTTGCAAAGTGATATTAGTAGTGTTTATTTGTTTGACTACTACTTTAATTATATTGGTTGTGAACACATTTCAAATATTAATACATATATATATATATATATATATATATATATATATATATATATATATATATATATATATATATATATATATATATATATATATATATATATATATATATATAATCAAAATGTTTTACTTTATATAAATAATATATGGGGAAATTATTACCTTATTTGACCAATTTGCAAACTTTAAAAAAATTTTTTTGGTTTAAGTTGATACTGCTTTATAAAAAAGTTTTTTCAACATTAAATTGTCATAACTTGGTCAGTAAAAGGCTAATTTGTTCTTTAAGTTTCAAAAAAAAGTGTTCAAAAAACTTGGCAACACCCTGCTAATAAAATTCACTTTAAAGACTATCAACGTTCGAGCGCTTAACTTAACCTTTTTGGAGAGATTTAACTTTAGGGGCATTCAAAAATACACACAAAAACTTGAAGAAATTTTAATTTTAATTTTGAAAAGTAAGAAAACTAAAACTCGATTTTAAGAAAAACAGAAAACTAACTGGTTATAGTTCTAGCTTCAGAATTGGAGGTCTATATAGCTCTAACCATATATGCAACATTGTAAGTAGGAAGGCGTGAACTTCCTAGACAAATGAATTCTGCTGTGCTCTGTGATATATTGATATGTATATATTTAAAGAAAAAAGCTGTATTTTTATTCTGTTAACAAAATTGTTTTCAGATAACTACTAAATTGTCCCTACATATAACTTAAAATGTACAAAAAGTAACTAGTTGGGTAAAGTAGGGTAATATGGATAGAAATTTACACAATATTATTTTTTAAATGTAATATTTTTTTATATAATAGCCAAGCAAATAAACCATTTAAACCATTTTTCAAATGTTTTCCATTATCTTAAATTCAAAAAAATTTAGCAAAGTTGGAAATACAGACAGTTGAATATGTTAAATGGTTATTATGTTCGACACGCAGTGTAAAACAGGCTTTTCTGAATCGAATGCATATATATATATAAACTTAAAAATCCAACTTTTGAAAAGACAGTCTTTCATTCAATCTGATTTTGTTTCACCCTACATTTTATTTACTGAGTCATTTTTATACCATGCATCATAAAGGTGGAGGGCTTTGTAGAATAAAAAGGTAGGTAGAAACTAGCCAAATTAAGTTCCACAAAACACTACAGTATAGTTTGATTAACCGCGTGATGGACCAAGCTAATAGGCTGTTTATTTATATATATATATATATATATATATATATATATATATATATATATATATATATATATATATATATATATATATATATATATTTATATATATATATATATATATATATATATATATATATATATTGTTTAAAAAGAAGACATTAAAAAGCGTCAAATATAAAAGCCAATTAAATAATATAATAATGACGTCAGTTAAATTTTTGTGAAAATGGGTCCCCAAGTTCTTATTTTAACCTTATCCCCGTCATCTCGATTTAGAACATCTTCCCAATACCTATCTCATATCGAACTTTCGCTTTGTTAATCTCCAGGAGTTCTGACAAAAATTTTGACAAAAGTTTAACTGACGTCATTGTTATATTATTTAATTGGTTTTTATATTTCACGCTTTTTAATGTCTTTTTTTTAAAACGGTTTGATTTATGTTATTTTGTAACGTTTTCTTATTAGTATTATTATTATTTTTTTTTTTTCTTTATTTATTTAACCATAAATAATGAAAATTTACAATGGTAATTTATAAACTTACATAAATAAAGTTAGGTGTCACTCATATAGTTGAAAACTAGTCAATGGAGGGACACCTAAAAAAAAGAAAAAAGAAAAAAGGAAAGAAAGATAAGCAACAATAACAATAAAGAAGGTTTAAAAAAAAAAAAAAAAAGAGGAATGGAAAATTAAAAGTAATAATATTTATAAAAATAATAATAGTAACAATAATATGAATAAAAATAATATAAAAAATACTGCAATATACGTTGTTATATTGCAGTTATATATAACTGCAATATAACAACGTAAAAAGAATTATAAATGATAAAGCAATAGTAAGATAATTATAGTATAGTTAATAATTATAAAATAAACAATTTAAAGAATAGTTATAACATTAATGATAAAGCTACTGCAACTACTGAACTACTTTGACTATCATTATAGATAATAATATTTAGGCAAAAAAAACAAATATATATAAATAATAATAGTAATAACAATAATAAAAATAGTAGTAGTAACAACGTAAGAATAATAATAACAATAAAAAAAATTAAAAAAAATAAAAATAAGTGTAATTAATTAAATAATATATTGAAGGAATAATAATAAAAGATAGGATTAATATTTAGATACTTGCTCCCATATAAATTTCTTAATTAGGTTTCTATTGAGAAGAAGAAAATTAGTAACAAAAGGATATTTAGTTAAAATCTTTTTTTCTATAAAAGGTATTAATTGGTTCCAGTGAGAAATACATTGATGTTTTATGGAGAGCTTGCCATACTTGACAGTATTGAAAAAAGAAGGGTGCAAATTACCATTTATAGTAATACGAGTATAGTATTTATGTGAATCACTTGCTTTAATAAAAAAATTGTTAAACGAACCCGGCAGATTATATTAGAGGAAATCAAACACAAAAAGACAGTTGTAAAGCTTTATAAGATCTTGAAATTGTAAGATTTTTAATTCAGAAAACCTTTTTTGGATATTAGATTGAATAGGAGAAAATGTCATAATTCTTATGGAAGCACGTTGCAAACTGTTTATACGATTTAATAGAAAACTTCCTTGTTGCCCCCAAACAACGCAACAATAGCTTAGATGAAATGAGAACATGGAATAGTAAATTGATACTTGAGTATGTTTAGGAACATAGTGTCGTATTAAAGATAACATACTATTGGCTCGATTATTATCTGATGACGCTGACCACAATAGGTAAGCGAAATACCGTTAATATATTTTTACATTAAAATATATTTAAAAATAGTTATAAGCTGCCTTTTTATTTAAATCAGTTCACATATTATATATATATATATATATATATATATATATATATATATATATATATATATATATATATATATATATATATATATATATATATATATATATATATATATATATATATATATATACTTAGCTTTCATAAATTTAGACGCATTCATTTTTTTTTTTCATATATGGAAGAAAATACTTAAAATAAAATAAAAGTGCTACCGCTATGTTTGATATATAATTTAAAAGAGGAAGTGAAACTCTATTGTAGAGTACCTTGTTTTTAGATGTTTTTTTAGATGTTTATTACTTATTCTATACCGATTAACACAAAAAAGTTAATTGATAAGCTTGATTTTATTTTGTTCATAAATATAGACGCACAATCAAAAAAGTCTTATAACTTGTTAATTGATAGTTAATTAGTAGTTTTTTTCCTATATTTTTCATTAATAGGCCTAAATTAATTGATTTTGTCAAAAAACCTTATATAAATATGACTTGCCTGGAATTAGTTAATCATTGTTTAATAATTAAACAAAAGTTAAGTTAGTTTTGCACTAAAAATACGCGGAAAATGGGAAAAAGACGTATCACTCAAGGTGAAAGATGGCAAGTTATTGCGCATATCAAAGAAGGAACCAAAAGTAATAGAGAAATTGCCAAGTTAATTGGAGTTTCTGATAAATGCGTTCGGACAACGAAACAAAACTTTCTTCACACTGGTGGTGTCAGCGAGAAAACGAGGCCAGGTAGACCCTTGTCAACCACCAGAAAGGACGATAGTGTTCTTTTTAGAGCTGTCAGAGCTAATCCAAGAATTAGTTACAAAGATTTGACCACAGAATTCAATACAACGCGAAATGCATCTATTTCTCAAAGCACAGTCCGCCAAATACTTATCAAATACAAGATTGGAGTCTACACTGCTTTGAAGAAACCGCTTCTGCGTCCATATGATAAACAAAGGAGACTAAAATGATGTCGTGAAAGAAGGTATTGGACAATAGAACAATGGGAAAACATTATGTGGAGTGATGAGAGTAACTTATCAATGAGAGCTTATCAATCGCAAATCTAACATAACAGTCAAAAGAATGGCTCACGAAAAGTATTACGCCAGGTACATTAGACCGACTGTACAAAGTGGAGGAGGCTCGATAGGAATCTGGTCATGATGTATGTGCCAAACATACACCGGAAGAATCAACTCCAGAATATACGTAGAAGTACTGGAAAACAACCTAGTTCCATCAATTGACCTGCTTATGCTCAATGATAAACCATGGAAACTTCAACAAGATGGCGCTACTGCACATACTTCATACTATACAAAGGAGTGGTTCAACGATAATAATATCATGACAATACCGTGGCCTCCATACTCACCTGATTTGAACCCGATTGAAAACATTTGGGCTTTGATTGACCGTGAGTTAGCAAAGATTCAAATTTTCAAACTTGGTCAGCTGAAGGAATTCCTTAAGGAGACCTGGTATGGGGTCCCAGAAGCGATGTGCAAAAATCTTGTTGAGTCTATGCCTAGAAGAGTTCTTAGTTGTATTAAAGCAAAAGGCAGATACACAAAATATTGATTGGTTCATAAATTACGCCTTCGAATGTATCGTGCGTCTAAATTTATAAATAATTTTTTTTGTCAAATTTTTTTAATACCATGTAGTTGTACTTAATTATTACTTAGCATTTAATTTTTTTTTGTAAACTTTTTTTAAATTTTGTATTCTGTATTATTTATCCAATAAATAGAAAAAAAACTAAACCGAATTTTTTTTTCGTCATTGTTTTATCGTTAAAAAACTAAAAATTTCTATTCTCAAATATGAGTGCGTCTAAATTTATGAAAACCACTGTATATATATATATATATATATATATATATATATATATATATATATATATATATATATATATATATATATATATATATATATATATATATATATATATATATATATATATATATATATATATATATATATATATATATATATATAATATGTAAACTGATTTAAATTAAAAAGGCAGCTTATAACTATTTTTAAATATATTTTGATGTAAAAAACTTGATCATCTCCTTGATAGAAGTCGACTTCTATGTCCATGGCGTGGCGCAGAACGGATCGGGGTGTGGTGCAAGTTAACTATTTCTTTTCCAGATTCAATTTTAAAAAGTTGAATTAATTCACCACGGTATCGTTTTTCTCAAGGTTGGTCAAGTCTAAAATGACTAATCTATTTTTATAAGGTAGATGCTTTATATTGTGAGCTATCTTAGGAGTGCGTCTTTGGACTCTCTCCAATACATATATATCCTTAATCGTATGTGGGTTTAAACTTGAAACAGAGAATTTAAGATGAGGACGCCCGTACACTATTTATAATTTTTTCCAAAGTTTTACATTGCAGGAAACAAATGTCTTTTTAAGCATCCCAAGCATCTTGTTTGCTTTAGAATTAGCAGTGCAAACCTTGGCGTTTTGTTTGAGGTTATTGCTAATTATGATGCCTAAGTCACGTTTTGATGAGCTAGATTCCAAATTAAGTCGAATCAAATTATCAACATCGAGCATCGTATAGGTATGGTTTTTGTTCAAGCAACCACTGTGAAGAATTTTTCATTTGTAAATGTGTAGCCTTATATGCCATGTTCTTGTCCACTCCGTTATAGCGTCAATATCATTTTGAAGCACAGTACAATCATTCTGCTCTTTATTAAATCAAATTGGGGCGAGCAGTTTCGTATCATCAGCAAATATTTTACAGATTGAACTAATTATATTTGGCAAGTCATTTATAAAGATAACGAAGAGTAGTGGTCCCAATACCGAACCTTGAGGAAACCGCTGGAGACTGGTGCCCAGTCCGATACGGCATCTCCTAGGATTACTCTTGCATAAAAAAGATTTCACCCATTCCAGAATTTGACCGTTGATCCCGTATCCTTCTAGTTTCAAGATTAGACTCATGTAGTGAACCTTGTCAAAGACCTTGGCGAATTCCAGGAAGAGCGAGTCTACCGTTAGTCGATTAGCTGATGCTTTTGTTAAGTAATCCATCGTTTCAAGTTGATTTATAGAGCACGACTTACGGGGAATGAAACGGTGCTGTTCTTGTGCAAACAAATTATTGTCAACGAGGTGAGCTAAGATGGCTTGCCTTACTATATTTTCTAGTAGTTTGCAAGTAATAGAGGTGGGGCTCAAAGGTCAATAGTTGCTCGGTTCGGTGGTCAAGTCTTTTTTAAATATAGGAGTGATGTTGGCTATTTTCTATGTCGTAGGAACTTCGCCTTAGTCAAGTGATTGTTGAAATAGTATGGCTAAAGGTTTTGCCAATTCTGATGGACATCTGTGTAAGACTATTGGATGGATATTATCAGGTCCTTGGGTTTTATTTGGGTTCATCTCATTAATAAGTTTCTCAACTTGATTTGTATTAACGCTTATATTGCTAATTTTTTTAGTAGTTTTGTTAAAAGGTTTGCCAAGTATTGGACTAGACGCTGAATTGAAGACGCTTTCAAACTGTTTGTTGAGAATGTTTGCTTGTTGTTCTTTGTTAGTTGTTATTTGACGGTAGCTGTTTAGTAAAGCGCTAATACCAACTTTACTCTTGTTTTTACTATTGATACACGCAAACAGACGTTTAGGATTTTTTTTATCGCAAGCAAGGTTGAGTTCAAATTTATTTCGTTCTTTTTTGCTGATTTTTTTAAATTTATTTTTTACTTGATTGTAACGTGTTTTAAATTCTGCGGCATCCATTTATTAGCTGTGTTTAGATGCCATAGCCGTGACTTTAATCTTGATAGTTCCATGACCTCTTTGCTTATCCAAGGCGCTGTCGATTTTCAAGTTAGATGAGGTCTTAAGTTGGTGTTAACATAATACACAGTTTATGGTAAATAGACATGAAGGTGTCATAAGCTTCATTTATATTTTTGTTGGCTAGAAGAGATGGCCAGTTAATATCTGATAATTTAGCTGACATGGCGGTGAAGTTGCCTTTTCTATAGTTTAAATTGGAGCTGGTAAATTTATATCCCAAATCAGTCGGAAGAGAATAATCCTAGAGTAGACTCAGATGAGACTGGCGGGTATTACCTTAGGAGGGCCCTGGTCTGATGTTCAACATACTGAGTGGGTTTTCACTTATAATATAGTCAAGCGTGTTTTTTTGTGAGCCATCTACCGTTGTAAAGGTGGGAAAGAGTACATGTTGAGATCAGCTAACATTTTGATGAAAATGTGTCCGGGGCTGTTTACAGGTCCAAGTAAATTAGCTAATTCATCTCGAGACCATCTTACATAAGTTAAAATCGCCAACTACTAGTAGGTCATAAAATTGTTTTTTTGTTGATAGCATTTGCAGCCAATTTGATGTTGTTATTTATTTCGGAATCTATTAGATTGTTTTTTTGGTGGTTGACTCTAAGAGGTGGCTTATATATTGCACTGAGTAAGAAAGAATAGTTGTTTATAGTGAGTGAAACCCGGAGTTGTTCAGACAACACGAGGGAGAGTCCGGGCGCTGTATCAGGTCCATTTTGACATGTTGTAGGGTTATTTAAAATATATGTTGCAACGCCCCCATAACCATCAGCTCGGTCTTTACGGATGAGGTTGTATCCTATTAAAAGTGGTGCTGATGTTTCTAAGAACCAAGTTTCAGTTACAAAAATTAGCTGAATGATGTTGGAAGAAGCAAGTATAGATAGCTCTGCTAGTTTATCGGAATTTAGGGACGTGGCATTTATATAGTAACAACTTAATATAGAAAAAGGTTTATCATTGTTTAATTGTTTATTGATTCATACTTAGTGTCTTGAGTTGTCAAAGGGGTTGTTGTCGATAGTGCTGCTTAAGCAGCAACATTGTCGGATCTAATCGTACACTATTTTTGGTGATTGTGATTGTCTGAGGGGTTGTTGGCGTTGGTGCTGCCGTATAAATACTACAGGCAAAATTAATTGGAACACTATTGGTGCTTACAGTTGTCGGAGAGGTTACTGTTAATAATGATGCTGTAGTAGTACCATTGGCAGAACTGTTAGGGCTAGTTGTTGGTGAAGATATTGTTAATGTGTGGTTGTTTGACTGGAGTTCATTACTTGTGATCACATTGTATATGAATTGTTATAGTCCGATTGATCTAATTTTGTCTTGATTACTATGATTCAATTTTTCGTTCAAGTTCCTCAACTTTATTTTTCAGGGTTTTGTTTTCGTCGTTGATGAGTTTGAATGATCTGGCAAAAAACTTAAACCATTATGATGATTCTTGGACGTGTCTGAATGGTGCCCTGACCCAAGACCTTCTTGTATGATAGCATCAAGTGATGTTAAATATACATCATATATATATATATATATATATATATATATATATATATATATATATATATATATATATATATATATATATATATATATATATATATATATATATATATATATATATATATATATATATATATATATATATATATATATATATATATATATATATATATATAAGGTATATCTGATACCCTATAGACATCACAGTCCATGGGGTATCACATATACCTTAAAAAAAGTTATTGCAATGGTAAAAACTTTAGCTGATAACATATTCAAAGCTTAAGCAATCTTTGTGTGATAATTTTGTTCTCTTTTTAAACTTTGTTTACATTTAAAATAGGATAATTATTACTTAACTAGGTTTTCATTTTCCATTTGAACGCACGCGTTTTCATTGGCTTTTTGTTTGCTTAATAAGTAAAGCTTATTTTCTTATTTAACGGCATGTAAAAGTTTTTTTGGAGATGAAACAAAATTGGAGATGAAGTAAAGCGATGGAAAGTAATTTTATCATGCATGCTTGGTGTCACAATTTTTCTAACTTCAAGAAATTTAGCGTTTAGGAATAAAAATATTGTTTCGTTTAGGAATAAGAATATTGTTTCGATCAAAAATTTCGATCGAATTTTTGGATCGAAAGTCATTAATGATTTTAAAACCGAATTTCATTAAAATGGTTTACAACCGAAAGTTACACTTAAAAACTTACAATTAAGTGAGCGTTTTTAGAAAACGATGAGGGAAAACGAAGAATAATGAATGAAAAGGTCGCTGACCCATACTAAACTCTCAGTCGATGTAGCAGCACTCCACTGCGAGTCAGGCTATTTGTCAGTCGATGTATGTACTGAAGCCCCCAGCAGCAGGCTCTTTGACATTAGGTGAGTATGACATCATCATGCTCACCTAACTCAGCAGTATAAGATATATGTATATATATTTTAAAGAAATTTTAATTGTTTATTTTATTGTAAAACGGCTAACTGAAAAAAAAAAAAAATAGATAAAAAAAAGAAAGGATTTTGTAATTCGATCCAAATTTTTTCGGTTGTAAAATTCGGTTTAAAAACTTTCGGCGCAAGAAAGGATTTTGTAATTCGATCCTGCAATGAAAGTATATTTTTCGGTTCTAAAATTTTCGGTTTTAAATATTTCGGTGATATTTTCGAGGATAAATATTTTCGGCTCTATCATGTGACACGGAATAATCAACAAGAAATTTTCGTTCCTTGCTCTGCTCACAGTCTGAACTTATGTACAGTAAATGCAATAGAATCATCGGCTTTTGCAAAATTCTATTTAGAAAATATTCAAAAGCAATACAATCTGTTTAGTTGCAGCCCAGTTTGTTGAAAAATTCTATAGGAAAAGACAGGCCAATCATAAACAAATTTTCTGTTACACGATTGAGCTTAAGGATTGAAGCAGTAAAGCCACTAGCAAAATAGCAAAAAAGATCTTGAAATCATTACGTCGTCCAAAAAAGTTAGATCTTCCAGGTGAAAGTAATAATGAAGTCCATTATCCAATTAAACAGACGAATATTTTTGAATTTTTTATTATTACTATTTCTTGTTTTACATGTTTTATGGTAGTTAACTACGTGAGTCAGTGGCGAATTAAGACTTCTTGGGGCCCGGGGCTATTTTTGTTTTTGGAAGCCTTTTTATGAGCCAGAGCCTAAAAATAACATTAAAAAAAAAAAAAAGTTCTCTAAAATTTTTGGGGGCCCCTACATTTGCGGGCCTCGGGGCTATAGTCCCTCCTAGCCCTTCTTGATCCGGCACTGATGTGAGTCTTTAACTTCAATCCACACAAACTCACTCTCGATGATGTAGTAAAGCTTCTGAATAAGCCTTTTAACAGATCTGGATTGGTGTCTTGGGTCCTAATTATGCCTAATAGATTTTGAAATTTGATGAAATTATGTTTGCTGTGGAGAGAACGCAAAAAAAGAATGTCTTCCCTGATGAAACTGCACAACCACGAAGAAGTGTAAAAATTTTGAATGTAATATCTTCAATGTTGTTCTCAACAATTTGATTATTCAAATGAGATCAAGGTTTAAAGTAATATATAAGAGAAATGTAACAAGTTTTCCTTCCTTTGGTCTTCACAAAAATCTTAAACAGCCAAAAAAACTACGTTTATAAGCTAAGAATCTGGAAAAACTTTACCCAGAAGACTTATGTAAAAACGAATTTTCTGATGAAGTTTTGCATTTTTTTTCCGTATGAAGAAATATTCTAGGCACCAAAAAGCCTGTCGAACATCTAAATGAAGTTTATGCAAAGGGTTTGCATTCAATATTTCCACAAACGTGTGTTTCACTTAAAATCGTCCAAATATTGTTCGTTTCAACATCTGAAATTGAATGATCTTTCAGCAAGTTAGCTATCATTAAAGATTATCTTCGTTCCACAATGGACCAGGACTGACTGTGCTACTTGATGATCCTTCAATTGAATCAGATTTAGCCTATATTTCTTATGAAGTAGTTATATATATATATATTAATTGCGTTCTATGAGTAATTCTATTATTGCATTTTACTTACATTAATATTGTTATTGTAGTGATTTTATATATTTGATTAAAGTGTTAAATATTGTATTTTATTGCAGTTTCACAAGATAACCCTTAAACAAATGCACATTAATTAATAAATTTTTGTATAACTACTTTTTAGAACAAAATTTTATCAAATGTTCGTTTTGAATTGCGCGTCTTGTTGAATGAGAGTGTTTTATTTAATTTTGATTTATTGATTACTTTTCCTATCTTTTAACTCTCAAAAAAAAAATTTAAACATTATTTTAATTAATGATATTTTTGATATTTGATTAATGATAATTTTTATTTTTATCACTTTTTACCTCAACTTAGTGGTTAAAAATTGAATTATCTATTATTGAATTTATTTAAAATGTCGAACTTTTATTATTGATTAATGAGCAGAAGATTGTGTATTATTTATAGAGATGTGCCGGAACCAGTTTATGCCGAGTCTCCGATTCCGGGTACCCGGCTGAAAAAACTGTATCCGAGTCCGGGTACTCGGCACCGAGTCCATTTTTTAAAAGTTGGAATAAAAACTTGTGAAATCTCTAGCGCTGTACTATTCACACAAAATACGCTTTTTACGCTAATTAACCAAAAGTGGCGGAAGTACCATTTAGCAAAACCCCGCAATGCAGGGTAATGAGCCTGAGATGTCGTGCCTAACTTTTTTCAAAGGTTATGCAACAATTTTTAATAACTACATTTAGTTTAAAATTATTTTTTTTCCTGGTGGAGCGGGCCTAAATAATATTATGTTATAATTATTATCGAAACTAAAATATGAAAAATGTGTATAATATTTACCTAATATCTCTACTTATATGATTTTTGCTTGATACGAATGAAAAGTGGTATCAGCGTTCGAAATCATTATAAGCGTTTTATTCAAAACTAAATTGCTAAAAATTATTTTGTGATCTAACGGAATAAAAAGAAGCTATTGTAAAACTTTTTTTCCCATTCTTTTTATTCGTATTCTCGAATTATTTCATTTAGCGTTACAGTTTTTGTATCCGTATAAATTTTTTTGCAAAAATATATTAAAAAACACTTTAAGTGAGATTGTTTTAAGTTAATAGGACTTTGTGGTTATCAACTACATAACATTCTTAAACTTATATCAAGAAGTTTGATGGTTAAAGTTTAAATTTAAGGAAAAATCTATTTGAAGATACCCAGTACCGGGTACTGCAACAAAATGGCCGATACCGGGTACCCGGTAAAACAGTTGATTTGCCGGGTCCCCGGGTCCGAACCGGGTACCCGGCACATCACTAATTATTTATATATTATTTATACTTTTAAATATTAGAATATTTTCAAAAAACCACGCGTTGAAACTCGCATGCATTTGTCTATTATTTTCGTAAAAATAAAACTGGCGATCTCCAATTTACTCCCATTTAGTTCTAATCTACATAAATATTTTGTAAACGAAAAATGGTATATATTAGTAATGTTGTTAAAAAATAAATTAAGTTCGAAGTAGAATTATGCACTGAACAGAAAAACGCAAATTTTTGTTATTTGATAAATAAATTTAAATTCCTCGGAAAATATAAATTTTAGCAGTATCATTTTTTTTTAAATAATACTTTATATATTAGTAAAGATTTCCAGATAGTTACAGGATTGCATCATTGTATCATAGAGTCTCGTTTCAATGCAGCTCATCTATGGTCACACATTGAAGTCACGCACGGAAGTTGCAAATTTGTCGAGATAATGTAATATTTATGATTTTATAACTATATTTATGACTTGCATGTATTTCAAGTGAAATACTACTTTCAACTCCTATTTAATATAATTTTAATCAGTCATCAAATATTTCTTGCTTGAGTATAGCGCTTAGAAAGTCGTTGTTGTTAACACACAAAAATAATAAAATGATAAAATATATATATATTTAAACATTCAGATAACCTAAAATATGATAAAAATATTTTTGTTATAATTAGTTATAACATTTAACATATATCAATTATAAAAAAAAAAATTTATAACAATAAATTGTTATTAACTTTTTTTTTTTTTTTTTGACAGACAAAAGATAGGAAAAGTAATAAATAAATTTTTTTGTTTTTGTTCTTGAAGATAATCCTAATAGTATGAAGTTTTAACTTCAAGTTGTAAAAGCAAAGAAAAATAAAAAATCGCGTACAGAAATGGAAATGCCCAGCGGTGAATAAAAGTGATAAAAAATCAAAAACTATTAATCAAAAGAATGATATTAATTATTTTTTTAGATTGACAAAAGACAGGAAAAGTAATAAATAAATTAATTCTTTTTTGTTATTGTTCTTGAAGATAATCTTAATAGTATGCATATTGCTTCAAGTCTTAACTTCAAGTTGTAAAAGCAAAGAAAAATCAAAAATCACGTACAGAAATGGAAATATAATGAGGTATAATTACATCTATCCAACAACATCTGAAATTTCATTGATGTCTAATAACATCTGTCCAACAACATCTGAAATGAATATTACAGATGTACTTACATCTTTTAAGTTATCAAAGTGTAATAACATCTGTGCAAATACATCCGTAGATTTTAAGATATAGTTATTTTTAAGATGAATTAACTAAAAATGCATTATTTCAACCAGATGTTATTACATATAGAAATTTTTTCAGATGTAACTAAATCTGGAATTTTAAAGATGTTGTTAGGGGTCGTTGAATTTTCAGATGATATTCGACAGGTGTTATTATAGTAAAAGAAAAATATAGATGATCTTGGACAAAAGTAAACAGATGATCTTGGACTATTCCACAGATGTTCTTGAACAGATGTAATAATCTTTTACTGTTTTCATTCGGCAAAATTAACTACTACTATTAACCATAAACACCAGTTAAATTATTATTGGTTTCACCGTTACGGAAACGTAGTATAATATTATAATAAAACACCGTAAGGAATTTGAAACCACTGGTAAAATCATGCGACATTTAAAATTGACTTTAAAACCTCAAAAAATACGTGTTAAACTCTTGTAAAACTGCTTTTAATATACACGTGTTTTTGGTATACGCCTGGATCGTGAAAAATACATGTCAACACAGTTTTTAATTCCGAAAAAGAAACTAGAGGTGCTGGTTGGGTATTAGGTCTTTTTAGAAACTTTGGCGCAAGTTTAATTAAAACGTTATTTCTAAGTGATGTTTTTATTAAAAAAAAAAACACCCATACTTTGTCGCTAAATAAAATTTTGCTTTAATTCTATAACAATTTCTGACAGAATTGCAGAATATTAGATTAGACTAATATTAATCGATAATTTTTAAATTTCTTTTTAAAATATTTTAGCGTTCAAAAATTATGACAAAATAAAGTTTCAACCCCCATCAATTTGAGAGGGTTACATATTTTATATTGACATAATTTTTGAACGCTAAAAAATTATACTATGAAACTTAAAATTTATCGATGAATATAAGTCTAGTCAAGAATAGTATTTTATCAACTGGTTGCTCTGACGTTTGGGGCTGGGGTGGGGCACAAATTTTAAGGCTTTTTTGTTTTCAGGCTCCAATCATCGCAATATTTTGCAAAGCATCCTTATTTGACTTAAGTATAAACATATAAATGTTTGGAGTTTTCACAATGTCTGGAAGTTAATTATTTCTAACGTCAAAAAACGGCATCGTCGGCCCTGTTGCCAGTGAATGAGAATGTTTTATCTATATTTAAAGTTATTTTGTTACATTCTAAGCAACTGAATACTTTTTTGTAATTCTAGAAAAGTTTGTTAACATTATTTTTTTAAAAATTAAATAATTGTTTTAATTGATTAATCACTAAGATTGAAAAGATATGAAACCATTACACGCGCTTGCATTTCTTTACTAGAAACTTAGTTATTTAGTTTTTTTAACAACGTTTTATCTTCAAAATGTAATTGAGGCCATGAGAATAAAAGTAGAGTGACCCACAAATTTACAAAATGTGTTTTTTTTGCGTAACCTAACTAAGAAATGTCTCAATAGATGGTTAAAACTGAAAAGCTGCTATGAACTCAAAAATCGAAGGAGGTTTTTCAATTTAAAAACTACGGAATTTTATTTTTACTATTTTCTCCTCTGATTTAATACAACTTTTGTTCTCATGGCCTCAAATATAATAAGCAATATTTGCGTTTTAAACCACGTCTTCAACTCATAGGTTGATAGAGCAATTAGCATTTATATTGAAATAATGACTTTATAGATGTACGTCTTCAGGCCGCCAGGAGGAGATAAGCACTTATATTGAAATAATGACTATGACGTGGTGTAAACTATTTATAAAAAAAGTTGTTTTATATAGATATTTTACTAGCAGTCAGGAGGTAATACAATATTAAAGAGTTTAGAAAAAGTAGTGTTCTCATTAGGGTTTTAGGGTTTTAACCTAAACTAATTTCCCAAATTTTTACAGAAGCAAATCAGATGAGTGGCTAAGAAGGCTATGCCGCCCCAACTCACTCTCATTACTTTTTAATAACCTAGCGTCTGGCCTTTCCACTTTAAAGACAGATTATTTATATATAGATATTAGATATTATTTTATCTACTGGATCTACTGCTTTATAAGCAGTAGATCCAGGTTTGAAACGAGCCTTGGACATATTTTTGCGTCACGGTTAAGAAGGAGGCGTGAACTTCCTGGTTAAATGCACTTCCTCAGTGCTCTGTGACAATACCTTTAGGTCTTCTTGGGGCACCTAAATAACAATTAAAAAAAAAAAAAAGTTCTATGGCAAATTTAAGGAGCTTTTTTTTAGTCATATTTAGAGGAAAAATTTGTACGGACCTTGAGAAACACGAAAAATCAATTTTTCATAAAGAATGTTTTAAACAAAGGTTATTCTTTATTAGTCAAAAACTTTGATCAATTTGCTGTTAAATTAGATGTCTTTTCTTTTCTTGGAAATGAAAAGAGCGACTGTCAGCCACATTTCAAATCTTAAATTAGCCCCTCACATTTAAATCTCTCTACCGCCGCTGGTACATCCGCTGGTATCATATATGTCGGTATACATATAAGAGTAATGCAAGTGCGCAAATATTACATGTAAAGTAAAAACCTAAAATGCACAACGCAAATTTTCAAATAATTTAACGCATACATCTAACTACAAGTAAATATTTAACGACACAATTTTTACAATATATTTATTTATTTATTGATTTAATATTATAAATATTATTGATTTATTTACGATGTATTGATTTATTTATTAATGTACATACTAAGCAAACATCCTATAGGGGATTTTTAGTGGTACTATATAGACATTTCAAGCGGTCTACTGGAGTTTTGCTCATCGGTTACTTAGTTGACCATTAGAGGCAGCCGCAAAGGTGATTAGCCACTATAAACATGTCGGAAAGTTATCGAACTGCAATTTATAGCGGCTGCTATTAAAGGTCCACTAAGTAACCTATGAGTAAAAATTCCAGTGGACCACTCAAAAACCACTGCAAAACCACTAAACAATGTTTGCTGAGATATTTTTAACAATATATTGATTTTTTTTTTAATTATATTCAATTAAAGCCGGTGTTAACATTGCATAAAATACTGATTGTTTGAAAAAATGTTTGCAAGAATGTCATTTTGAATATCATTTACAAGAAATGATATTCAAAATTTTAAACCGCCATTTTTACATTTGTTATTTATTTATGTTTATTATATGCTATTTTCTACCCCTAATATTGCAGGGTAAAACTGAATGAGCCTTGATTGGGAAGTTGCAGTGGTTAAGGCTTTTACATCAGAAACAAAAGGTTCAAGATTTAACGTCGTGAACTTTCTAATTAAATGCTGATTTGCGATGCTCTTTGACCAGACGGTAAGGACCTCTTAGAGCACCTTAATAATCAAAATTGAAAAAAATAAATAAATAATGCGTGGTGTATTAAAGATGTCCAATAAATGTTTTTAAAATATTATTAATGTATGATTTTTATTTTGTCCACCGCATTAACCACTAAACAAAATAAGTTTATAGCGATTTGTTCTTCATGCAATGAAGAACTTTTATTATGTGCTTTATGGCATATGTAGAACTTTACTAAACCTTTTTCAATATTATGAGTTCAAAAAACCTTTTTCGATATTATGAGTTCAAAAAACCTTTTTCAATATTATGAGTTCAAAAACCTTTTTCAATATTATGAGTTCAAAAACCTTTTTCAATATTATGAGTTCAAAAACCTTTTTCAATATTATGAATTCAAAAACCTTTTTCAATATTATGAGTTCAAAAACCTTTTTCAATATTATGAGTTCAAAAACCTTTTTCAATATTATAAATTCAAAAACCTTTTTCAATATTATGAGTTCAAAAACCTTTTTCAATATTATGAGTTCAAAAACCTTTTTCAATATTATGAGTTCAAAAACATTTTCAATATTATGAGTTCAAAAACCTTTTTCAATATTATGAGTTCAAAAACCTTTTTTAATATTATGAGTTCAAAAACCTTTTTTAATATTATGAGTTCAAAAACATTTTTCAATATTATGAGTTCAAAAACCTTTTTCAATATTATGAGTTCAAAAACCTTTTTTAATATTATGAGTTCAAAAACATTTTTCAATATTATGAGTTCAAAAACCTTTTTCAATATTATGAGTTCAAAAACCTTTTTTAATATTATGAGTTCAAAAACATTTTTCAATATTATGAGTTCAAAAACCTTTTTCAATATTATGAGTTCAAAAACCTTTTTTAATATTATGAGTTCAAAAACCTTTTTCAATATTATGAGTTCAAAAACCTTTTTCAATATTATGAGTTCAAAAACCTTTTTTAATATTATGAGTTCAAAAACCTTTTTCAATATTATGAGTTCAAAAACCTTTTTCAATATTATGAGTTCAAAAACCTTTTTCAATATTATGAGTTCAAAAATCTTTTTCAATATTATGAGTTCAAAAACCTTTTTGAATATTATGAGTTCAAAAACCTTTTTCAATATTATGAGTTCAAAAACCTTTTTCAATATTATGAGTTCAAAAACCTTTTTTAATATTATGAGTTCAAAAACCTTTTTTAATATTATGAGTTCAAAAACCTTTTTTAATATTATGAGTTCAAAAACCTTTTTTAATATTATGAGTTCAAAAACCTTTTTTAATATTATGAGTTCAAAAACCTTTTTTAATATTATGAGTTCAAAAACCTTTTTTAATATTATGAGTTCAAAAACCTTTTTCAATATTATGAGTTCAAAAACATTTTTCAATATTATGAGTTCAAAAACATTTTTGAATATTATGAGTTCAAAAACCTTTTTCAATATTATGAGTTCAAAAACCTTTTTCAATATTATGAGTTCAAAAACCTTTTTCAATATTATGAGTTCAAAAACATTTTCAATATTATGAGTTCAAAAACCTTTTTCAATATTATGAGTTCAAAAACATTTTCAATATTATGAGTTCAAAAACATTTTCAATATTATGAGTTCAAAAACCTTTTTTAATGAGTTCAAAAAATAAAAATTTGCAGTCTCATGTAAAATCTTTCTTGAACAGAAATGTTTTAAAGTTACAAAAATTGCATGAGTTCAAAGTTTAATACAGCAATAAGATCATATATATCATCTTTTTTTGTTTCATTTCTTGGTTAAAGTTTCGACTCTTGTCTCTTATTGCGAATAAGTTTTGCAAAAGCAGCTATTTAGTTTTTTAACTGCTTTTTTATGTTTACTTTAGGACATTTTATAACAAATAAAGGTAAAATTTATATTAAGTTTACTTCACAAAGTACACGTTTACCCTATGTAACGGTTAAAAAAAATGGTTTTCGAAATTAATTATTTTGTAACGTTTCACGTTTTTTATAAATATTTTTGATTATTAAATTACAATTTGATTTAACTCAAGATTGAGTTAGATCAAATTGCAATTCAAAAACAAAATAACGTTTTATGCAGCTGCCGTTCCTATAATACTTTATAGTAATAATATATATACTTTCCTCCCAAGCTTTTTAATGAGAATTTTGTGTTTTTAACTTCTATTTTAAAACTCAATTATATTTTAAACTTCTAGCAAAAATTTCCACAGCATTGTTGTTTAACAAAAATGATTCTTAACCATGTTAATAGTAGAGTTAAACTAGTTTTTAATGAAGAAAAAAAAAGGGATTGGTAATAATTTGACATGTTATTGCTATTCAAAATGGTTTAGAAATGAACGATTAGCAACCATTGTTTCCAAATATGTAGGTTCTTAACCATGTTAGTAATAGAATTGAATTGGTAGTAATTCTAAATGGAAGGTTCTTAATCATCAGATATCTTAAAATTAAAAAAAAAAGAATAGAAAAAAGGATTTTTATTTAAGATGCGATTAATGTAAGATGCAATTGCTACTTAAAAGGCTTTGGAAATGAACGCTTAGCAACCATTGTATCACAATATGTGAGTTATAAACTATAGTAATAATATTAAATTTAAATACCCTCCGCTGACTCCGCGTACTATTATGGGCATATATAATCCAATTAACTTTACTATAAATATTTTTTATTTTGAACTTTGTGTTACAACAAGAATGCGTGTAGAAGTATGTACTCTGGTTTGGTTTTTAATCCAGCTCTTTCTAAAAGGTAAAATCTTTGGATATGTTTTTTGATATTTCATTTTTAAAATAGTGAAATGCAATTAGGAATTAAAAAAAAAAAGTTTATACAAGTTCAAATTTGGATTTGAACTTGTATTAACTCTTTCTCGCAATATGGGTAAACAGGTTGAACCTTAATTATTTAAAAAAAAAAACTAATATAAAAATATAATATAAAAATTTTTTAATATAAAAATAATATAAAAATTAATATAAAAATTTTTTATTTGTTACATTTTGTTCCACATTTAAGTAATTTATCTCTCTGTATGACTGGTTGCGATTATTAAAAAAATGATTTTTATTTTTAACAATTTTAAATTTTTGTAAAGTTAAAAGATAAAATAATACTAAGTCAAATATATTGAAAAAACTGTGACTTCAAAATAATAACATGTTTTGGACCACTGAACTTAGCGACTCTGAATTTTGCGCCACTGAATTTTATGCAATTTATATTTAAATAAAACAAATCTTTTTATTAACATCAAATTTATATTTAAAAAAATTATAAAAAATAATAAAATAAATAAAAAAAACTGCAGCATTATTTCTTTTGTTAAGATCAGTAAAAGAAAAAGTAACAATTTACACAGTACAAATGTACATACTCTAAGAACAGTAAACAGTTTAAGTTTTAACTTATATATTTAAATACGTTGATTGCATGCCTAGAATGATATCAATAAAAATCTTAGAAAGACTTAAATTATTTAAATATAGTAAGGTGCAACAATAGATTGAAAGGGATTTGTAATTTTTATTACGCATCACATATAATGTCAGGGTTAACCTTTTATTGAAAACCTTTTTTATTATAACCTTTTATTGAAAAAAAATGAAGTTTTTATTTGGGATTGAAATTTAATTACGCCATTAATAACTTATGCTTAAACATTTTTATTATATAGATAGGCACCCTGAAAAATGTTGTTTTTTCATTAATGTTTTTTAATTTTTAACTAACAAAATCTGATTTACTTATTTTAAAAGACGCTTTTATAACTTAACAAATCAAAAGCTGCGTGCAATTAATTACCGTTTTAATTCAGCTTTTAATAGTTTAAAACAAAATTTCTTTTCGGAATTAAATTTGGATTAGTTTTTCAACAATAAAATTTTCTTAAAAAATGGTGATTATAAAAAAAATAAAAACTCAATTTGAATGAGATTTTAATAAAACAAATCGACTTATGGTATATTTCTCCAAAATTTGTTTTACAAATTTTTGAGGAAAGTCTATATTTTATTTTTTAAATGAACTCTCGGTGTAGTTAAGGCGATTTACAAATTATTCGAATACTTTTATTTGGAATTAGCATGATTTCATCAGCTTATTATTTCCAAACAAAAACTTTAGATAGTATAATTTTGTTTGCTTCAGGTTTTTTTAATATTTAAAATAACTTTTTTTATATAATTTTCAAAACTTTTTTACTACCCGTAATAGTGAATCTAAAGAACACTATTCGGAGTCTTTAGATCAACTTCGCTCATCGGCGTTAACATGAATTTACTTAAAATCTTTTGAAAAAGTTCCTTAATTTACTACTGACCCTAGTTCTAATCGGTTCTAACGTATATTAACTATATATAATTATCAAAATACAATATTTCTATCAATTTTCACAAAAAATGCTAGAATTTCGGTCAAGAAAGAGTTTATAATTATGGAAAATAGCCTATAAACGATCAGAAAAGATCGTATTGTTAAGCTATAATGTTCATTTCACCTAAAAAACGTATTAATTTAAAATCTTATTAAAATTTTATTAATCTTATTAAATCTTCGGTCTGGGTTTTTTCGCTACAAACATTTATATTTATCATTTTAATATTTTTTGTCTTTTCATAATTCACTAAAATATCATACTGACGCTATAATATATTAAAAGTGCCTTAACTACATCGAGTTATATCACAAGATGGATGTTAAAACACCAAAAGTATGTAAAAGTGATTTAAAAGGCACATCTCTCGACATCGTCGACTTCTAAAAGCATTTTTTTGTTAGCTGTTCAGTTTTTCCAACTTAGCGTGGTTAGTACTTGCTTACACGACGCACAGTGAGGCAAAATGAATCAAAACGGGACATTTGACGAAAATGAAAAAAGGCATTATGAAACATTTTTTGATGGTAATATTAATGATAGTAAAAGAGTCCTGGTCTATCTTATCCACGTGTTTTTTTAGGGTAGACTGACCTTTAACCCTAATAAAAACCATAACCTAGCTCAAGTCTTTCAAACTTTTGTTTGAAAAATTAGTACTACTTTGTTTTTATGGTGTTAAAGCTGAATTTTGTTAAAAATTCCAAACTTTTTTCAGGGGTTCTACAATTTTAGGTTTGTCTATTTCTTTTGGCAATGAAAAAATAAATGTAATAATATGGTAATAATTTGACAAATGTAAAATGTTTAAAATATATAGGTCTTTAAAAAAGTGCATTTAAAATATATTTTTTTAATTTTTTTTTTAATAAATACGTCTTTTGTGTATGCCACTTAGATAAAGTTTCAAAATTTTTCTTTTTTTTTAATGATGATTACAGATTGTAAAACCTTTTTTTTCTTTTTTGCACTCATTTAGCCCTTTATGCGAAATAATGAAAATGTATTAACTAGTAAAAACCAGGTAACAGGCAGGTCATGAGCGCTTTAATAATGACGTCATTCAGAATTTAAATACGAATCAGAAGTAGAGTTCAAATACTAACCAGAAGAGACTCCTTTCCGCGGAAAGTTTTCACGCTATTATCTCTGCGCACGAGAGCCAACATTCTCCTAGTTTTTGCCATTAGTTAAACTTAGCGTGACGTCTTTTGTGGATGACCCCTAACCTTCTATTATAGAAAAAAAAACTACGTATTTAAGAAATGAAAGAAGTGATAAGACTCTTTAAATCAACGTCTTTTAGATATTTTTCCAACAATGTTTGTATGAAATTTTTATGATAAATTGTTACATTATTGCGTTAGTATTTTATTGAAAACTTTTGTTTGAGTTTTGAGACTATTTATTTTATTATAGTAAATCATACTTATGCACTAAAACTTAATTCTCACGTTAATCTTTGTTATTTATAATACTCAAAAGAGATCTAAACCTCTTTAAGTGCTGCAATTGACGGGGTAAAAAAAAAAAAAAAAAAAAAAAAAAAAAGAAAAAAAAAATATATATATATATATATATATATATATATATATATATATATATATATATATATATATATATATATATATATATATATATATATATAGTCTTGCATGTCTCTTGCGTAGCATCAAAAAATATTTCCCATAAACTGTAGTTTTAAAGAGCGCGTTAATAAACCAGACCAGAAAAAGTTTTAAAAATTAAATTTTTTTTTTTAATTGATAGACTGCCTGGCCAAACCAAACCCTCAGTCGATGTAGCAGCAGTCTCTTGCGAGTCAGGCTATTTGTCAGTCGTTGTAGCAGCACTCCCTTGCGAGTCAGGCTATTTGTCAGTCGATGTAGCAGCACTCCGTTGCGAGTCAGGCTATTTGTCAGTCGATGTAGCAGCACTCCGTTGCGAGTCAGGCTATTTGTCAGTCGATGTAGCAGCACTCTGTTGCGAGTCAGGCTATAAGATAGTCGATGTAGCAACATTTACGCATGTTTAAAAAATGTTTTTTATTAAATCAATAACAAAAACACCACTAATTAAAAAAAACTTTCTAGTCGTTATAATTGCGGTTTTTTAAAAATTTTTTAAAAAACAATTAAATTTAATGTACTTCCGCATAAATTAATTGCTTTGACATTTCGATGACAATCAAAAACAGTTTAAGAGACGAGGTAATTAAAATTGTAGTCGTAAGAGACTTTTTTTACATTAAAATGCTCTTAAAGCGACACTATATGAGTATATATATATATATATATATATATATATATATATATATATATATATATATATATATATATATATATATATATATATATATATATATATATATATATATATATATATATATATATATATATATATATATATATATATATATATGTCAGCGTAAAACAAACACAAGGTCAGCGGTAATAATTAAAAAAATCGTTAAAAAAAGTAATTAAAACAAACAATAAACTACAAACTTTTAGTGTTATAGTTAAGCTTAAATAAATAGAATCGCTGTAGAATATTAAAAAAATATTTAAAAAAACTTTTTAAAAACATTGTTTTTAAAAACTATGTACAACTCGATCCTATTATCGCCCAACATTTTCAGTCATTTTTAAAATTTAGCCATTTTTATAAATTTTTAAAATGTTTTAACAAAATTTTAAAAATGGACTAAAAAGTAAAAAATAAACTATTTCATTTTACCCAAGGACTTTGTGTACGTTCACAACCTGAAATATCGTTAAAATCAATGACTGAAAATGTTGGGCACCAATAGAAACGAGTTGTACATAGTTGGCCAACAATTTCAGTCATCGACTTTAATGATATTTCAGGTTATGTACTCTTGGGTCACGTGATATAGTTTATTTTTTACTTTTTAGTCCATTTTAATAATGTTGTTTTTAAAAAGTTTTTTTTTATATACTTTTTATTTAGTTTAGCATAATTTTAGCTTTACTTTTCAAAGTTCGAAAAAAAAACATTTTTTTTACAAGAGTTTTAGTTTTAAAGTTTGCTCAGAGTAAAATACGTTAAAAAATGTTTTTTTAGCTTTCAATAATTTTTTTTAATTTTCAATAAATAAACAGAAGTGCTGAACTATTCTCTTTTTTTTTGTTTTTGCCGTTCTGTGATGAAAATACAGTCTAGCTTCTATTTTATGTTTAAAGTTATTTATATTTATTGAATTTACCGCGTTTTAGGTTAAATTGTTCCATAGTTTGACCACACGGTTGGTGAAGAATTTATTTCCTTCCGCGCAGTTTCGGACAATTTGTGCTTCGAATTATTCAGTGCATCTGCAAGAAAACATTACTTTGATGACGTTGAGTTTAGTTGATGCTGAGAGACTGCGAAGATAATTACGTCGATTTTGTAGGGCCAACGATACGGATTTTGAAGGGAAAGGGGGTACAATTGTCAATTTCTAGAAAAAGTTCTCTATATAGAACTTTCTAATTAAAAAAAAGTCTTTTATAAATAAGTTGTGGAGGGGGAAACGTCTCCCTTCCCCCCTCCTTCACCCCCCCCCCCATCTCTTCTTCCTCCCTGTTTTGCTGTTAACTTTGCATTATTTAATGAGATCTACTCGTGCTCGGTATTCAGTTAGCGTTGTCAGGTTTAGTGTGAAGATTAGTGGCTCCATGTTAAACTTGTTTGAATTTGGGTTTATCTTGAGTTAGACATGGTGATATGGTTTGTACTGCAAATTTCAAGTGTGGGCGAACGTATGAAATATACAATGTGCGCCATAGAACAAGGTCTTGAAAGGCACTCTTAAGAATGCCAAGCATGTGGTTTCCAGCGATGAGGTTGTGAATACTTGTTTATATCGCTTTCAGACGTTATTTATAGATTGTATTGTGTAAATTGACTCATTGTTGTTGCAACCGGTGTGCATGACTTGGCACTTATCTACATAAAAAAGACATGATGTGTATGACCACTACACTGCTTCTCTGATGTCGTCTCGGAGTTTTATGATGTCTTCGTTTGATTTGATAACCCCAAATATTTTACAGTCGTCTGCATACGTTTTGAAATAGTGCAGTATTTTGTCTGGTAGATCATTTATGTAGATGAGAAAAAGGTCTGAGAACAGATCTTTGTAGCACACCACTGGATATTGTTTTCCATTCAGATTTTTTATTACCAAGAGTTACACGTTGTAGACAGTTGGTTAGCCAGCTATCAATCCATTTGTGCAAGGTGTTAGTCACCATGTATGATTTCAGCTTGTGCAGATGATAAGGCGGAACTTTGTCGAATGCTTTTCCAAGTCCGTAAAAATGCTGTTGGTCAGTATGTCGCAAGTTTCGAATAGATTAATGAGGAAAATTATAAATGCAGGTAATCTATGATGTGTTCTTGTATAAAATTTTACATTGATTTGCAAGACACAGAAAGGAGTGAGACAGGTCGGTAGTTTAAAAGGCTTGACTCGCAGCCTTTTAAAGATGGTAGTGATTTCAGCTTTCTTCTATTGAGATGGTACTTCACCGGCTCCAAGCGTCTCAGAAAAAATGATGCTAAGAACGCATGGGTGAACGCTATCAAATTCCATTAATTTGGTTTTGATTAGATACGAAAGCTTTTCTTTGACAGGCTTGTATGACTTGTATCGAGGGTTGAATATTGGAACTTGTATGACTTTTAGCGAGAGTTGAATATCGAAAGAGGTCTTATCGGCTCAGTTTCGAAGACTGATTGAAAATAATCATTTAGTGTGTTGCAGTCACTTTGGGTTAGTTGTTGTTTGATTTTTTGTTGTTTCATATTGCAATTTTTTTTTGCTTCAACAAATGCCGTTATGTTTTTTTTTCTTGCTCTACACGTATAAATGGATAACTTTTGAGTCTTGCCTGCTATTTTTTACCAGTTCTTTCTCCATAAACGAAAACTGCAGTTTTGAGAAGCTTTTTACTATTTTACTTGCATTTTTGAGTTGTTTGCGTAAAACTTTGTCACATTTTTAGATGAACAATTGACATTTGTACGAAATTGTTAACCCGTCAAGAACCATATTCCAGTTGAACTTTGCAATGTGCGTAGAGATTGAGTCGTAGTTGGCTTTGCTCCATATCAAATTTTTGATTTAGGGGTTAGAGCTACAATTGATTTCTGTTCACAAGTTTATTAGTTAAGATAAACTATATTTCTCTCAATGAAACAGTATGCCTGTCCTCTGGGAATTCAGCCAAGAGGACCGGCTACTTTTATGCTGAATGATCGATCTAGTTTATTAGTTAGAATCAAGTTGAATGTAATTTTTTGAGGATCTTTGTGAGTAAAGCGGTAGGTTTGAAATGTTATATATACTATTATTATCTTTTATTATTAGTTATTCAGGTGCTTTATGAATTCCTAACGGTCTTATCACAGAGCACCGCGGAACAGCATTTAACCTAGGCTATAGTCTTGCCTTCAGGTTTAAGCCTCTTTCCTTACCAACTATGCATGTGTATGACCGGGGCTTAGAACCACGGAGCTCCTTTCTAATGTCGGAACTCTAACGGTTTATTGTTACTTTACATAAATGTACTGTTTAATTAATCACCACAGCTAGCACACATACATTGGACCAACGTTTTAATAAACATAAAAGCAAATTTACTGTAAACTTGCACTTACGCAAACTCGCAAGCAAAAAATGTGAAGCTTCTCATTAAAAATATATATTTTTTTAATTTTTCATACTTATTTACGCAACAAATTGTATAAAAAAGCTTAATTTTTATTTATTAGCATTTCAAGAATGTAGTGCAGAGATTGTATTTCCGAAACGACGCCATGATTCACGTTTACAAAACGATTTAAGCACATCAAGAAAGGTAATTCACCGGTATTCTGGTAAATAAACGGTAATCTTGCACATTTCAATATATTTAGCTAAAGTTTATAAAATATGAAATTGAAAACATACTTTACTTTTTTTTTTTTTTACAAAAACTATAAATACTTAAAAAACTAAAAATTTTTTCACAATATCTTTTCATCAAATGTGATACTTGATTTGTAACTATTAGACTATTTTGCTTAGCATTTGCAGTTGTTGACAAAAGGGAGGGAGAAGAAGAAGTAAAATTTGACATTAACAATGATAATTTATTTAGTAAACATAATCACTTGAAAAAAAAAATAACAATGATGATGAAGTAATTTTATTGTGGAAGTCTGTGGAAACTTAATAAGTTGTTGACAAGTGGAAGGGTAGAGGTAAAAATTGCCCCCAAAAAACTCAGGCCCGACGATCAGGGTTTTGAAGAAGAGGGTCACAACCGTCAATTTTTAAAAATAATCCTCTATATTTAGAAGTTTATGTAAAAAAAAAAGTTCTGACAAAAACAAAAGTAAGGAAAAAGGAGGGGCTAGTATCCCCTGGTTCCCCAGGTGTCGTTGGTTCTTAAACTGTTGATATGATTAAAGGACATAAAAATAATTGATTCTTATATAATTTCTCAGATAAATGAAAGCAGCACCTCAAGCTAATTATTAAGTTAGTTTGACTGGGTAATTGTTCATGTTTACTTTTGCAAGTACTTATTGGTATACAAAGTCATTTTAAAGCACTTTTGAAAAAAAAGACACAATGAGACCACTGATATAACCCTACGGACATTTTTTTCAAAAATTTACTTTGTAATGTCTTCTAAACATTTTTTAAACGTCTTTTAAACGTTCTTTACGTGAGAATTTTTAGAAGACGTTTAAAAGACATTTAAAATACATTTAGAACGTAACTTTTAAAAACAAATGTCCGCTGGGAAAAGTTAAAAAATAAGTAATGGTCACTACATAAAACGTAACACGAATTAGCGAAGCTAATCAATGACGAAAATTGAAATAACCAAAATAAATTATTGCTGAAGTTTTTATTGTGAATTATTGTTTAATAATTATTTTGTTTTGCACTGCTTATTCTGTTTAGTTGACACAAAAATTTATACATACGTAACTTTGTGAAACTTTCAGATCTTGAGACGGATCATGGATTTTTTTGGTGATTGTGATAATTAACTTTTAGACATGGAGCAAACTCCAAACATTTGTACGTTTATGTTTATGTCAAATAATGATGCTTTCCAAAACATTGCGATGATTAGAGGCTGGAAACAAAAAAAAAGACTTTTAACTTAACCCCCCCCCCTCCCTCCAAACGTGAGGGGCAACAAATTGATAAAATATTTTTTATACTGTTATCAACTAGACTTATATTTACCGATAAACTTTTCGTTTTAGAGTATTATCTCTCAGTGTTCAAAAATTATTACCATATAAAGTTTACACTCACCTCAATTTGAGGGGGTTTCTATTTTTATATGGTCATACTTTTTGAACGCTTAGAGAAAATACTATGAAACTTAAAATTTATTAATGAATGAGCTTTATTTGGCTTTTTTGTTCCATTATTATTAGGGCTATTTTTATTCCATTATTTTTGCAGGCTACACATTTAACCAAGTTGTTGCAAACTCGGGTAATTTTCTCTAAATTATAATAGCAATAAATATTTTTTAATTAAAAAAAAAGAATGCAACATGTTATAATATATTAAAGTACAGTGTTATATATTAAATTATTTATAATAAAATGCTTGTTAAATAACATATTTTTCGGAGGAGTCAACTTTTTTAAAAGATATTCGTTTGCAACCATATATTCATAAAACTGTTTAAAGGTAAGATTCTTTAAATTATAATATGTGAGAACGATGCCCTTTAGAGAGTCAACTAAAAGTCTGTTCCTTTTCTTTGTCTTTGGAGCATTAATAAACGATAAAAATCTTTTTACATTTACGTTGTGTCCTGGTATACAAAAGAATGCTTCATATATTTTAAGCATCTCTGAAAAGCAACTCGCATTTATACAAGTTTTAAAAAAAACTGTTCATGCAAGGAAATTTTAAAAAAATGCTTGTTTCACTTTACAAAAATTATTTAAGATTACAGTATTGGTCAAAATAATTTTACATCATCCAAAATGATACCTTTTTTCTTTCAAGGTCATCAAATGTGATGCCTTTTACTTTATTTAAATACATTTAACAAAAGTACTGAAAATCATCAAAAAATTACAAAAGTACTGAAAATCATCAAAAACTACTTTTCTAAATCACTGACTGTATATTGTTTAACCACTTTGACTATATATAAAAATGAAATAGACTTTATTTAACCATTTCAAGATGTACTCAATGAAAAGTTTTTATAGATTTCTACGAGTTTTTCTTTACAACAACATGTATATATCTGAAGTAACAAAAAAAGTTCTTGTCTTTTTTTTTCTTCTTATTTTTTTTCTTTTATTTTTAAAAAACACTGGTTGTTTTTATGATAAGAAACATTATAAATTTACGCTATACTTAGTTAAACTTGTTAAACCATTTTTTATTATGTTACGTTATACGTGGTATTATTATGTTATATTTTTACATTGCATTATATTATGTCACGTAGTTGCAACATAACGATGTGTAAATTTATTGATGTTGTAAAAAATACCAAAAAGATAACAAAAAATAACAAAATAAAAATAATAAAAATAAAAATATAAAAATAAAGAATGCATGCTTCATACACTAGCTTAACTTCTGCCATAAACTTTATGGCAATATATTTGCTTTATGATAAAGCAAATATATTCATCTCTATCACTTTTTTCAAGCTTTTTTAATAAACCTTTGCCTACAGGCGATAGGAATTTTTCATTTACCCGGTCTTTTAAAACTTCCAAGGTAGAGTGAAGAAGACTCATAACTTCTAAAACTGATATTTCTTTTCTTTTCAACTGCTTTACTTGAAAGCGAGACATCAAGGAATGTAAAAGCTAAAGATAAGCTTCTGAAAATTTATTCTAAAAAAATACTTTTTATCGTAACAAATGGTTCATCTACAGTAAGGAAGTATATTTTCAAAATATCAAATAACCTCAGCAACCTTTCAATACCTCGAAACAAACTTAAACATTTACTTTTAGAGTGATAGTTTTGTTGATGATGACTAATGCCACTACAATTGCATAAATCTTTTAAAGCTTCTGTTCTAATTGTGTACATAAATAAAGAATAATAAACTGTCACAAAGAATAATAAACCATAAATACAAAAACAATTAAATAATTTTAAGACAACATTATTTTTTATATTTTTAAGTTTTAACATTATTCTTCATTAAATCTGCTCTATGTTAAATGCAGTTGTGCAAAACATGGAAACAACATCCAACACTTACTAACGGTTTTTTAAAGCTTCCTTTAAGTACGAGAATAAACTTTTTCATACTTTTCTATTAATGCCTCTAAAATTTACATTAGCATTGTCTCCAGCAAAAGCAACACACTTAGATGAAAATTTATAAGATTGGAGACTTTTCAAAATTTATTGTGATATAGTTTTAGAGGTTTCATTTGGTGTGTTATCTAACGTGAAAACTTTAAATTGAATACCACCTGCCTTTCAGTCAAAGTATTGAATAAGGATCAGAAATATTTTTTGTGAACCGTGATTACTAGCATCTGTAGAAAGACCAAAACATGAAATGCTATCTACTGATTTCACCAGCTGATCAACAGTGAGGGGGCCTGTTACCAGGTTTATGATTGCCTCAGTTTTTGTTTTTGAACATACGTTTTGCAATTTCCGAATCTTCAAATAGTTTGTGCAAATTAGCTGTGCAACATCATTGAGTTTTTAGATTAAAAAAAGGACGTCAACTTATTTGATGACGCTGACACTTTGATTAAGTTTTTATTTTTCTCACTGTTAAAATGGCGCTCTATATCTGTAGCGACGGACAAGTAACTATCATAAATTGTACACTTTGCCTCATTCTCGTTGTGCCCTTCAGCAAAGCAGGAATACTTTGTTTTCATAGTACTTGAGAACTTTTATTTTCTCTTTGTAGAAATTGAAATCGTTTTTATAAAAAAGTCGCAACTCAGTTCTTGCATGAGAAAAAACTGACATAGACAAAATATTTTTTTTGAGTTTTTTAATTCCTTTGCCGTTCTAAAAAACAACAATTGGAAAAACGAAACGCGCAGAGTTTAAGTAGAACCTGATGCTTTAATTAAAAAATAGAACATCAAAAGAAACTTATATATTTATTAAAAGTTTTACAGTTTTAAGAATAGCTATGATAGTTTAAATGAGAAAACAAATGAGGCTAAAAGAATAGTTTAAATAAGGAAATATATGTAAAAGAAAAAAAGCATATGAAACAATAAAAAAATTTAAAATAATAAAAAAAGCCATACATTTTAAATGTTTTCAGTTTCGCCTGCCCGACAGAGGACAAAGGATAAAAAAGGAAGACATGTCCTCTTTTTGCTGGACGTCTGACAACCCCAACTATTATTGTTTTATTAATTGTAATAAATAATTTAATAAATAATGTTATTTTCAAACTTTTACAATGTTTATTTTTTTAATATTTTTAATATTTATTTTTTTTAATGCAAATGCAATTGATAAAAAGCATAATACAAATAACTTTAAATAACGTTTTTAAAAAAATATATTATATATTATAAATCAAAAATATTATAAATCAAATAGAAACTAATTTTATAGATTTAATTTTTCGATCAAAAATAAATATATAATAATTATTGTTTTACTATTAAATAGTTTATAATTTACTATTGAAGAACGCTTTAAAAGACGTTTTTATTTATTTATCAAGTTTACTTGTTTTTTATTTTACTTTTATAACTACGACAGTTTTTACGGTATGTTGACAAGATCTAAAAAATAATTGGTACAATTTCATCCGATTATCTTATATAAGCTAATAAGATTTACATTTTCAAAATTAAACCAATGTAGCCGCGGAAAATTAGTCTACTTTTTGGGCATTTCTGGATACTTTATTATATATTTCTGGCTACCGCTTATCGCAAAATATCTAGCAACCCTGTTCATATCTAGGGTTGCCAAATGTCCTGGTTTTACGAAGGAGAACACAATTAAACAAAAAAAAAATCTTTTAACAGGTTTGACTCTGTAATCTCCGTCGTAAAAGACGGACGTCTGGCAACCCTATTTACGGAAGTTAGCTATCTCAATCATCAAAAAATCCTTGATCTCTCACTAAAACATTGCACAAAAATTCAACGTATTTTCACTTTTCGTTTCTGAAAATTTGTTTAAAATACCTCTAATGTTGATAAAAAACTTGACAAAAATTTTCTATAACTATCTTAAAACTACTTTAAACAGTTATTTTAAGTTTTGATATGAAAAAAGAATTAAAAAAAAAATGTCAACAGGGGGTTAAGCTAACTTTGCACATCATTACAAAAAATAAAAAACTTTACGAACTGCATTGATTTTTAAAATCAATTTTTGAAGGACTTAATAATTTAAAATTGACGTAATTTTAATTTAAAATAAAAAATATATATATAATACAAGATACACATAATGAGTCCCAATAAAAATCTAATTGTGGTACTTGTAAAGTTCCCTACATAGTAAACTCTTTTTTCTTTATTTGCGCTAAAGTACGACTTTCTTAGATTGATTTCTTATTCTTTATCTTTTTTGCTAGCTTGCTTATGTTCTTTTTCAATTTGTAAGGTTTTTTGAAGCAATAATGCTAATACTTTTACATGCTGGAACAAAAAGTTTTCAAGAGCTTCTATATCATATTTTTTTCTATTCTAATGGGTACGTGAGAAAAATTTCAGATTGTTTAAATACTTTAGTGTTATATATCAAAGAGGATTATTATAGTATTTTAAAGGTGAAAAAATTATCAAAATTGAACAATTAGTTAAAAAGTTTGAACTAATGATTTTTAGAACAAATTCATATATAAAAAAATCGGTTTACGTACCGATTTTTCTATATATGAATTTGTTCAAAAAACTGTGGTCAAAATAATGTTTTTCTTCACTTAAATTGTCATAACTTTGTAAATTCTTATCGTAATACAAATATCTTGGTGTCAAGGTTAGGTGTGAGAGTGGGCTACAACTTTATGTTAAACTCTAACTACCGGGCGTATCGGATAGACAGAGAGGGCACCAAACTACCACCTTTTCCGAATGAAGCTGAACACTTTTTTCAGAAAAATTTTAAGACTTAAGCAATATAAATATACAAATTTTTTTTTTTTAAATTATACCAAAGCACCAAAATATAAGAGAGGTGCATGTTAGCAATAGAGGTGGGTGTGGTGGTGATGGTTTGATACACCCTAGTATCAAAAACGACTCGATTTTATAAATATTTATATCTTTACTAAAAAGAGTAAAATTTTATACAATATAAAATTATGTTATACAAGATCTTAAATACCCAGTGGGCACCGGACCTAAAAAAGACGTCTTTTGAACGTTCAAAAGACGTTCAAAACGTTCAAAAGACGTTTAAGAGACGTCTAAAACGTGTAAAAGACGTTTAAAAGACGTCTTTTTTTTGTCCGTGCTCACTGGGTAAACAATTGGTGTTTCTACTATGGAAGGATCTAATTTCCCCCGCCCCCTCCTGCCTCCTCCCACCCGACCAAAAAAAAATTACTATTGGGGCTGTCCATTAATTACCTCATCAATTTTTTTGAAAATTTTACCTCTACCCCACCCCCTTCTCAACAATTTGTTAAATTTCCAGAGACCTTCTCTATAAAATTACGTCAATTTTTGATACCTTAGCTATTCTAACTTAGCCAAATTTTCCGTTACTAAAGCAAAGAAACTCAAATAAAAAAAAAAAAAATTGTCGACGTCAACTTTAATTAATTGACAACCCCATTACTGTATTCAAAATTTGAATAATAAATTGAAAAAAAAATTATCATATTGGAAATAAATTAATTTGATTGAATATTTAAAGTACAACAAAAAAGTAAAAAACATATCCCACTAGATACAATAGAATATAAAATTTCTATATTCTTTTTCTCATAGTTCTATTAAAAGTTCATTGACATTTATTCGATAAACACCATACTTTCTAAATTCTGATATAAATTGTTAGCCTGATTTCGCTCTCAAGCAATCAATCACATATTTAAAAGTTCAGGAAATCGTTGTTTATCAAGAGTCTTAGTGTTCTGTGATTATTTTATGCCAAGCTATTTTGAGAGGTTTAAAGAAAGCTACATCTAGAGTTAAAGTTATGTGTGCCATAAGGTGACCACTAACGGTCCACTAAGTAACTGATGAGTAAAACTCCAATAAACCGCTCAAAATTGCGTATATAAGTCCACTGCAAATCCACAAAAACAATGTTTGCTGGGATCAGACTCCTTAAAGATTTGCTGCATACCAAAGTGACCACAAATTAATTGCTTTAGAAACAATGAAGAGACTTGCTGCATTATTTGATATCATAAGTAATTGTTTTAAAAGTATTTCTTATGTTTGTGGGATGTCTTCTATCTCTTTTTACTAAGTATTTTTTTAAGCTGGGGTTGTCAGTCAAATTTGTTTCATTTTTATTTATGTTATTTATGTTAATATTTAGTTATTTAAGGTAATATTTACCCTTATATAAAATTTTAACTACAAGTTTGAAAAAGTATTGTTTTTAAATGAATAAAGACAATGACTTTATAGGAAAGTATACTTCAAACCAATACTACGATAAACGTTTTAAGCAGTTTATTTACCTTTAGGTTTAATTCTGATCAAATCAAACTTTCAAATTATAATTTTTGTCGGTTATCTCTATGTTCAAGTAAATTACATATGTTTGCAGAAATTCTGTTAAAATTATTATATACAATTTTCAATAAACAGTTGAGCTCTAAAGTATTTTGCAGTTGTCATATAAATTTTTTTATTGCTAGAATATAAAAAATCATAGACATGTTGTTTTGCAAAGTTTCCCGTGGTTGTTTAAAGTTACCCATTTTTACCGTGTATTAAAATTTGCAAATTTTTGCATTGAGTAAAAATCTTGCTTCTTAATAGTTGCATTATTTGTTGTCAAAGCAATCCTTATAAACAGTTGCTTACTGTGTATAATTTCATATAACATTCATATATATATATATATATATATATATATATATATATATATATATATATATATATATATATATATATATATATATATATATATATATATATATATATATATATATATATATATATATATATATATGTATATATATATTATATATATACAAAAAATAAGAACTACATAAAATAATGGGAAAATAATTTATTTTTTATAGTTCCTTAATAATTTTTGATTTTTTGTATAATTAGTATTATTTTATATGGTTACGTTTATACTGTTTTTTTGTGTAGTTTTGAATATTTTGCTTAGTATCTGATATTTTGGGTGCTTTCTAAAATTTTTATATAGCTCCTGATATTTTATATAGTAACTAATATGCCCTGCTGCATTGGAAAATTTGCTCTTTTAGGAGAAGTTTATTCTTACTCAAAATGTCTGCTTCTGGTTCTTGGTTAAGTATATGCTAAAAGATAATGTCTTAAAAATTTACACATTTCACATCTTGGGTAGGTGTAAAATGCATATGGTTACTGTACTATAAAAAGCTTTTTAGATAATTTATACTGGTAAAACTTATACTCCTTTTTAATCTAGCAAGTTGGTATAGATGTAAACCTGGGTTATATTGTTTCCTGTCTAGGATGATAAAGGCTGATCTTCTTGACACTACTAATGAGTTTCCTTTTTTGCCTTCTATTATAAATACAACTCTAAAACTCAGGTTGAGGGTTCTGAGACTTGTTGCCAAGTTTTCTAAACTATTTGTTAGCTCTCTGAGAGCTCTCAACAGCTGTAAAGTATTAGTGTATTATTAATGATATATTAGGCATGGATGAGGTCCCTATTTTTACACTCTTGATGTGCTTTTGTCACAGAAGAATATTGTTACAATTTTAAGTTGATTAGTATAAATAAGGCAACTGAATAATTTAATGATTGAGTTAAGTTCTTTAAAACATAAAGAAAGTATTTTAAAGTATTAATAAAAAAACAATTACAACAAAAAACATTGCAATCAAATTTTTTCAATATATTTTTTTGAAAAGTGTTTATGGTTGTTGAAGTAACCTTTCATCCGTTATATCTTACCTCTTGGAAAATTCACTAGACCTGTTTGTTCTTTGTAAGACTAAGTTACTTTTGTTAAATTAGATTTTTTAATTTTTTTTAAGAAAACTTCTTCTCTCTGTTGTTCATAAGTTTCCCCTATTTAGTGATATCTACCATCTCTCTAACAAGAAGACAGCAATTTATGGTTACAATGGCTATATATTGTATATCTTTATAATAATTTTTAACTAATTATATTAATTATAAATAATTATAAAAAAATTTATAAATAAATAGAAGGAACAAATTTTCATATTTAAATATATATGACTTAATAGAGTTGCAGCATTTTATAATTAATTGACATGTAATAGGTTTTTAATAGGACTTTTAAAAGTCATTATGTTAGCACCTTTGTTACCACAATTGTTTTTTAATGCATATATATATTTTTTTTAAATTTGTTATTCACCTCCTCAAAGCCGAGAAGGCCACTACAGACGAGGAGGCTATTTAATAGTGGTTATAACCCTCTCTCTACTCTATAACTCTGAAACACGAACCTTGACGAACAAGGCCGCTAGGGACGTGGTGGGGATCGCTATATATGATTTATGTATATCTTTAACAATAATAATAATAATAGCAGTAATAATAATAATATAATAAGAGTTTTTTTTTAAATAATTAGTTAATAAGGGTATGGGATCTAGTTTTAAATAGTTTTGAATAGTTCATTGTTAGACCGATGAAAAAAACAAAACAAAAAACAACAACAGCATTTTATAGTAGTCGAGATAACTCTTTTTCTATATCAATCCATTTTCACGAGTTAAATCTTTATATTAGAATGATAAACAAAAAGTGTAATTGTTGACAGTTTGCATACTTTATTGTACAGAAGAAATAGCAAATTAAAATGTTAAAAATTTCAAGTTATTATTTAGAATGGAGTTCATGAAGAACATGTCACTTATGAAGTTAAATCGAAAAAAGCTCTGCATGTTTTAGATTTAAAAAAAGCTAGGTATAGTTATTGATAATTTGAAAATTTATTTTTTTGACCATTTTGTTTTTTTTTGTGTATGTTGATTTTTTTTTCTAATTTAAATGCTCATGATTCCACACTTTTGCAGTTTAGATGAGTTTCCATAATACTGTTTTCTCATTTACATAAAACAAAAAGAAGCTGAGTTAATTTTTTTACAACAAGTTGTCTTTTTTGATGTTAACTGTCATATTTCATAGCTTCTTACCTAGTAGAATGAAAACCCTAAAATTATTTTTGGGTAAAAAAAAGAGGAGCTTGTGAAACTTTTGGTTATACTTAGTTATACATAAAATCACAGTGAAAATTCTCTTCCTTCTTCATGTAACATCTCTTTCATAATTTTATGTTTGAAAAGACATACACATGTCCAAAAGAAACATGCACACACATTAGGGTGGTCCAAATTTTACACATTATTTAAAATGCAGACTCCGCAACCCTAATTGTGTTTTATATAATAATATAATACTGGAGTTAAAAAATCTTCAAAAAAAAATTTTTCAGGGGTAGCAATAGTCTCTAAAACATCAGTTAGTCCTCTAGTATTTAAAAAAAAGTTCCTTAAAAAGTATATTATGTTGGGTCTCAAAAGAAGTGAAATTTCATAAAAATTTCAAAAATAATAATTATTTTATATAAAGATTACTAATTTAAATTTTATGGTGAAAAAACTATTATTTTTTAACAAAAAATTAAAAGTACATAAAATTTCACTTCTTTTGAGACCCAACATGATATACTTTTGAGGATCTTTTTTTCTTGATAGTATTAGGGGCCTGTCTGATGTTTTAAAGACTATTGCTACCCCTAAAAGTATATATTTTTTGAAGACTTTTTAACTCCAGTATTATGTTATTATTTAGAACACATTTAGGGTTTTGGAGTCTGCATTTAAATAATGTGTAAAATTTAGACCACCCGAACATACATATATGTATATATAACTTATAATGTCTAGAGAAATAATTGCTTTAAAAATTCTTTTCTTAGAGAAATACACCAAGGTTTTATTTGGCTTCGATCTGTTGAGAATGGAAAGGAAGTTGCAATTAAGGTATTAATTTTTATTTATTACTTTAAAAATCATGTTTTAAAATAATTAACAAAATTTTTTTTTAAAATATTTGAATAATAATCAATTGTTACACAATACTAATTTTTTTTTTCTGTATTCTGTATGTAGTTTTTTTGTGTGTAGTTTTTTTTCTAATTGAATATAATTTTTTAATGAATAAACTATTTTTGTATTTCACCTGATGATTGCAATAACATTAAACTTAAAGTCTTGAAAATCACGTCTTTATATATATATATATATATATATATATATATATATATATATATATATATATATATATATATAAATATATATATATATATATATATATATATATATATATATATATATATATATATATATATATATATATATATATATATATATATATATATATATATTAAACAATAAATAATTGCTAAAAATTATTTTTTAATACTGGACAGCAAATTTTTAATTTAATTTCTAGAATTGACCTTAAGAATTTGGTTGGGCTTAGATCTGGCAATTGTGGAGACCAGGTAAGGACCAGGTGGTGACCCTTGTTGATGGAATTCGTCTCAAAATACTGAGAAGTTATACATGATGTATGTCTGGAGTTTTTCTCTTGTTACCAGATATTCGTCCCAAAGCAATTGTAGAAGCACTGCTATTTTCATCTAAAATGTTAACACAATCAGTCCCACTCATTTTAGAACCTAATTTATTAAACTTTTGAAACTAAAATTTGAATACCTAGCCCGCAACCATATTTGACTTAAAAGAACTGCATACAGTAGTTTGTATGCAGTTTTTTCTTTTTAGTTCAGATTAAATGTTGGCACCATATACTTTTAGCTTTTTAAAATTTATGAGTTCAAATTTATATACATTAGTATGATTGTGCAAGCTGCAGATTTTTTTTCTTTATACCAAGTATGTCTTTGAAACCTTATAAATTATTAATTGATGATTTAGTAACCAGATGACATTATGTTGGAGATATAGATAAGCAAGCAAAAACCACTAACACTATGTTTAGTATATAGGTAAATAAGCTGTTTGCACAATGTTCTTCTATCTTTCATTCATTACGTTTGAGGTGTTCTTTAACAATTCTAATTTAAGCAAATATATTGTATCTGCCATTAAAATTTTGGCCTCTAACTATTGAAATTGTATAGAAAGTATATGCTCACTGTGATCACAAACTCACTGAAACACTTCAAGTATTTCAGTATATTCAATGTTTAACACCACAAAAACATTTTGTTTTTATTTTTGAGGGTTTTTTTCAGCTGCCTTGTTGTTTTTCTTATCATTCAATTCCATAATTCTTTGAAACTTTTTCTATCCTTGCTAAGCTTTAAGCTTAAGCAGTCATGGCCATATTCCTTTATATAAAATACACAAGAAAAGGAATAAATACACAAGAGCGATAACTATTCTTGTTTATGTTGATGGCATAATATGAAGCACTATCTTGTTTCAATCTACAGAAATTATTGAATGCATTTATTGACAAGGCCTACTTAATTAGTATATCTTTTAACACAAAGACAGTTTGTATCGTTTTTAACCCAAACAAAAATGGGAAATTGTGTTGTTTTCATTTGCAAAATTGAACATAACAGGTTGCAATCTGGAATTTGCAAAAACAGCTTTAAATTTAAAAAAAATTATTCCAATTTTTTAAATCGGTGATTTAACTATTTTTACTTTGATGTGAAGAATTGTTAGAATCTTTTTTAAACTTTTAAATGTGCGTTTATTAAGCAATCAGTTATAAGTTGTTACTTTATTTAAAAAGGGTTTTGAATAATATTATATTAAAAAAACATTTGTAAAGATAAACAATTCAAATTTATTTATTCCAAAAGTAATTTAGATAACCTTATCGTTATAGTTTATTATTTATTTTAGTCAAGTTTTAATTTTATTTTTTCAATTTTAGTTTTTGTTAAGTTATTTATATTTTGTTTTTTATGTTAAGTTATTTATATTTTGTTTTTTTTATTTTTTTTATGAAGATTTATTTGCTTCTTTAATTATAAGTTTTTTTTAAGTTTCATTATATTTAAGTTGAGATAATTTTTCTAGCGCATTTTTGAAACCTATATATACATTTCCAAAACATATTAGCAACCATGGTCCAACCAAGTTAAGTAAAATCAAATAGTATTTGCGTGGTCATATTATGATGTGAAATCGCATGCCTTCCTGGCCAAGCCTATATATATATATGTATATATATATATATATATATATATATATATATATATTATATATATATATATATATATATATATATATATATATATATATATATATATATATATATATATATATATATATATATATATATATATATATATATATATATATATATATATATATATATATATATATGTATATATATATATATATATATATATATATATATATATATATATATATATATATATATATATGTATATATATATATATATATATATATATATATATATATATATATATATATATATATATATATATATATATATTTATTTATTTATTATATATATATATATATATATATATATATATATATATATATATATATATATATATATATATATATATATATCTATCATGTATTTCATGTATTTCAAACATTGTATTTCATTGTATTTGTAATACAATGTATGAAATATATTTCATGTATTTCAAACATGTATTATCTTTTCAAACATGAAGCTTGTTGGCATACTTTTTCTACTATATAAATAACATTATTATACAACATGTACCTAAAGTGCAAGTCAGTGAAGAGCATAAATCATCACATAAAATACACTCTCCTCATTATGTTAAATGGTCGATAAACGACAAAGCAATTGCATAGAAAGATCAAAAATAACAGGTAAACCTAATGACAAAGCAGCTTATAATCAATCCCATCACAATTTTCTGATTCCAATAGAAAGTATCAGGCAGCAAAAGAACTTAAGATGATAAGCAAAGACACCCATGGTAGTTTCTTTAATTTTGTTAATGGAAAAAGTTGAATGTACAACAAATGTCATAAGTAAACTCAATGACATTCATTGATATGATAATGCCCTTTGTCAATATAAAGAAGAAATATCTTGCACTTTTAATAACTTTTTTGCAAGTCAATAATGGTTTATCACTAAAGTTTATGGATCGTGTTAACGTACATTCAACTGTTGTCTGTTGTCTATTAACTTATCTCCTTTTACAGTTGAAAAGCACTGATAAAACTTAAATCCACCACATCTACTGATCTAGATGTCATTCCAAATGTTTTCCTAAAGAATTGTGCCAATAGTTTATTGATTCTTATAAGTCATTTATTTGATACCTCATTTAAAGATGGTGCTTTACTGTTAGACTAAAAAAAAGCAAGCAGTATTCCAATTCACAACAAGGGATCAACAATTGACCCAAGTAATTATAGACCCAACTCCTTGACATCTACTTGTTGTCAAGTAATGGGAAGAATCATTAATAAAAAAGCTATGTCAAGATCCTATCTTATTATAAAATCTTTTCATTCACAAGATGAATTGCTGATTTAGTTTTATGCTACAAAATTCTTAATGGTAAACTTGACACTGACCTATCAAGTGTTCTTATTCTCAATTCTTACTTGAATAATCGTGGTCATAACTTTAAACTGTACAAACACAATGTAATTTAAACAGCACTAAGTATTTCTTTTCTAATGGAATTGTTAATGTATGGAATAGTTTATCTAAAAATGTGGTGTCTGCATCGTTATCTCAATGTTTAAGAACCCTCTTGCTGTACCGCTTTGTTCAAATTGATACAATTTTGTTCATCACTTAATACAATTTAACATTTCAGTAAAAAATTTGTTAATTTATACTCCAGTATTAGCTGCTACATTAACTATCTTGTAGCTTAACTCGCAACCGAGTGCTGCTACATCGACTGAGGTTTTGGTTAGAGCAGGCAGTCTATTATTTAAATAAAATTAAAA